>JABRWK010000002.1:939938-1101259 GCA_013372445.1 Hypothenemus hampei | reverse complement strand
AGGTCGCGAGACACCCTGTATTTTCAGTACAATGACAAAACAATTATAGAAAAATGTTAATAAAAAAAAAAAAAAAAATAAATTAAATCGATTGAGCATAAGGAATTTGATTTGAAATTTTTCTACCTTGTCTACAAACAAATGAATTAAGGAAAAGTCATCTACGTAATGGGTTTTTATAGGTCTGTCAAGGACAAAAAAGAAACTTTGTAAATGTCATTATACAAAAGTAAAACATAAATTAAAACTGAAAATTATTTTTTTAACTACTTTTTAATAATCAATTAAAAATATTTTTTTATTTATTTATTTTTTTTTTAAGAAGTAGAAACTTGTTTAATATCAACTAACTTCCATTCAATTCTAGATTTGAAAACTTTTCCAGTTTGGGGCTATAGTTTCAATATCTTCAATACTAAAATAAGAACTTGGAATTATTACTTAACCAAGGTTTAACTGTCGCGAATATTCAGGCAATAAAATTATGGTCTATCAAAATGTACAAAGTTATATATTTATGGACAAAAGCACTTTGTTCTCTTGGCTTAATCGATTTCTTTACATCATTGTATAAAAATGAATTAAATTTTAAACAAAAATACAATTTGCAAATCTGCTTTTCCACTATATCTCAAGTGAGTACAAAAAAATTAAATTTCACTACGGGTGACAGAGTATAACTAAATGTCCATGCGCACTAATATATATGCTGCTTTAATTTTTCTAGTGCGCATGAGCAGAATCAGTTTTACAACTCTATGCTGAATATTGACAACCACTGGAACCACACAGAATTAATAATATACATAGTTAACCAACCTTAACATTGTAGCTGAATGAAAAATGAAAAAATAACTGGCGTCACGCACTCTATAAATAAAAAAAAAAAAAAAACACGTACCATAACATTAAAATTATTTTAATATGCCATTTATCAAAGGTCGAAAAGGACCTAAAACTCTCCCTTTTCCAATTTAGTGTATATGATCGGAATTTCCAATTGAAAAATGTATTTAAAATTTACTGGAAAAGTGGAAAAGGTGCCCCCAAATAATTGTTTCAATCCGCTTCATACTTCATTGCCATTTTTATTAGAGAAAAAATCGCAATTGGCACATTCTGGAAATAAAAATTTACGTACGTTTTCCTGTTATCGATCGAAATGACAATAAATAAAAACCGTTTATGCAGAATGATTTTATGTAAAATCTAATGGACGTTTGCTGTTTTTTTTTAAACGCCACCATCGAAATCAGCTCTATTCCTGTTTCCACTAGAGAACCCCAATTATTTTCTTTTTAGGGGGGCTGGATTTTACATTACAATTGCATTGCAACTCAACAATTAACAATTTCATTTAGGTTTTGAATTCATTGCAAAACACTAAAAGCTAAATTGTGGCACAGTACTGTTATTTTTTTATGACTCGTTAATTATTCCATTCAAATTTGTCTCTCCATGGCATTTGCAAAGCTATATTGTTGATATCAACTAGTCTCCATACAGTTTAGATTTAGTTCTTAAAGATTTTTATTAATATAAATCGTAAATATTTGTGCACAAATATTATGTGTCGTAGTGACTGTTGATTTTGCTGCAATACGAAGATTTGTTTGGAAATGTTTTTGACATAAACCTTTGCCACTTTTTATACAGGGTATCCAATAAATCTCGCTTGTCCTGTTCGCGTGAGATAAAGAATGAAATTCTAAGACGAAGAGACTATTGCCATTTTTAGATCTGATACAACATCAATTCACATATTAATTAATTAATTAATTAAAATTACAAATCAGGTAGGCGCTTAAATACTATTCGACACTATTTTCTTTACCACTTTTAATTTATTTGAGCGCCCACCTGATTGATCCGTTTTAATTAATTTACATTACATCAGACACAAAAATGGCAACGGACCTTTCATCTTCTATCTCAGGTTAACAGGATATGCGAGAATTACGGGAAATCCTACATCTTCAATTTGGGTTCCAGAAAAACGCAATTGTATTATTTATTTTTTTTCTTCTAAATAATTAAGGCCAAATAATTATCATCACCCCTCTCTACTATCTTGCTGGGCACTGTTTATTTTGACATTAACACTCCATTAGGTTAAGAACTTTTCAACACGCCCTTGTAAGTGGTTTGGTAATGAAGCTCAAACTTACAGTGTTGGATAGGAATTTCACCATTTTCTACACTTCATATTGTTGACAATTAGGGTCAGAACAGGAACGAACACTTTTCAATCAAAAATGACCGAGCAAAATGGGTTTTCATCAGTTTTGTTAAAACATCGGTGTGTTTCCTAAAGAAAAATGCATTGAAACAAGAAATAGACAATGATGAATGGCAGGAACAAACCCAAAGATTATAATTTATTTAAATAAATTCTCGGCTTTTTTCGTTAACACGAAGATAATTAACATGAATTGATGTAAATAAACAATCAAATAACAGTGTTTTCTGAAATGGAAAAGTTCAGAAACGGAAAAATATAAATCCCCCACCCTTATATTTTGTTACATCCAATGGGGTGGTGGTGGTGATGGTGGTGGAAGTTTAGAACGCGAGAAAACGAGGTAAACACGGCAAAGTAGTTTCGCAAACAGAAACCTTATAGACCAGGGCCGTTTTTCATTCACTTCATCAAAATCGATAAGGACGTCAGTTTTATGTTGTTTTTCGAAGGAAAAAAAAAGGAGCATGAGACCGAGAAAATCATTGTCGGAGCTTTCGTAGTTAACTTTCTTTTTTTTATACATTTTTCAATCTCTACGTAGACCGGTTAAATTAAAATTTTCACATAAAATCCCAAAAGAAAATTAAAAATTACATCGTACAGTAGTTAGAAATTTAATTAATTCACCATCAGTCAGTCATTTAAAATAACAATACTCATAATAATGATAATACAGAGGCAAGCGAGTGGTGTATACTGGCCGAAAAAAAAGGCTGATCCCCATTGTTTTCTGCGTAAATGACGTCGTCCTTTGTTACCGCCGAATCTAAATCAAAATTATAATGGTTTCCAGTTCCTTCGAAATCATCAATCTTTATTCCAGACCAAACCCAGTACATATAATAGATAAAATTGATGACGCCGTGAAATGTATAACTTCAAACCCGTTTATTTATCCGATTAAAAATGTCAAAAAAAGTACGTTTTTCTAAGAAAAATAGCGATATCGATCCTCCGTTTGCTCCAGAACGTTCACCAATAGATTTTCACATTTTTAAGAACATCTTCAACTGATTACATCGCTAGGCATATTTCAATATTTAATATCTTCAATTCTTCCTTTTGTTGTCCGAATTGATTGAATGCAATGTCCTTCAAAAATTTTACTATAATTTTTAAAAAATTAACGTTAATTTCAGTTGCAGCGAAAAAACATGGTGATCCTTATGTGGAAATCGTAATTGGAGTCCTAACCGCTATAATGCTTCTACTCCTGATGGTGTTTCTAATTGTCCTGATCATTAACAAGCGACACAAATTGCAGGGTTCGCCCACGTTGTTTAGGAATCCATTCAGCATGAAAATCAACATGAAAGCAAGTGATTCAATGCGACAGAAATCTGTTTTACAATACATTTTTTAGGATCTACTTATGAACTTCTCATCCGGGAACAATGTCCAAAACAATCCTAGTCAAAGTGTCCCAATCACTCCGGTTAGTCATCTGGATAATTGCCTGGAACCAGTTACGCCAATGACCTATGAAGAGTATCGGTCTTCGCTTGCTAGTAATTACTATACGTCTAATTACACTACTTTAAGGTAACGATTTTCCCAAATTCCTACACAGGGTATTTAAATTATTTTCCAATGATTTCCCATAGATGTTCCAGTGCAATGGAACGAGCACCAGAAACTTCGCCTGATGATGTAAGCGAGAATAGTACACCCCCCGAAGTGCCGCCCCTGCCTGATTCCCCGGACAGCATACAATCGCCGCCTTTTCTTCTAAATAATCAACACCAGTCGAGTGGAGCAAACAACTACAAGTAAGTTCAAACTGATTATGGATATTACCTCAGTGCCTTCTTCAATCAATTTTCTAGAAGTCTGCAAAATACTCCAACTCTGAATGTTAAGTCTGGATTTGGAAATTATTTTTCCCGAGATGACAGTAGAGCGAAAAAATATTACACAGCGCCCAGACATAAGCCAGGGGTATGTTGAAAAAAATGTGTTTTTTTTTTAAATTTCATCATTATCTTATGTAGATGTCTCCTCCGCTGCTGTGTTGGAATATAGTCCCGTCCATGGGACAGCCATATTCGTGTCGCGAGACGGAAGTGGTGTCCATTCCCAGATACGCTTTACGTCCTGTGGAAAAATTAGGATCGTGCCCTGCGGGCGAGGTAAGAATCGAACTTATTCGAAAATTTTCGGGATGTCAAGTGAAGAGCAGTGTTGGGGCACATTTACGAATACAAACGATTCGTCCCCAAGACCGGAGGGTCGGCGACGGATCGGTTCTATTTTTCCGCTGTCGTGTGTCCTTTCACGGTATAGTTTACATGACAAAGAATCCGCTCCGGCGTATAAATCAATAGGCAATTTAACTTACAAGAAAGGACCATTGTGCTGACTTTCAACAAAGTTAACTTATAGGGTCCAGTGACTTTCTGAACTTTGAAATTCATGTATTTTAACTGTTGGAATGGATGGAGGGGATAATATTCGACACTATGGAAATTTGTCCGAGTTAGCGGAAAGCCGTTACCACCCTTACCTCCCACAGTTTCCCCAGTCCTATGGTCTGAAAGTAAAACTCGAGCCTGGATTAACTTAAAATTTTAATAATGATTTCTTAACAATTCGTTCATTCCTTAAAAATATACTTTCTCGTTCCCAATTTAAAAACCTTTTCTCGTTTTCGCACTAATGTTCATAATTGTTTTGATGACTTTACAGCTTTCCCTTTACGAAACTGACAATTTAGAAGACGTTATACCAGGAGTGTGTAAATTGGTCGTTGTCAGAACATCGAATCTGGAAAAATCCATAGATCCGATTGAGAGTCTTAGGGAAATTCGATTTTTGTCCGGATTAAACGATCCGAATATCAGTAGAATATTGGGAGTGTGCGTTGCTGAACAACCACACTGGACCATCATTGAGTATGGAGAAATGGGAGATTTAGCTCAGTATTTACAATTTTTAGTCAATAGAAATGGTAGCATAAGACCGTCCGAGGATCAACCAATCAGGTAAATTTAAATTCCCTTCCTTTATATTGTAGTTTGTATTAGCAACGTCATTTTTTCGTTATTTTCCAAACAATAGCCGTCAAAGTCCTTGTGCTTTTACCTGCAATAAAAACACAACAGGTAAAAAGGGTCAAAGCGATACGAAGATAAACGTCGAATTATTGTCTCGTTTAATTGCGTTCACGGACGATTCCATTCTCCGTTCTCGTTCTCTAATTTTTAATTGACCGAGATTAACTCGCTCTGGCGCATTGTTTTAAAATTGGCCCCGTATAAGAGGAAATTCAATTAAAATCGTTTTCAAGAGCCGGAATGAAAGGGAAGGAGGATGCTGGATAGTTTTTGGCTCATTTGCCCTGTAGTCGTTCGTTCCTGTTGCCATTAGATGTATGTATGTACAATATTCGGCAGCACGCGCTTTTTCATGCCCATTTCGGAACGAAATGGTCTGAAACAGATTCTGGAATTTTACAAGCCAAAAACCATTAACATTAAAGAGCGTCGAAATAGACAAAGGAAGTCGTCTGGAATGATGTTCACTGCACAACTAAAACAATACCAAACGATAATCTGGCAAGACTATGAGCAAATTGCTGTTCTGTTCATTTCGAATGTAGCCTCGGTTTTTCCTTCGAGGTAGACCGCATAACCTAATTAAGGTGATTGCAATTAGTCCAGATTTCTGGCCCGGAAAATGTGAAGCAATAATTTCCAGCTGAAAAAAAAAATAAGGGCGCTATATTTCGAGGTGTTAGGATTAAATTGACAAAAATATTGACATTTTAAGAACCTCGTCTTCGGCATTTCCTCGCTTACTTTTTTCTGAAACAAGATTATATCGATACTGGGGAATAGGATAGAAGATAATTAGAAAATATTGGACTTCTTTTATCCGGAGGGGATCCGGCGCTTTTTATTTGGTTTTATCGCACTCTTTTCCCGAAAACTTCGAACGGACTTTCTATAAAATTACGTTATGTCTTGCGCTACATCTTCTTCACTCTCTTACAGCATCGGAAGTTTGGTGTACATGGCCATTCAGATTGCCTCGGGCATGAAGTACTTGGAGTCCAAGCAAGTCGTCCACAAGGACTTGGCTGCAAGGTAATAAAGTTGCAATGTTCTCAAATTGCTAATTAATATTCCAACTTTAACGCAACAGGAACTGCCTCGTAGGACGTGGTTACGTGATTAAAATTACGGACATAGCAATGGCCAAGCCTCAATACCGAAAAGAGTATGCTGAAATCGGAGGACGACCACCGGCGCCCATAAGATGGTTGCCTTGGGAAAGTATCCTCTTAGTAAGTAGTGTCTCCGGTTAAAATGGTAGGTCAAAGGACTCCCACCTTAATGTAGCAATTATTCTAATTAGGACCGATACTCCTGCTCCAGTGCCGTATGGGCTTTTGCGGTCACTCTATGGGAAATTTTGAATTTCTGTTGCGAACGACCTTTTGCCAACCTCTCCAACGAGAAAGTCATTCAAAATGCCGAGCACATGTATTATGGAGGAGAATTGCAGGTATTTTTCTTATATATTTTTCTTTGTATATTACTATATTTCTTCAAAAAGACATCCTCAACTATGATAATAACTTTTTAGGTACTTCTAAATAAACCTCCACATTGTTCAACGGACATCTATGACTTGATGTGCAGTTGTTGGTGTAGAGACGACACTGATCGGCCCACTTTCAAAGTGATTTACACATTCCTGAAACACATCAACAAAGACTATGTGCCGATCGAATAAAATCGAGCTTTTAACAGGAATGTAAATAATTTAATGATTATTGTACGAGTAAAGCTCATAAACGCTACCACCTCAATTCGAAAATATCGTTTATTTATATGAAATTCAAATACAAAATAACATGTTTTCGAATTGTGTGAAGTGGTATGAAATATTAACGTAGATGTGATATAAGAATATGCGTTTCGAATACGAAATACATACATAAATCGTTCCTCCTCATCCTAGAAACATGTAATTTTATTGAAAAATTCAACTGTTGACGCTTGAATCTTGATCATCTATCTTCTATTCTACTCAGTATTGTGCTTCCATTTTGTCCACATTGTTCATTGATCATAATCATTTTTTCGACAATCATCATTGATCATTATGCCTGTATTAAAACTAAATTTATGTAGATACTGTTGTATAATCAATGTTTTATAGTTTAAATCAAGATCGGACTGTATTTTATGAAATAAGATTAAATTATCTTCAATTTTCGTACATAAATTAGTACATATCGAAGCTCATTCGTAAGCCAGATAAACGATAACTGTACATATGAGTATTCTAATGGCTGTTTCGAGTGGTACTTTTTATAAATTTAGATGGACCAACGAATGTTACTTATTTAGTAGAACTTTTAACATGTTGATTTCATATTACAATTCCCTATTAAAGAAGAACCTTGTAATGAGAGTTGCTTAATTTTATTTTACATGTGTTCAAATGCTGTTTATACAAGCAATAAATGATACAAACTATACATGAAAAACAAGTGTTTTAATATAAAAAAATAACAGTTAAAGCTTTTGTGTCATTTCAGGCACAGCCTTGAACAAGTCAGCAACCAAACCGTAATCAGCTACTTGGAAAATAGGAGCCTCTGGGTCCTTGTTAATTGCCACAATGGTTTTACTGTCCTTCATACCGGCCAAATGCTGAATTGCTCCCGAAATTCCTACAGCTATATATAAATCCTATTGCAAAAAAAAACAAATTAATTCTTAGTGGAAAAATATCTTTTATACATACTGGAGCAACAATTTTTCCAGTCTGTCCTACTTGCAAATCATTTGGCACGTATCCAGCATCAACAGCCGCTCTGGAAGCTCCAACTGCTGCATTGAGTTTATCAGCAAGGTCATAAAGCAGCTTGAAATTGTCTCCCGACTTCAATCCTCTGCCTCCACTAACAACTACTTTGGCACCGGTCAGTTCTGGTCGGTCAGATTTGCTCAGTTCCTGACTGATAAAAGTAGTCAGTTGAGTGTCACAATCGGTAACAGGAATTGGTTCGACTGGTGCTGATCCACTTCCAAGTTGTGCGGCTTCAAAACTGGTTCCTCGCACTGTTAAAATTTTAACAGGATCTGTTGCTTCTATTGTCTGAATGGCATTGCCAGCATAGATGCTTCTAACGAAAGTATTTTGCGATTTAATGCCGATCACGTCTGAAATTGGAGAAACATCCAATTTGGCTGCTACTCTTGGAAGTAACGATTTGCCAAAGGAAGAAGCTCCAGCAACAATATGGGTGAACTTAAATTGATTCTGAGCAGCAACAATTAGAGCTGTTAAATTTTCTGAAGTGAACCCTTTAAAGGCGTCATTTTCAGCCACCAGGACCTTTGATAGGCCTTCAGCTTTTGCTATTTGTTCTGCTATTGGACCACATTTAGTTCCTGCAACTAACACTGAAACTTCCCCTCCTAACTTTTTTGCTGCAGTTAAAGCATTTTGGGTTATTGGCAGAAGAGATTCATTATTGTGTTCTGCAATTAATAAGGTGCTTTGGAACCTTTGAAATTGTCCCGTAAACTAAACGTTAACAATTTAAAGATTTAATTAGATTTCTTATAAATGTATCAATTTTCTTGTACTTACTCTTAGCGTCAAGTGTCTTGTGAACATTTTTACTCCACTAAACAGTAAAAATTAAATGATATTGAACCAAAAACAAATTCAATGGGTCAAAGTACATTAGTCCATAATACAAATCAACAAAACTGAGTTAAAATCATAGATGTACTATATTTAAGACAGTTCATACAGCTTTCTTTTACTTAATATTTTCAAGTTCCTAATTGTACTAATTTTTAGGGATGTGAAAAATAATCGGTTATTTCAATAACCGGTCAAATTGGCTACTCTTCTATTCCTATTAACCTGATAATAACTATTAAACGTAAAGCTTTAAATTATAAGTTTTTCGCACCGTAGTAATTTCCACTTCTAGAACTATCTCTGTAGAGGCTTAACTAAACTCACTCCTTAATAAGTATTGGAATATTCAAAAAAACTTCATTTTTTTAATAAATTTATGTTATCATTAATTTAATGTTTATTCAATTGAAATTTGTATAAATCTTAAAATTTTTTATTTAAATTTAATTTAAATAAAATCTTTCAAATTTGTAAATTTCGTTTTGTATTTGTTTTTAATCACAAAATATGAAAAGCGTTAGTTCGGTTAATAATCCTTTATTTGGAAAACCAGTTTTTTTTATATCAGGTTACTCTAATAGGTTATATTTCCCAGGAAAAAATAGTAATTAAGTTATTGCCTTAAATATACCAATAATTAATTATAGGTGTGCTATTTTCCTTTTATTTTTATAGAGAATACCTACCAGTTAATTAATTTAACAATAACTTATCACAAAAACCGATTATTTTCAGCCATCCCTATTCAGCTCCCGATTTCCCATTGTACTCAATTAGGTACAATGGGTTTAAATTTTTGACACAAGTCACAATAATGACATTCCGCTATTTGACAATCTTTTGTCAATGATGACAGCCGCAAAAAGGACGATGAAGAGTTAGGTTAGAAATTAATGGGAATTCCAAAATCAACATTATTTACATTTTTGTTGTACCATGTTTTCAAGTCTTTCTTGCCTCAATTGACTGTGAAATCACTATTCAAATTCAAGTCTAGACTTCTTGTCGTGTTTGTGCTATAGATTATTTATTATATAGAATTCTAGCCTTTAGGGGCTTGGAAGTTTTCTCTATATACAAGGCAGATTAGTCACGTATATTAACAGTATTAAACTAAAGACGTTAAGATCCACCTGTTCAGTTTTAAAATTAAAAGTTATAGACATGACAAGCCAAAAACCAATTTATATTCATGAATTGCCATATGAAATAAAACAAAGGCTGTGCAACATTTTAGATCAGGAAAACCAATGGGAGGAATTGGGTAAACGTATGCATTACGATGAAGCTGCTTTGCAGAATATTAAGGCAAAAGGACGGACTTCACCTTCAAACCAACTACTATATTCATGGGGTAATCTAAATCACGACGTAGCAGGTTTGCATGCTAAGTTAATTTTTTCTTTCTATTAAAAATTTAATATATTTTTAGAACTGTTTATGTTATTAAACGACATGGGCCTTTACAATGCAATGGCCACATTACGTTCTTTACTCGATCCAAAGTATCATGTTCTCATTAAGGAAAATAACGTATTGAACCAATTAAATCAATTGCAAATTGATGACAGCAAAATATTACCTATAAATATCAATAAAAATACCGTTAAAAACCTTAGGAAGGCTTCCGATAGTGTCCAAACAACTGATAACAATATAACATATAATTCCAATGAAAATTTGCTGTTTCACATCAGATCAACTGCAGGACTAACACCTCAAATACCATATGAAGAACTTACAGAAGCTACTGACTCTTGGAGTCCACATAGACTTCTAGGGCAAGGAGGTTTTGCAACAGTGTTTCGAGGTTTGCTCACCAAACCATGTTCTTGTTTTTCATTTTCATAAATATGCCTTTAGGCAACTGGAAATGCACACAAGTAGCCATAAAACGTTTGGAGCATAGCAAATCTGATGTCATTGAACCGTACCAACAATCTTTAAGGGAATTGCATTGTCTGAACGCCTATAAGCATGACAATGTCTTGCCATTATATGGTTACAGCATTGGTAAGTGAATAGTAATTTTTTGAGGATTATTTTATTACATTGTTGTTAGATGGAGATCATCAATGTTTAGTCTATCAATATATGGCAGGAGGCTCTTTAGACAAACGAATCAGAACAAAAGATAATTCAAGAATAATGAGTTGGCCCACCAGGCTGAATATAGCTATAGGTAAACTAATGCTATTACTTGACATAAATGATTTGTGTACGATATAGTTATACTAAACTTTTAGGGACTGCCCGAGGTCTCCAATTTTTACATACCACCCTACGGGGCGATAAACCATTAATACATGGGGACATAAAGAGTGCCAATATTCTTCTAGATTTAATGGACCAACCGAAAATTGGTACGTAATCATAAGCCTTGATCTTATCGTTTATTAAGGTTTTACTGCATAAAGGTGATTTTGGATTGTCCAGAGAGGGTCCAGGCAAAGATAAAACCCATATTCTTGTTTCAAGAGCCCATGGCACCAGACCGTATGCTCCCGAAGAATTTCTTAGATCTAAACAGTTTAGCACCAAAATAGACACGTACAGTTTTGGTGTGGTTCTATTCGAATTAGCAACGGGATATCCTCCAATGGTGAAGCATAATAAACCGTTAAAAGATCACGTAGTCAACTATCCAGAAGAACACGTAATAAATTTGAAAGACGTTCGATGTGAAGGAGGTGACGTAATTTTTATGAAATTTTACGAAATTGGAAAAATGTGCGTCGCCAAAAGGGCCAACGACAGACCGGAAATGGTCAACGTGTTCTGTATGCTGGAAAATGTGAAATTAATGAGTTATGCTCCAAGTTTGTAGTTAAAACATGAATTGAAGTGAGAGCGGTGAATTTGTTGATGTTTTCAATTGTGATTTGAATGTGATCTGGGTTACGAAATAATCAATTTTATACAGTGATGTAAAAAATAAATATTATAAAGCTATAATAAAAGTGATAAATATATGTATGTCACACTTCCCATCCATTTTTCAGATCTAATCCGTTCGCATAGAGTAAATATGTGTTCTTTTTTACTGATGTCGGTTAATCAACTTGTTTCTCATTGAATAGTACGTTGTTAGTACTACAAACGTATCGGTTACTGAAAAATGTGTGGGACAAGCAAAACATTTGCACTCTAATGTTATTAAAGAAGGGCTTCATCGACTTGAAATGTTCTTGCCTATTTGATGGAATTTGAAAGGTTTCGTTTATTTTGCGAGCCAAATGTTAACAATTGAAATTTTATATTTAAATGGCTCAAGTCAGAGCTAAACGAAAGATAAACGAAATTTTTTGGCCTCAAAATGAAAACTGTTCATAAATACCAGCCATTGAAAACCACAGTGGTGCAAGTCGAAAAATTGAGATTTGAAATAAATAGGCGTAAAGTTATCAACTCACACAAAATACTAATCACACCTATGACAAAACTTCGTAGGGATTATTCCTGAAATTCAGTCACAGTATAGATTCCTTTATCTCAAATTTTTCACTTACACCACTCTGGCTTTCAACGACTCAAATAATGAAAATCGTATTACTCAATCGGATGATTTTTAATAGTATCATTCATATTCTTTACTGCGCCACAGGATTGGTTAAAAAAAAAATCTATCGAAAAAAGAAAAAAATATTATTTACGTAAATTTAAACATTTTTTTTTAGTTTATTATTTATAATAATTTAAGTGACATAAATTTGTAAATTTAAACATAAATAATATAAACTTTAAAAAGAAGCAAATGGTTAATATCTCTCTAACATCAAATTTCAAAATTAAATTGAGCCACAAAATATTCAAGTTTGATATGTTTTTAAAAACAAAACAATGTTTATAGGCTGGTTTACAAACTAACAAGCAATTTGCGCACATAAATTGTTTTATGTGGCACGAAGTTTGCGCAAGCAAAAAAATAACCTTGATTGTGAGCATGTATACGACAATTATATGCGCAGGTTTGCATGAGCGGGTAAACCAGCTTTATATTTTTTCTAGCGTTTATGTAAAAAAGCGCCGAATAAATATGATCACACATAAGTCATGCGAAAGACTCAAATTTAAAGCCATACAACAACAAGATTTCTTGCAATAAAAAAAAAACAGGAATAAAAATCCAAGTGCAACAAACAAATCATCCTCATGCACAAGAACGACTTGACCTCACATACTACTTTCAACGCATCATCACATTTCTTACAACTACTAAGCGCATTCAATCCTTACTATTGCCACACGGCATTCATAAAATCACATTTTTTCAAAACTAACAATGGCATATACATTCCTAATGAAATTTGCTTAATTCAGTCTTGATGACATCGCAATCAACAACGACACGCTCTCTTTTTTTTAACAGAAATTTTTGCATTTGTTTGGATAATTTCTAAAACAGTGTTGCCAGTAGTTAAAACATTCCTAATTTTTTTTCATTTTCTTAACATGAATTTAATTCATTAGTGCTACTACAATGTTGTTTTTATCATATGTTGTAAATAGTTACACGCCTAGTATAAAAGTTTTTTAAAAAAAGATTTCCTAAAAATTTGGCAACACCACTATACTTTTACCCGATACAAAACTCAATCGACCTCAATCACATAGGGATTATTCTAATAATATCTCATTATGTACATTATATAGAAATTTGGGCACATTTTTAAAATGCAAAATAATCAAATAAAAAGTAATAATAAATAAATAACTTTTGTTTTATCATTAAGTCTTTTGTTTTTCAATTGTTATTCGGAGAATTTTGACACAGCGTCTGCACAATACTGTCAAATTCGTTCAGATCACTCTCGAACGTTTCTAACTGCTTTTGGAGATCAGTTGCGTCCACTGGAGGTACGTCCTTAAACGTTTCCAAGGACGGTGCCTGTTGCCATTCCCTAAAGAATTTCGTTAATTCGAATTTTTCACCTGGCGGTTTAGCAAACGGTGTTTTCTGCAAAATAAAATTACAACAATTATTTTTGAACAAAAACTTAGATACCATTCATGCTTTTAACGAAAAAAAAAGACAACGTTGATTAACATACAGGGTTGCACAGTTCCATTTATATTTAATGAACAACTAGTTAGTGTCTGCCAAAAAACATTTCACATTCCCATACTAAATACCAAAATACGAGGGTCTCTTAAAAATGTTTCGATAAAATTAATTTCCTATCTACGTAACACTGTTGCCAGTATTCAATCATTTTCATAGTAGATATTCCTCGTATTTATTAAAATGATACGATATACTTGAGATGTTCACTATTAGTTATTAGTAAAGCGAAAATAACAAATAACCGGTTTTTAAAAGCATAGCGTTGTTCGTTGTTATTTTGGCACAGATCCTTGCAATAGAAAAACAAACTATTTTTGGTACAAAACAATGAAATCAGTGCTTTACCTTACAGTTTCCTTATCAAACACTTTAGTTTAATCGAGGTCGTACAGAGATTAATGAGAAGGCCAAATGACTGAATTCAACACCAGAACTAGGAAATGTTGAGGTTTTAATGTTTTAAAAAATAGGAAGAAAACCTGTAATTTTTCAATTTTAGCATTCAAAGTCGTTACCTTCAAATAGTACAGGGTTTCTTACCAATCCATTGTTCATGGATAATCAACAATTGATTTTAGATACACTATATTTTGCAAATTACTCTGTACATCTACATATGTATATTATTTTCTCGCTCAATTTTTCTGATTTATCCTAATTGATCAATTCTTTGTTTGTGATTTAAATTTGGCCTCCCTGTACAATCCTTATGTTACAGTATTGCAATGATGGAATGTCTACTGGTTAATAGCTTTTTTTGTCTTTATTTTAACGCATTAGTGGTTCGAGCAAGTTAATCAAAGTAAGCAAAGATCAGCCAAAAGAAAAAATTACCAAGTCTACCATAATAAAATCGTCGCCCGTCGAAACCATTGAAACGTCTGGCTGCGTGGAAACGTTGCCATTTTTTTCAACGTTTTGCGTATCATCATCTTCATTGACATCATCATTTGTCAATTGTTCCATATTGTCGCCGTTCAGTCTGTCATTATCGGGGGATGTTGCCAAACTTTGCGGTTCACTTTCGTGCAACGACAACTTATCAGCGAAAAACGTGCAAAATGGCATATCAACCAATTGGGGTTCTTCAAAATGCTTCATTTTTCTGTCGGCGAAAGCGCCAATTTTCATTGTTTCGGACAGGGACGAGGGACGATCGTCACTGAAATTGAAATTGATTTATTATTATTGTTGTTATTGTTATTGTTGTTGTTGTTGATGATGATGATGACGATCGTAACAGGCCGTACTCAACTCTAATAGAGATTATTTCTATCAAAAAACCCATATATTTTCGTATAAACAACAATGATAAGCTCAAATTTGTACTAATTGATTGGTTAATTGCATAACATATTATGCAAAGACCTTTGACAACATTGAACTTATCAGTATTTTGATGACTTCTTTAAAAAAAATGTCATCAAAACATCATTTACAACAATTGTGAAATGAACTTATACATACCTATTTATGGTACTGGAAAGAATGAAAAAAATACTTTATGGTAAAATCTAAATTTGCAACAATGGAAATTCCAAGAATTGTTAAACGTTTCATTTGTTAACAATGGGGCATGAAATTTTACGATAAAATGCGCGCACACGTTTCGTGTGTTAAAATTATACAGGGCGTTTCCAAAAATAAAATAACCAATTATAGTATTAAAAAGTACGTTAATTAGCCCTTGTAATTTATTAAATTGTTAATTACTGTCAAACTTTTAATTGCCCACGTATTCAGGTCAATGTATTGCGTAATCAAAGTTGTAGACATTCCTGTTTAATGACCGTTGTTGAATAAATTAAACATCCGAAGATAGATATAAACTCGAATGACCAGTTGTAACAAGAATTCCATCTAACGGAATAAATGCCCTTAAATAACTATAATTTTCTGCTTGGTTTTCTTAAATCTCTGAAAATTATAATAATTCAATGCCACAACTGGTAGTAACTACATAGTAGATATGTAACAACAATCATTTTATAAAGGTATGTTTTAATTATACTTTTTAAAGAAAAAGGAAAAAAAAATACATCTGTCTAGGACCTTTGGTCAGTCACCTGTCGGACCAGATTCGACCAATGAGAAAGGGCCACGACACGGGATGGCCTCCGCAGGTGCATGTGCACGTAAGCGTGTATAGTCATTAAAAAAAAAACACGTCTTAATTGCTTCATGAACTAATAGAAACTACACAGTCACTAATGGTACAATATGAATTGCTCTATATACATTTAATGAAATCTCAAATTCTAGTTGGTTATACATAACAAGACATACATAACACTAACCGAAATATATTTTTCATAGTAGCATCCACGCGAGTTCCAACCATTTTTTCGCACTACTCCAACGAAACTAACTTAACTAAAAATGATTTAAAAAAAAAAAACGAATGCAGTTCCGATGCCAACACGATATGTGACGGTACCATCAACGCCAGTGTGCAACTGTTGAGTTCCCGCTGTTCGAAATATTCGGCGGCAATTTCGAAATGGACTTTGCCCTCTTCGCTTGGAACGATTCAAAACGATCAATTAGTATATAGTATACTTGAACATGTACCGTACATATGTTGTTTCCTAAATTTTCAGAAAAGAAAAAAAATCTTTTTTGGCGCGCGAAAGTAGAGAAAGTTTTTTTTGGTCAGTGAACTTCCTTATTGCTATTTCAAATTGATATGGAATTTTTAAGCGAAAGTGAATACGTTCACCATAAAGGAATAAGCTGAAACGGGTTCCTTGGTATTAACAAGGTTGCATAATAAAATTTTCCACAATAAAAGGAATACTATATTGAATGTATCGTCAACACAATGATTGAAATGGTATTTTTTAGTAGGATGACCCGTTCAATGTCTATTATTTTGCCAACGTCAATGTATGACTTGCATATGGCGCCAGCAAGACCAGTAAATATAACGACATGAAAACACGTCAATTTACATCGACTAAAACATAAATATTATTGAGTAATTACCGACTTCGATCATCAATTGATGCACCGGCTAACAATTGTTGATTATATACATTTAAACAAGATATTTTACGTTTTTTCGCGTTATTATTTGTAGGAAAATACCTTGAAACCAGTCAACCGACAAAAGCTCGCTGTTCTTTTATCTTTCACAGAACTATTACGTACTAAAAATAGCAACTACTACCACGCAGTTCACCAGTTTTGCTCCATTAATCATCATACTATCCATTCATTCTTTGACTTACAGAAAAACGTGATAGTGATATGTACTAGAAATGTCATAAGAAAAGCAGACAAATTAAAGTCAGACGTTAAGCTATCTTAGAATATCTACGAATAAATAACAAACTTAAGAAAGCCATAATAGTTCGTTTGGAAATGTCTGCGTTCCACTTTTCAATTGAAAAATGAACAAACTGGTTTACGTGACTGTCCCGCCACAAAAAAAAAATATCTAAACAACCTTGCGTAAGGCCACGATTTCTATCGATGTCTGTAGTAAATATTCGATTCAAAAATAACACTCACCTTTGGCTGTATCTTCGAATTTTTGGACTTAGATTTGTATTGAAATGATCACTTTTAAGTAGAATTGAATTGTCCCTGCTGGTTTGAGTGGGTGAAATAGTCATTTTAGTACGATAAGCACATGATAACTGTAACGTTCCTATGGCAGTACAAATTTGACCAACACGAATCTGTTTAAAACCTTCTCCTAAACAATGATGCAGAGGTTCATCCATATACATTCTATAGCAGATAACATAGGAATCTGGACCTTAAATTCATGGAATTAATCTTTGCTAAAATTAAAAGTCTGTGACAACAATACCTTGTCTACGGGATAATTTATATGCTGGAGTGACTCTTGTTACTGAAACAAGCGATTTTAAGAGAATTCCCATTCGATTATAGATGGTCTGTCCGTTAGCGTTGTTTGGATCACATTGTTCATTCAATAATTGAGCACACCAAGTCTCCAGAACCATATTATCACCTTCAGCTGTGCGTAATGATATCTCAATACAAAAAGGGAACTTTTTTGAAAGCAACAAGTCACTGTTTAGGACCTTCTTTGCTTCAATGACCACTTCGGGTAGATCGCTTATATTTAAATTGAACTGAAAAAGTAGGACTAGTTCCAGACGATTTTATATTAATTTATTTAAGGATTTATACCCAATCTGGACCACTTGAATGAGATTTACAAGGTGTGGTCACTTTTTCGCCTATTCGACTTTGCACAATCACTTCTGTCGCCTTTAGGGCTAGAAATTTTGTGAATTTGTCCAATTCCTTTTTGTCCGTTTTGGATAGCCTCATTTTTAGATCTCTTTTCATTATTAATGGAGGTCACAAAACACGGAATTAATAAAACACTTAACCCGACAGAATAAATAATTTTTTTAACAGAAAATATTACAACACAACTGTCACAGTGACACTTCCATTTCCGATTAGACCAATGATAAAAGACCACAACACAGTTACGAAATGACTATATAATTGACAGTAGTTTTTATTGTTGTCTCTTTCTATTGTACGTTGGTTTATCTTACAATTTGATGACGTTAGTAGTGTAATTGATACATATCCGCCAAATCTCTTCACTGGAGGTTTTGACTTTCGACAACTGTCATAGTTGTCAAATTAATCATCATTCAATAGAACTTTTTTCGTGTGTTACATTTTGTAATTTACTTTTTTGAGCACACAACTGTTTAATTTCACGATTACTCAAATTTTCCTTGTATATTATACATATATTCAAACATTTTTTATAAATAAATTTTAATTTCCCAGATAAATTCCATAAATTAATTAAACTCTCACAGTTACACGCAAAAAAGCGCTTTAAAGAAACGCTTACTGGTTTGTGATTTTGTAAACTTTTAATTTTTCTCGTTTTTTATTGGTTTTTCTAGTAATACAGAGTTTTTCCAATTTTATATCGTTTGTCTGAAATATTCATTATCAATTTTCCCATATTGGGTGAGTATAAATTCATATTAGTAAACTTAACCTAACTTTTGCGGCATAAATATTTGTTTTTACAGTTTATAATTTTGATAGTCTTATTTTGCATATCCTATTTATTAATTCAATTAATTGTTGTCAGTTTATTTGTAATTATATTCTTCCTCAATCTAATTCCTTTCAATTTTTAGGTGTTTTCCACAACATGTCATTCTAAAGAAGTTCCTCTCCTCATAAAAATCATTCATATTCAACATGCATCTGTACAATCTTACGTTACAAAAGGCCACTGCGATCACACATGCCGTGCACGGCAACTTTTCCGGTCAGAAAATCCAGGAAATTGTGATTTCACGTGGAAAAAGCATTGAATTACTACGCCCTGATCCGAACACTGGTAAAATGCATACATTACTAGCCATAGAAGTTTTTGGCGTTGTACGATCGATGATGGCCTTCCGTTTAACTGGTGGTACAAAAGACTACGTTGTTGTCGGCTCAGATAGTGGCCGAATAGTAATTTTAGAGTACGAGCCTCAGAAGAATAGTTTCAAGAAAGTTCATCAAGAAACTTTTGGTAAAAGTGGTTGCAGACGAATTGTTCCTGGCCAGTATTTGGCGACTGACCCAAGAGGACGTGCAGTTATGATTGGAGCGGTTGAAAAGCAAAAATTGGCATATATTTTGAACAGAGATGAACAAGCTCGTTTAACGATTTCATCTCCATTGGAGGCACATAAAAGTAACACCTTAGTTTATCATATGGTGGGAGTAGATGTGGGTTATGATAATCCGACATTTGCTTGTTTGGAAATTGACTATGAAGAAGCTGATATTGATCCGACTGGCGAGGCTGCTCAAAAAACTCAACAGACCTTGACTTTTTACGAATTGGATTTAGGAGTGAACCATGTTGTACGTAAATATTCAGAACCATTGGAAGAACACGCGAATTTTTTGGTTACCGTACCAGGCGGAGATGATGGCCCCTCAGGGGTGTTGATTTGTTCAGAAAATTATTTAACGTACAAAAACTTAGGTGATCAACATGACATTCGTTGCCCCATTCCAAGACGTCGAAATGACCTAGATGACTCCCAGCGTGGTATGATCTTTGTATGCTCAGCCACTCACAAGACAAAGTCCATGTTCTTTTTCCTAGCTCAAACTGAGCAAGGAGACATATTCAAAATCACCTTAGAAGTTGATAGTGGCATGGTAACTGAAATAAAATTGAAATATTTCGATACGGTTCCTGTGGCGGCGTCCATGTGCGTTTTAAAAACTGGATTCCTTTTCATAGCAGCTGAATTTGGAAATCACTATTTATACCAAATAGCACATTTAGGTGATGACGATGACGAATTGGAATTTAGTTCAGCAATGCCGTTAGAAGAAGGTGACACTTTCTTTTTTGCTCCTAGACCTTTACGAAACCTAGTACTTGTTGATGAAATGGAAAGTTTATCTCCCATTCTTCAATCAAGAGTGGCCGACTTAGCTGGAGAAGACACACCTCAATTGTACATGTTATGCGGTAGAGGTCCGAGATCTTCCTTAAGAGTATTGCGGCACGGTTTAGAAGTGACGGAAATGGCTGTGTCGGGATTACCTGGTAATCCCATAGCTGTTTGGACAGTGAAGAAAAGAGGTGACGACGAGTTTGATGCTTTCATCATCGTGTCATTCGTTAATGCAACTTTAGTACTTTCAATTGGTGAAACTGTCGAAGAAGTGCATGATAGCGGATTTCAAGGAATCACTCCAACTATATCTTGTTCAGCTCTAGCAAATGATACTTTAGTTCAAGTTTATCCAGACGGAATCAGACATATTTGCGCCGATAAACGAGTGAACGAATGGA
The DNA here is from genome assembly GCA_013372445.1 of Hypothenemus hampei. Classification (NCBI taxonomy): domain Eukaryota; kingdom Metazoa; phylum Arthropoda; class Insecta; order Coleoptera; family Curculionidae; genus Hypothenemus; species Hypothenemus hampei. The sequence goes on along the minus strand of JABRWK010000002.1, from coordinate 1,080,457 downwards.
AAGCTGGTAAAAAGGCTATTGTAAAATGCGCAGTCAATCAGAGGCAAGTTGTGATAGCTCTAGCTGGAGGAGAGCTAGTCTATTTTGAAATGGATCCTACAGGAACTCTTCACGAATACAAAGAGCGTATACGCATGAATTCAGATGTTCTTTGTATGGCATTAGGAAGCGTAGCGCCTGGAGAACAAAGATCTTGGTTTTTAGCCGTGGGACTAGCAGATAGCACTGTTCGAATTATATCTCTAGATCCAGCGGATTGTTTGGCGGCACGTGCCATGCAACCCCTTCCCAACTGTGCGGAATCCTTATGTGTAGTTGAAATGGGAAAAGCCGAGGACAGCAGTCAAGGAGGTAACAGCACGTTATACCTTTACATTGGATTACAAAACGGTGCCCTACTAAGAACTGTCTTAGACCCAGTTACTGGCGACCTAACCGATACCAGAACAAGATACTTGGGATCGAGGCCAGTGAAACTTTTCAAAATTCGTATGCAAAACTCTGAAGCCGTATTGGCAATGAGCAGTCGTTCCTGGTTGAGTTACTACTATCAAAGTCGCTTTTATTTAACACCACTGTCATATGAAAGTCTAGAATATGCTTCAGGATTCAGCTCGGAACAATGCCCTGAGGGAATCGTAGCAATTTCAACGAATAAATTAAGAATTTTAGCTTTGGAAAAGCTTGGAGCCGTCTTTAATCAGATTTCGTTTCCTTTAGAATATACCCCACGAAAATTTATCATTCATCCAGAAACTAACAATTTATTAATATTGGAAACTGAACACAACGCTTATACTGAAGAAACCAAACGACAAAGACGTCTACAAATGGCTGAAGAAATGAAAGAAGCAGCAGGTGAAGAAGAACAAGAATTAGCTAATGAAATGGCCGAAGCTTTTCTAAATGAAGATTTGCCAGAGAATATATTCTCAGCCCCAAAAGCAGGCCACGGTATGTGGGCTTCTCAACTGAAAATCGTAGACCCAGTAGGTGGCGGTCTCTATAAATTAATCAAACTGGAACAAAACGAAGCCGCAATGTCTTTGGCTTTGGTTAAATTCACTGGTCAACCAGAACACCAATGGTTTTTGGTCGTAGGCATAGCAAAAGATTTCCATTTAAATCCTAGACTGTGCACTCAAGGCTATTTGGACACTTACAAAGTAGATGTAATGTGTAGGGAATTAGAACTGGTTCATAGAACCCTCGTGGACGAGGTACCATTAGCTTTGTGTCCTTACAATGGACGACTTCTTGCAGGAGTAGGAAAAATGTTGCGACTTTACGATCTAGGAAAAAAGAAGCTATTGCGCAAATGCGAAAACAAACATATTCCAAATGCCATCGTTAATATTCAGGCTATTGGAAAAAGAATTTTCGTATCAGATGTTCAAGAATCGGTTCTTATGGTTAGATATAAGAGAGCAGAAAATCAATTGATTATTTTCGCAGACGACACGGAACCCAGATGGATCACGACCACATGTATATTGGATTACGATTCAGTTGCAATAGCGGATAAGTTTGGTAACATAGAAATACTGAGACTGCCTCCAAATGTAACAGATGATGTTGAAGAAGATCCTACTGGTAATAAAGCATTATGGGATAGAGGGTTGTTGAATGGGGCCTCTCAAAAGGCGAATACATTATGTACGTTCCACGTTGGCGAAACTGTTACTTGGCTTCAGAAAACCACATTAATACCTGGAGGAAGTGAATCTTTACTGTACACCACTCTCTCTGGTACGGTGGGAATACTTGTACCATTTACTTCACACGATGACCATGACTTTTTTCAACACCTCGAGATGCATATGCGCAACGAAAATACACCACTGTGTGGTAGGGATCACTTGTCATTTAGAAGTTATTATTTCCCGGTTAAGAATGTTATAGATGGAGATATGTGCGAACAGTATAATTCATTGGAACCAGCAAAACAGAAGAGTATTGCCAATGACCTCGATAAGACTCCAGCAGAAGTTTCCAAGAAGCTGGAAGACATTAGGACGAGATATGCGTTTTAATTTGAGAATATATATTTCTCAATTTTTGTATTTTGGCAATCATTCAAAAATAAATTTAACGATCATTCTTTGCTTCCTCAATATAGTGGTTTGCATAATGTTAAAATTCACTGTTGCATAATTTTTGCATTCATTTTATATGGAGGAAACGTTTATTGGTTGTGTGTCATTATCTTAATTAGTGAAAGCGAAAATATGAAGAGAATATGTAGGCATGAATTTTCCAATAAAACTGAATGAATCTTAACAAAAGTCTTATGTTTATTATTTTAAAAATATTTTAGTTTAAGCTTTTTACATTTTTCTAACAAAATATTAAACTTAAACCAAGCCATTGTTTACATCAATAACAGTCATAACTTTTTCAAATCTAAAAAAGATATTTTGAGCAAAAAATTAATATAAAATTACACTAATAAAAATTGCTGGGAATTTTCACATCTAAATTTCCAAAAATTTAGAATGTATATCTAATTTTTATTAGTGTGAATGTGATTTAAGGTACCTGATATGTTAAAATTGACAATAAATTGTCATTCTTTAAGAATGAGTCTAAATTCTCACAAATTCAATAAAAATCAAAAGTTAAGGCTGTATTTGTACGAGGATATTAACACATTCCCCTTAAAAAAAATAAAATTTCCTAAAAAAAAACAATTTCGTCTCTAAACAGTTCTAAAGCAGCCACGCAAACTTTCGAATTTTAAAATATCAAAGTTTCATTATAAAAAGCAATTTAAATACAAGGCACACTGCATCTCATGTAATCTTCTTTGTCAGAGAAGATTCTTCACATGTTAAATTCAATATAAAACAATCTAATCGTGAAGATTTTTCTTTACATCACCATTCTCAATCTTTTCTCTAAGTTCAGTCTTGCAAATGACATTTTCGATTGGACATCCATTCGATTCATACACTCCAATCCATGCAAAGTCAACAACATTCAAACGATTTAAAATAAAATAAATAATTTCTATGGAAAAATAGTCTTTTCTCAATTGTTGTTGATTGAATGTTGACACAGCATCTGTACCAAACTATCAAATTCGTTTAAACGGCTCTCAAACGTCTCCAACTGTGTTTGTAGATCGGTTGCATTTATTGTTGGCGTGTCTTGGAATCCCTCTAATTGGGGTGGGGCCTGTTGGCATTCCCTGAAGAATTTCGTTAACTCGAATTTTTCTCCTGTCGGTTTTGCAAACGGTGTTTTCTATAAGAAATGTAAAGGATTAATCGATTGGACTTGATGCACATAATACAGGGTGTTTTTATAAAAGAACCCATTAGTTCTTAGAATAAAGCAATCAGAAATAAGTTGAATGTTTTTAGAGTTATCCTATATAATATACATATATGTATATACAGGGTGTCCGGGGTTTTTGTAGCAGGACAAAAATATTANTTAACTAGATTTTTTTTGAAAGTCACAAGTGACAGTTGAACTAGAAACATTAACAGCTTGCATTTCTTTTAAAATACTAGCAAAACATATGTTTTTTCCCCCAATTAACTAGATCACAAATGGAAAAAGAAAAATACAACATAGAAATCTCGATAAATTCCTTTCTTATTACGTTAATACTGACCGAAAAATGTATCTCATACTGGTTCCCACCATATTGTAGCACTTTTTGTATCCTAATTTCTAATGAAAATTCACTTTGAAAACTCGCACAAGTCTTCAGTTCGTATTCAGTTAGCATCAATACAGAGAGCTCCAAAATAGTACCGATACGAGCGACGATTCACATCAGACTACTACTTTTCTGACTTCCCCCTCGCTCGATCATATTGTAATGTAATAGTGGCTGCGGACTTTGCACTCGGAGCTTATTCAAAGCGAAAAAACCACAATAAAGCTTTACAACGTGAAGAATGACTGTTTCTCAATGAAAATTTCATTGAGGAAATTTCCGATTTACTTTAATTCCGACAAACAAAACCTATTCATCCATTGTATGAGGGTGAGGCAATTATTGTTCCTTTTTAAGTAGTTCATCCATGCGAGGAGATCAGGGCCACATGTCAAAGCTGTTAAATATATCACTGCACGAGCAGCATGCTTTTGCAATCCATAAAAAATGCACTTGCAAGAACTTTTGCTACAGAAAAACGAAAATTGACTGTTCATGATACTTCTGAATGTTCCATTTGCTATATATATATTTCAATTCTATTTCAAATACTTTCTAAGGAATATTTGAATTTCTAATCACTGTCGTTTGCACGACTTTCATTTTGAGGTGTTTCTCAATGACCTTTAAGTTCCTTATACAGTTCGAAGATTTGTATCCATAATAAAAATTAAAATATCTAAATGTACTTTTAACTTTTTGGATCAATCAACGGTGAAACCCCAGCGTTTACATTTGATTCAACCTCGTAAACATGAGATGTGGACAAACAAGTTTCAATTCTAGAAAGTTCCCTTTCATAATAAATCTTGATTAGATAATGATTTAATATACTGGGGACAACTGTTATTAACAACAGATGTAAAGAAAAATCCAATTTCTATTTACGTTTTAAAGGACGAGAGAGAGAAACGTACATACATCGGTTGTGTGACAAGTGTTATTCAATAGAATTTCTCTTTGCGCTTCAACTTTGTATGCTGAAAAGACATTTGATGATTCTTAGTTAAAATAGAAATTTTTTTTATTGAACAGTTCCTAAAGTGATATTCTCTATCTTAATTTTTGCAAGAACCCTGTTGTTGACAATAAAATACTTCAATGCATAATAACCGGAAACCTACACATGCTCCTAATGAATAAACCAGAGCCCCCTTTCACTTGCTGTGGGCGCATTTAAATTGACTCAGTGGGTTGATAAAATAGTTGTTGCTCAAGCATAAATCCGAATCTAAGACCCTTAAAGTGCATGTGTAAATAATAAATTCTATTTTTGGCTTAGAAGAGAGTATCACGAAGTGTCAATAAACTCTTAAACTCGTTTACAAATGAGTTAAATTTTACATCATTACATAGAGAAGTTTCAACGTAAATCTGTACCTATTGAAACTTACCTTGATTCGGTGTCGAAATGATCACTTTTCAAAATAATTGAATTGTCTCTGCTGAGTTCACCTGGCGACAGGGTCATTTGGGTCCGATATGTACAGAACATTTGCAAAGTTCCAATAGCAGTACAAATTTGTCCTATACGAATCTGTTTGTAGTTCTCTCCTAAGTGGTGATATGAAGGCTCGTCCATGTACATCCGATAGCAGAAAATATACGAATCTGGACCTTAAGGTCAAAATAATTAGCAGAAGAAAAACTATTAGTTTCCTAACAACATACATTGTCTACGTGATAACTTATATCCTGGAATTACTCTTGTAACTGATACGAGAGACTTTAACAGTATACCCATGCGATTGTAAATGCTTAATCCATTTACGTTATCCATGTCACATTGTTCGTTTGATAATTGAGCTGACCACACTTCTAAAACCATGGTATCACCCTCAGGAGTACGTAAAGATATTTCTATGCAAAATGGATATTTCTTGGCAAGTAATTGCTCACTATTTAATATCTTTTTGGCATGAACGACAACTTCAGGGATATCTGTTATGTTCAAGTTAAACTGAAATTTTGCATTTATTAGTGATGACAAAGTGAAGTTAGTTGATGAAATTTATTACCCAATCTGGACCATTTGAGTGTGGTTTGTAAGGTGTGGAAATTCTTTCACCAGACCGACTTTGCACAATCACTTCTGTGGCCTTCAGGGCTAAGAACTTGGTAAATTGGTCTAATTCCTTTCGATCGCTTTTCGAAAGCCTCATTTTCACATCTCTTCTCATTGTTAGACTTGAGTAACTACTCTATTACGAATAATAGGACACTGTCTTCTTAAAAGAATCCCCAATTTTAACACTGATTAACGAAAGTTTAATTAAGACAAAACAACACCAATGCTTCAAATCCTTCAAATACCAAAACAACAGTATGACGTTAATGAAGATAAACGGTTTATTTCTTCTTCTTCTTCTGCTTTAGGATGGCTTATTGCTCTTTGCATATAGATAAAATCTTGTATAAGTTTTTTTGGGTAAAATAAATAATAACAATATAAATAAAAGATGTAGTTAAGGACATGGAAATTGATTAAGGAAACATTATCTATTTATTATTTAATGACCTTAATTTAATTGTACTAAAACATTCGTGATGCCTCTGTTGCTAAACTTTAATTGTACGATTTTTGACAGAAAGAAACTTGGCAACAGTGGCGAATTAACCCGCCAATTTGATGGAGTACCTTTTGGGTAACGAATTTTGGACCTTCTATATTGGATGTTCATGTTAATAGCGACGACTTACTATTCTGTTTTAATTATAACAAAGTAAGTACAATTAATTAAATAATTAGCTCATTTTCATACGTTTATTTTATCATCATTGTATTACCTTGGTACATATTGTGACCCCCCTCCCCCTCTCCTTCCCGTGTTCCATTTTTAAACAACATATTTTAACCTAATTTTAACTATTTAAATAACCCTCTAATAATAATTTTATACATGTAATTTAATTTAGAGCTTATTTTTACTTATTTTTAATCAGAATTAATAACTCAAAACTAAATGTATTAAAAATTAGTACAATAAGTATGAAGTATATAAGACAGAGTAAAATGTCAAAAATGTCAAGCTTGTCAAGCTATTTTGGTGATGTTCCCAACGCAGAGAACCACGCCATTTTTCGTATTAAAACAAGATTTGTGAACATTTTCAGGTCAGATCCATTGCAAAATACAAAAATTTCGATGTCCGACCATTAGTTTTTTGGTCGTTGAACGATTGCCGTGAGAATTTAATTCGTGTTTTGGCTAGGTAAGTCCTAAAAAATCGTCCAAATACTACAAGGAGAATGCGTGACGTAAACGCACGCCAAAAGACAGAAACGTCATAAGATGGCTTCTGTTGATCGTATTGAAGTTTCATACCAATTTATTTCATTTTTTCCATAATATTGGATCAATTTCCATATGTTTTTGTGTAAAACCGGTGGTTGGAACCGAGTATTACATGATTTTTGATAAAAAAAGAGCTTTTTAACTTGATATGTGAGTGTTGATTGTTGTTTTAAGTGATAGAACAGGACGTTTACTTCATTGGAAACATGGCAAAGATCAGCTAATTACTCAAAATTGTCTATTGCAATTTACTAAACATTAGTACCTTTTTATTATTGAATATGTTAGTACCCTTGAAGAAATGCTTGGTTCTGTGGGGTGCAGAAAATTGGTGGACATCATATTGATGGACTTCCAGAGGCAGTGGTGTGAGAAATTTTTAATTATAGTCTTATATTTGTTTAAAATGCTCAACGGAAATAACACTAAACGAAACACATTTTAATACCCTTGAAGATCTTTGTAATTTTTTAGTCAAACAGTAAATCGTGGATGTTTTTTGACAATTCTGCTTGACTTTTCATATATCACATTCTGAAATTTCCCAATAATTTTCAACAATTACGATACTGATTGGCAGGATGAATTAACCTCAGTAAATTTTCAACTTACAGACATTTATTCTTAACAGGTTAAGTGCCGTGAGAGTTCAATGTGGATTCACATACTAGAAGAACACAAAATGATGCGTTCCTTCACATTCTGCATTACATGCGGCTATTTTTATTAATTTATCGTAATAAACTCAAAGAAAAAGCACATATGAGACAAAAGAAAATGTATTTTAATATAAAAATATAAAATGCATGTAACAATATTTTTTTTTTAGATTTGAAAAGTGGTCGGCCAATGGTGAAATGAAAATTTCCAATATGACGGCACTTAACCTGTTAATGAAAATTTTTATTTTTAATTTTTTTTGTATTGAAACCAATACCAATACCCATTTTCCCAGTTATCTTTTGACGATTGGCTCATTACATCTTTGGGAGCAATCACTGTGAGACCATTACGTTGTAACAGTGATCACATATTTGAGATAAATTAAGTTGCAAAGACATTACTAATTAGATGATTCTTTATTATTGTGGACTACTCAAATTTAATAGTGAATAAAGCTAAAATTTCACTTTCAATGTTGAAATCTACATTTTTACCTAAAATCATTACATTACCAATGAGATTTTTATGGAATTCAATACTGAACGTAACAAATGTAGAAGAAATTTTTCCTCCAACATTTGAATAAGCACTCAATAGTGGTTGAAAAAGAATAAAGACTATGTGCGAGGGTTAAGTAAACCCAAGAAAATTATTGAGAAATATATGTATTTACGATTTCATTTAATCTAATGTTTCGCCAATCGCCTGCTCATAGATTTCTTGTTGTTGCTGATTGAAGAGTTCCTTCACAAAGTTTTGTGCTTCTGTAATGTCCGATTGGATCAAAATAACATTTGAATGCCAATTACATTTGCCAACTATTTAAAGATACATAAATACATTTGTAAGCTACGCCTCTGCCAAAACAACATACAGAGTATATTGAGAAAAAAATGCAACAGCTTATTTTCATTGAAACAACAATATCATTCAATATGAACGAGGAATCAGAGAAATCCCTGTAAACAGTGATTTCTTTGATCTCTACCGGTATTATTAAAAGCGCGTAACAATTTCCAACTGTGGCAAAAGAAAAAAGTCAATTTTCTATTAGTGCTGCAGCAAATTGATTTGATGGAGACGTAGCTTTAGGTTAACTTGAAATTTTCTACTGCTAATAGCAAAAAGAAAATAAACATTAATTAGTTAGCACAGTTTCATTATGGCGACGTTCAAAATCCCCTTATCCCGTTCCCGTATTCACATTTGGGACGTACTTATCTGTCGCTAAACTAGGAACCATCTTGGAACGATTTAGTTGCCATTCCGAAGAAGCTTAATCGAGTAGCATCTTGGATGTGAAAACAAAAAGGGGGTTGTTAAAATAAGAGATCCGGCTTTTCTTATTTGGTGCAGTTTTGGTGTGTATCGGGTCTTAGGTTCCTTTATTTGAAATTTATCATTGGTGTTAAATATGAGGAAGACTCACTCGCTTGGGCAAGATGTTGCAGCGATTGTTGAAAAAAAACATTTTTTTAAAATCAGTGTTTTAAGTGAAACTAAAATTTGACAGTGTTGCATGCAAGAAGATAAAACTTTGAGAGGCTGGAGGACTAGTATCCGACAAAATGTTCTTGGATAGTTCAACATTATTTATTATGAATTACTATAATGATTATACTTGTAAGTATTGAACATGTAAGTCTGAGGCAAGCATATCTTCCTTAACCAACCTTAGTGTTAATCAAAGAATTTCTTCACAATTAATCTTGTTGAAATCTAGAAAATTGTGACGAGATTTGTTATAATATTGAAGGCATAACTTACTTCAATCTATACACAAATTCTACTTTAAAATCATTGAAAATAATAGTCGATAATCCTGTTTGTATGGTCATGCCATTTCCGTTTTGTTGTCCGTTTGGATTGTTTACGCGAAAGAATTACGGCAATCCAGATATGTTCGCCAAGTATGTTTGCAAAAACCTGTGGGTTCAAATGATGCATTTCTTCAGAAGAATGACTGCTCATTTTATCAATAGAACGGTCTTATCGTGTAAATGCTAGCTGCTGTCTTCGCTCCTGAAGTTCAAATCCGCGTTCCACAGGCTAGTCTACCGAACATCTACGAGGACAGATTTGGAGTGTACGCGATACAACTGCGGGAAAACCATCCGTGAAATGACATTTTTCAATTTAAAAACTACGTTGTAAAGAAAGTTATTGCGAATTTCAAGTTTTTCAAAGTTACGTATTTGGGTCCGGCAAAACTTTATTCATAAAAAAATAGCCATTAAATTCAGTGTATTTTTGCCAATAATATGCAAGGTTTTATACGAGTTAAATTGATTAATCTCTGAACCACTAAAGGCAGCGAATTCCTTGAGTTCGTGATTTACATTGTCTTAATTTCTGAAGCCTTTTCCCTTCATTTTTTTTAAGATGTTGAAAAAATAATGTGTAAATGAAAAATCGGGAAATTATGGCGGCAGGGTTCAAATAGCCAGAAAGACGTCAGGCATCCCAACAGGCATTAAGAATTTAAGACGTTTTCTGCTCATCAATGCAAATGAGGTTCTTACAGTGAAATTTTAGATGCATTGCAACAACATATTTACTGATAATATTTTTCTATTATGGTAAGATTGAGGAAGCTTTAATTGTTTAGACCGTTGTTAAACACAGTGGCTGTTTTCTGCAATCTGGAAATGTTTTGGTTGATTTCAACTAACGTTTTTCATTGGTCATTGTCATTCACTTATGGCTGATCATTAACCTCTTTATTCTTAAGATAATTTCCACAGCTAAAGTCTTTAAACACCTACTATACAGTGCGTATGTTACGGGCTGGCAATAATTTGCCTGTGCAACATTTTTTATAGAATGTAAAATTGAACTATCGACACAACTTAAGTGCATTTTCCTTCTACACATAGCGATTTATTTCTGCAAACCAGTTTGCGCTAGTAAATCTATGAGGGAACTTGACCGTGTAGCCGGCCCATTAATCGTAAATGGATAAAATGCAAGTTATTTTGCCTTAGAAAAACTTATCTTGGTCTTAAATCAAAATGACAAGAACCGCAAGAACTTTCTTTGCCATAAATTCAACATATCTCATTCTTTTAACTGTCAATACCTTTATCTTTTCTAGAGGCATGATAAGTAAATTTTCTTAAAAATTGACATGTGTATATAATTAAAAGATATTATTTAGACGCCACAGAGGTAGATGAGCGTTTTTTTAACGCACTGCATCCACAACGGACATTTTAGAACAGGAACAAAAAATGGGCATTTTTTTTTAACGCGCGGGTTAGCATTTCATAGGCAAAAATGGAATGAGTCACACGATTAGCGCATATTAAATAAATATGCTCGTATATAGTTGAGTCTGAATTCTTTGCCTTAAAACGTTTGATATAACAGGGGCTTATAAACGGTTAACTTGCCGTGACTAAGACAATATTTAATGCCTATTATAGATATTAATAGGCAGTCTAATGTTTGATATTTATTGTTGAAACAATGGTTGACATGGTATCAAAACATTTAGTTATTACGTGGGCAGAGCCTGATGTTGACAACCAAGTTTATAGTCTCGAGGTTTTTTAAGTTTTTCACGAATTTGCTCTATAATAGGCACAAGTTAGTGAAAAAAGTTCACAGAAAGGTCTTAAAATGATCACTTTAAGAAAATCCAACATTACCATCAGTTGGAATAATAAAGTTTTGATACATTGTAGTTATATTTTGGCAAACCTTAATTTTTCTGTAGTTCAGAAATACATACATATTATTGGTTACAAGAGAAGATAAACAGTCCATTTCAAAATATTCAAGTGTACTTACAATTAGTCATTTTCTTTTGTACTTTTACATTGGAAAAGGTCTCGGACAATTGTGACTTTCATTAAATAAAAATTAATAAAATTAAATTATGACGATAGGACTTAATCAGTTTTTCTTTTAGTTAGGTATATTATATTTTATAAATTTTGGTAATTAAAAGTGAAAATCTTAAATTTTAGTCTTAATCGCTTTCTCCTGTATACCAACCTTATATGTATATAGTATCGGACAAAACTAGAGTAATTATGTAAATTGAGGCTACCAGAGCAAGAACGGACTAACCCAAAAAACGGACCAACCCAGTGTAATCCAATTTTGCCCTTTACAAACTGGAAAGTAATTCGATACAAGAGTTTTTTTTTAGTTACCATTTAGTATAGATATGATTGAGGTGATTAAGTCCATTTTTGCTTTATTCTTTGATTATTTTTGAACTTATTAATGCTATAAATTTAGATACCGAAAAATTGTGGGTTAGTCCGTTGTTGTTTTCACAGTCTCAATTTGCAAAAAAAATATTGATTGATGATTGAATAAGAATAGTATTTATTTTAGGCATTTTTGTTCATAACAGTACTCTTTGTTTCCTTTCCATTTTTAGTTTTTTAATTTGAGAAATAAAAAAATCCAAAAAGGGCGTCAAAATTAAAGCGACTTGATATGATAATAAGCTTAATTTAATATTTGAATTTCACTAGATTTAGAAGTGGGTGTATGATTTAAACATGCTTCGTACTATGCATTATTTAATAGATCTAAAACAAAAAATTGTTAAGGCGTTTAAGACCAGCAAATCGCAAAAGTACATGTTTCAAGAACTATTTAAAATGATCTAACTTGAGAGTCTATAGTGAATTTAAAATGTGGTAGAAGACCATGAAAAATCTCAATAAAGACTATCTGCAAACGCTTTTTGGCCTCAATAGGTAATTTAAACCAGTGTTGTTCAGGATTTTACAGTGACGATTGGTTGAGAGCGGTTTGCAAGCAACCCATTATCTTCACTTTACTCCACATGATTTGAATAAAATATGGTTACTCCGGTAAATCAAAATTTTGTAACTTCAGAATTGACGGTTTAGAATGGATACAACAACCGTCCTACAGGGAAAAGATTTCATCCAAAACTACCGTAAAGCATAATAGAGGCAACATAATTGTTTAGAGTTGCTTTTTGGTTTATAGAATGGGCACTTTATATAGGATTATTGGAACTATGGATAGATATGAATATCAATACATTTTGGAAAACGTTATGCTTTCTTTTACGGAGGGAGAAATGCCTCTTGGCTCATATTCCAGGATCAAAATGGCCCTAAAAATACTGCTAAAATAATAAAGGAATGGTTTGTTCAAAAAAATATCTTTGCTTTTAAATGACCAGCTCATTTTCCAAACTTAAATCCAACAGAAAATCCATAGGAGATAGTGGAAAAGTGCAGTTATCTTGGAATATAATAGACAATGGTTTAATTAACAATCTCCTTTCTTCATTACCAAACAACAGATGCCAAGAAGTAATCAAGAATAAGTATAACTGAACAAAATATTTGTTTTGATAACCTCATTTTTGTTATGCAAGAAATTATCCTTCAGTTGCTCTAATTTTGTCGCATCGAGAAAACTGTTATTTCAATATTTTTCAAAACAAAATTTAATTTAGAATTCAGATAAAGGCAATTTCATATACATTAATTGAGTATTATAGTAGTATTAAATATGTACAGTTGATCACATTTGTGAAAAATGAAAAATACAAAAATTGCTCTAATTTTGTCCAATACTCTATAAGATTTTTAAATCTCTGCAATGGAATAAATACGTCAAAGGTAAAATATATAAAGTGATATTCATTGTCGGTCGTTTTCTTCAAAATATAGGGTTTGTTAAATACAAAAAGAGGTTCTCTTTCAATTTGTAAACGTATTTTTTGATTTTAAAACATTTAAAAAAAGAAATATATATATTGTCCTCATTTCTTGATTTACCCTGTATTTTTTACCATGTCAATATGACTTATATATAGAAAAAGACTGAATCGGAAATGCCTTTTCGGGTCTAAAGGCATTCAAAGAGAATCTATTTTAAATAAATAGCATGCTTAAAAAACACTTACACTGTATAGCAAAAAACGAATAGAATAAACAATAATGCAACTGCAATTCTTTATTGTTCCTAGTAGTACACAGTGATTATTGAAAAGTAAACACTTCCTTTAATTATACAGGATATATTTTAAATTTGCACTTGGTTTTATGAAAGACATGTTTTTTTGTCAACCCAAATATGGAAAAATTGTACATTTCAAAAACCAACGCACTCTATTAACTTTTTTATTGGCATTTATTATCACAGCCTTCGCTGCACTCTTTACTAACCTGGCTGGCTATAGATATCATTTTTTTTTATATTTGGAGGACACCCAATAATAATAATAATAAATTTCTCACATTACATAGAACAAGGGTTGCCAACTAACGATCGAGTTTCTGGCTCAGGCAAGCCTTATCTACTTTTTTTTGTCACCAAGGAAGCACTGCCCAACTTACGTTCTTCAATTGATCCCTTTTTCTGTGACTGATAGTACAATAATTACTTTGTGATTGACTTCTTTGCTACCCCTGGCACAGAGGACACTCAATTTCTTCAAGAAGTCTAAATAGAGCCACTGCATTTTTTTTAAGGTTTACGGTTACGCTGTTTATTTTCTCACAGCTTGCTTCTATTATATAATTTTTTAAAAATTATAAACTCCATTCAACAACGAGACAATACAAGAAATAATTTTAAAACTAACAATAAATAACAAACCATACGATGTGTGGTAAAATAATTAATAGGAAGCAAGGAAAACATCTATAAAATCTTAAAAATCCAAAGTTAGAATATAAAATTCAGAATTTTTAAAAATACGTGTTTCTAATGTGTAAAAGTGTTAAAAAAAGATTTTTTTTTCTTCCTCACGTCAATTTTTGTTTTAAATCCTATTTCATTGGAAAACAACAATTTGATATTCAAAAAAAAAAAAGGTAAAACATGATGAAAACCAATCTCATCAGAAGATATTCCTGACCTCAGGATGTAATTTAATTTTTATCTAAATGAAATATAAAAAGATCTTGTATAAAATAAGTATTAAGTATTAAGGAAAACTAATAAAAGTTAATATAAACTCCAATCAAGTATTGTTTCATTACTTTGTCCAACACTTCTGAAGAACAGTCACACTCAGGTTTCATTCCGAAGAAATTTGTAACAATCAGTCGTCTTTTTCTGTCTTTCTAGGTCCTAAATTTAAAACAATTTCAAAATGAGCATTATTATTCGACTGCAAAATCTGCCTTGGTCGGCCAACGCTTTGGACATCAGACAGTTTTTCACTGGACTTCAAATACCGGAGGGTGGTGTTCATATTGTCGGAGGTGAATTGGGCGACGCATTTATCGCATTCAGGTAGCGCTTTTTTCATTCGAAAACATATAGAACAGTTACATTGTAGAACATTTAAAAAAAATCGAATTCTACATAAAATGGTGGAGGGTCTTAAAAAAATCAACTTTTTTTTATTGGTTCACCCTGTATTATTACAATATTTCACAATGTATATTTATACATAGGTACAGTGCATTCCAGAAGTAATACATAAATTAATTTAAAATTCAGGGTTTTTTTAAAAAAACGCTTGGATGCATAAATTTTAATTTTTGGCTGCTGTTTCTTTAAAGTTAAAATCATGTATACAGGTTGACTCAAAAACAAGTTACAACAATCTGGCAATATCCGAGATAATAAATGTATTTTAAAAGTTCATAATTTACCGTGTTATTTTTGTTTTCATTCTGATCTTTAAGTGTTTGATAGTAATATTGCAATGCAAAACGTAAAAAATTAAAAATTTCTACCAGTTAGCTTTTTCAATCAGTGGATATAGCCTTCTTTATGAAAATCATTTCAAATTATTGAAAAATACCTAAACGGAAAAAAATTGAAATTTGATGTATGGTTGGTGTTGGTGATAGAGCGCATACAAGCACAAGTAGTCCAGTTATCTAATGAGACGCACCAGATCATCCCGTCATCTCACAGACCGTAGTTAGCAGAATGGAGAAAAAAAATAGGTGATATTATGGACAGGTCAGACACCTAAATAAATCAGGAGAGCCATATAATAGAAGCAAAAATAATGAATTAGAGGTTTTATTATACCTAGAAGATAATCCTAGCACAAAATCATCAAAAATGCCTTCAGTTTTGAGTAATACAATAGATACGTTTACATTAACGCTCTTGACTGCGTGACTAAAATGTGCGTTCCCATCACGCGTATTTTCGAACGGTCAGGAGTAACGTTTGTCAAATTGTGTTGCCAAATTTTCAAACACTCATTGCGCGGATTTGAAATATTCCTTGGAACATAAAAGAAAAAAAGTGCTAATGTAAATCAAATTGTGTCTAATTTCCTGCGTGGTAGTCGTGGCGCGTAAACCGTTAAAAATTTTAACAGTTTTCACAAGTTTTCTGTTTTCTACCAACGCGCAAGTCATCGGCGAAAAACTTCGTACCACGTTCAGAACACTCGCGATTATTTGAATCTACACTACACAGATTTTGTACGGGGGGGAACAGCACATTCTAGTCACGCAGGCAAGAACGTTAATGTAAACGTACCTAATGTCCAAAACTACGGTTTATCGAACTATCATAAAAGCAAAATATCATCTGTATAAAATTTGTCTAATACAAGAGTTATGTGAAGACGATTTTGATCGACAAATTGAATGTTGCAAACGTATATAATAGAGATCCAAATTTTGTAAAATTTTTCGGATCAAACAATCTTTCGTCTGAATGAATCAGTTAACAGACAAAATTGTTATTACGAAGCCACAGCAATTCCACATTGGATGATAGAACAACATATGCAACGTCTACAAAAAGTTAATGTATGGTATCTCGTTAATAGAAAAGTTTTAGGTTCATATTTTTAAAAAAATACATTAACTGAATTCAAAAACGAAATAAAAAATACCTATTTTCATTTGAAAAAATGAATTTTATTGTTATAACTTGTTTTTGGGTCCCCCTGTATACGTGAATTTACTATAAAAAAAAGCCACAGTCAAAAATAAAAATCGTCAAGCGATTTAAAAAAAAGAATTTTAAACGACTTTATTCCATTTTACAAACTCACACTGTATTACTTTTGGGATAGACTGTGTCTATAGTATTATCACATAAAGGAAAAGCTTTATTATACATAAAATAAACAATTTTCTTTATTGTCAACAGTACTGATGAAGATGCTCGTCAAGCATTTTTACGAACCGATGGCAAAATCAAAGGTATCCAAATCAAACTCATGCTCAGTTCCCGTACTGAAATGCAACGTGTTATTGAACAGGCGCGCACTCAAAGCATGGCTGCTTTTATGTTACCCTCAACCCCTGCCACGGTAGCCTCAATGCAGGTAAAAACTTTTCTGAATTACATTTTAAAAAATATACTATTTTCTTATTTATTTATTTAGACACCATTGCCAGCTGCAGTTCCCCAAGTGATTCCAGCAGCCGTTCCAGAAATTAAAAAAGATAAAGATCCGGACAAGAAACGGGACAGACGACGTTCACGCAGCAAATCTCGAGATCGACGTGATCGATCGCGTGAAAGACGAGGCGATCGGAAACACAGAGACAGGAGTCGTTCGAAAAGTAAAGAGAGACGTGATCGAAGACGTGGACGTGAACGGAGCAAAAGCAGAAACAGGAGTCGGGACAAAGACGGGCGTGGCAACAATAGAAAAGACCTAAGAACGCGAAGCGTCGAAAAGGACGAACCCAAAAAAATTCCCGAGGTGTGGTCAGTGAATCGTTCTCAAATGATTCCTGCAGCCTTAAATATAATTCCTCCAACGGAAGCGACTAGTCTTCTAGCTCCAGCCCAATGGGGAAGCGTTGTCGAACCCCTATTGAATAATAATCTCCAATTACAACCACGCAATTTAAACGGAGGAGGATTCCGGGGCTCCATGTCCAAATCAAGAGAAAATTGGCCAGCAGCAAATCCACCTTCAATTCGTGAAAATTTTGCCAATGACTACCCACAACCACTTTTAGGTAGTAGACCACCAAGACTAGATGGCAATCTTTTCTTTGATGGGCCCCAAAGTCAAGTACCAATGGATTTTCAAAGTCCACGCAATAATAATAATAATAGACCTTTTAACGCGGACCGAAGAAAGGGCCGATCTGAATTCAATCCTCAAGGAAAACGAATTAGAGACGATACTAATGGTGGGACTCCTAGTAACGCTTGCGTATCTCTAGAGCCTTTTTATGGTTCCTATGGAGACCTCAGAAGGTTCTTCACGGGTCTAAGCATCAATTACAAAGGAATTAAAATTATAAATGACGAATTTGGTCATAAAACTGGCGTTTGCTTTGTACAATTTCGCGACAGTTCTATTAAAAGGGAAGCTTTGAACATGAACGGGTACAATTTAAATGGAACAGAAGTGAAAATAGTACATATTTCAGATAAAATGTTCCATGAAGCTATTGACAGATTCGATCCACGTAAAAAGGACTCTCAAGAAGAGCAATTTGGTAATGGCGCTGCTGCTAGTGGTTATTCAAGAGGAACCAAGAAAATTGAATCAATATTACAAGAGTTCATTTGTCTAAAATTGGAAGACCTGCCTAGTTTTGTTATGGAGCAAGATATTCTTCATATTTTTTCGCAGCATTCTATAGTATCCATGCATTTGAACGTAAAACCCAAAGGAGGTACAGTCGGTTATGTTCAATTCAGCAATACTGAAGAAGCTAAATTAGCTTTGGAGGAAAAGTCTTTACATGTGGTACGAGGAAAACCTGTCACAGTTAAACCGTGCACCTTGGACGAATTCAATAGAACCAATGAACAGGACCATGCCCCTCTGGATGGTATTAAAGTACCAGAATTGGTTACAGACTGCCTGAGTGTTTCACATTTACCTGCTAAAACGAGTGATCGAGACATTTCTGACTTTTTTAGTGATATTGGAGTGATTCCTGCTAAAATTCACTTATTCAGCAGTGTAAACGGTTTCACTGGGCAAGCGTATTGTGAATTTCAATCTGAAGAAGACGCCATGAAAGGAATATCGAAAAACAACACGATTCTTGGACAGAACACCATTTTAGTACAACCTATTCCCAGAACGGAAGTGGAGAATATATTAGGGACCTCGTTACCACATCCAGGATTAACTCCCGGAGAAACTCTTACTCCAGGCACTCCACTGCCCCCTATTAAGAAACCTTTATTAGACAATCCTTCTTCACCCAAAAAAGAAGAGGAACAATTTGAAGAACAAAATGAAGACGAAGATGATATGTCGGACAATCGGCAATTAAATTTCGAAGCTCCCTCTGGTGCACGTTTTGCGGGACCTCCAAGAGGAGGTGGTTTTTTCCGAGGTGGCCCACGTGGAGGCTTCAGAGGAGGGGCGTCACGTTTTGGTTCTAGGGGAGGTGCAAGGTTTGGCATGAGACGTCCCAACAGCCCAGAAAACGATTCCAGGCCTGGCTGTACCATTTTCATGGATAACGTACCGTATAAGGCAGGTACGGATGAAATTCTGGAATTTTTTGATGGATTCAATTGCACAAATAATGTGAGCAGAAGATACAATCCAAATAACACCCCAAGTGCCGAAGCCAAAGTCACGTTTTATTCGCCAGATGATGCTTTTAGAGCGGTGAACGAGTTGAATGGAAAGAAAATTTGGGGACGAACCATTCAATTGAGGCAACATTAGTCAAGCAGAAAAATTGTACAGTAACTTCTGAATTGTATAATTTAATAGTTAGGTTAAGCATTTGACAGACGACTTGGACTTATATATTCCGTAATATATAGGTCCCAAAATGACGTTTCGTGCATAATTTGCAGTAGATAGATTTTCAGTGTTATAACTGCGTTATAACACTGAAAGTGTTTCAAGTTTTCGTCGTCTTATTGCGCTTCCGCCACATCTCTGGACAAAACGTCAAGAAATTGTTTATCAGTTATTTCACTGAGAAGGTGAAAGCTTTCATTCTTATAATTTATTTATAATAAATTTGATCCATTTGTAAATAAATAATTTTTTTATAGACAAGTCGGTTTATCATTAGAAAGGAGATTCCATAAAAAGTCTCTTTTTCCGTAAAAAATAGGAGAATGTATTTAAAAAATTTTATTTTAGGAAAAGGTACATTTTCTCAATTTGGAATTGTCATTGGGGAATAGAGGAAACAGGAAAATGTATGAAGAACAATGCCTCGTTAAGGAAGCAACCATACCATTGGCAATTAACCTCATTAAAAAAAATTTCAACAAGAACAGAAACATTTTACATGGTTATTTTACGAAACCCAAAAACCCCCATAATATAACAATGATACTATACAGTCTGCTACTAATGTCTCGTATTAAAATGTATCTGTATGTGGGTTTCTTCAACAAAGGTGCGTGATTAATACCTGATACATACCTGACCATGTGTAATGACGGAACAAGGCGCAGAATCCTAAACCACTACACTATCCAATGAGTAAAATCAATAGAAAGTCAGTGGCGTGTACATGGACGAGCAACCTGTTTAAATTATTTCATATTGCCATCATCTAAAATAAGAAAGTAGTAGACTTAATCTAAAATAAAACAACATATGTAATTGGACAGAACTTTCTCTTTACACCACATTATAGAAGCGTACAATTAATGGATTATATGCAGGATTTTATCTAATTGTAATCCTGGAAAAATTTGAAATTGTTTTCAAAGTGGAAAATTCCAATACAACTTTATATATTGATGAAAAAAATAAAAAGTAAACAAGAAAATTCCCTAAAGGACCGCTACTGATTCGCACTCAAACGCAGCCAACCTCGACCACAAGCGACTTCCTTTCAGAAAATCAGAAAACAAACTCGAATCGCCGTAGCACCTTGACAACTCAAAACAACGGTGATCTTCTCGTAGTTAAGTGTTTATTAGTTGGCCGCGCATAAAAATAACCAGTGACAATCGTTGTCAAAATAGATTCATAGTTGTCAAAATCGATTTGCTCTGCTCGCATGTGGGTGTGAACTGGAAAAAGTGATCTCAATTTTTTTTTAAAAGGAAAAGTGCGATTTTTTTTTCTAAAAAAGAAATTAAATTATCCGACGAAAGGAAATATATAAACACAGATACCTAGATATAGAAAGATTGAAGAAATGGAATTCCGATTCAACGTGAATGAGGTGTTCAAACAGCCAATTGTTGAAGTGGGCAACACGTTGATTCCACCCAGTTTCACCGGTGACAAAAGAGCTTTATGGTGAGTTGAATTCTAAATGTTGACACTGATTTCGATTTTGAAACCGAGCTTTTCCGCACTAATAATTTTGCAAATGTGAAAGATATCTTCGGTGGCAGCAATGAAAGTACAGGAAATGGTTTTATGTTTGACATTTTTTATGTCTTATTGACGTTTCTTTTGAGAATTTTACGAAAATATTGTATTTTTCGCACTTTTTATTATTATTTCTGGGTTGTTTAATAGGTTTACTAGAAAAAAAAGAACCCTGTATAATGGTTATTTAAATAATTTTTTGATAAAAAAAATCTTAAACAGAAGCAAGTCTGTGCGTCTTTAAATGTCAGGTATATCAGAGTCATGTTTTTTTTTTATATTTTTAAGACGATATGGTAAACGAACGGTCGCAACAACATAACACACAGTCTAGCAGTTGACGATGAGTCGCAAAAGTCAATAGGTCCTTAAGACATAACTCATTAAAAATTAGACTACATTTATAGTCAACACTAACAACATATCAATTTTTAATTTATTAATATCCTCTTGATTATGTTAAATGCATGAATTATCAATTGATCACTAATCAGATTGTGTCACCCAGTCCGAAATTATATGATCACCAAATCTCATTGATAGTTACTCGTTTGAAAATGACGTAATTGTATCGAAAGCGTATAAGGTGATAACGACAAACACCTGATAAATTTACATACCTAAAGCTTCATTTATAAAGCGGGTAATTAGTCATAATAATATTTACCTACGACCATTAATAAATTAATTTTTTAGTGCTATTTTTAATGGATTTTTCACTCGTTAAAGAGGAGAGGCCAATACAGCATTATACAGGGTGTTGATGAAACTTAAACATAGTATACTGTATTATATGGCATAATATTCAAATCAAATTTTGATGGAAATAGTTCAAGTAGGCAGGCGACACATGAAAACTGACAAAAAGATAAAAAGAGGTTGAACGCTAGACCGTCACATAGTCCTGACTTAAATTTCATTATTATCGACTATATTGGGTTGTTCTATAGTGGTTTCTTCAATAGTTTTTGTCTGGGTTTTATTGTAGTTCAACGATTTTTCAGACTATCTAGAGTGCTCTATACACTTTCAGTTTAACTGCTAAATTAAGGTCTAATTATTAATATTAAGTCTAATTATGAGCGATAAAGGCTGTAAATTATATAATTTTATGCAAATACTTGCAGAAGTAAGAGATCTGCACTTTCTAAAGCCTCTATTATTCAAAACTTGTCTAAATCGAAAGTATATAGGGCGCCTTAGAGTCAATTTGTTTTGACAACAACTATTTATATTTTCCAGAAAATCCATTGTAGCATTTATTAAATTGCGCACTTAGCCTGAATTAAGTCAATTCCGGAAATTGCCAATTTTTTCCCGTAATATTAATTCGTAACTATGTGGAGCACCAAAGTAATTTTCCGTTTCAGTTATGAATATAACGGCCCTTATGCACTCCTATCATATCCTATCAGAAGACCATTAACCCAATTTCAAGGGATTTTGACGTGTGTTTACAACCGTTTTAAACGTAATAAACTAACGTGACCTGTGGTTTTATGGATAAAAGATCCATTTTCCTGATAAGGCATGCAAAATGAACCTGGATTGAACTCAGAAGCAATTGAAACAATATTAATATTTCGAGTCAACAATATTTGCATTTCAATGAAAATATAAGCATATTTCAACTTTTACAAGCAACCTTGAAGGTCCAGACGTGATAGTCTGGACACAACTTGTTCGTGTTGACCTTTGAGACCTGTGAATGGCGACTGTTCTTTAGGAAAGCTTGGTTTTTTTGGTCGTCTATTAGTAAGTCACGCCATATGGTCTGCTAGTACACTTCTGGATGAAAGTTATTTCAACGACACGAAACTTGAAAGACTCATTAAGATATGTAAAACATGATTTGGCACGAGACTAAAATTTTTTAACAAGTTCTAATTCGTATTCAATTTCTCCTTTTTTCACCTACATACTAGGTGGTTGAAATCAATACAATGATTGATTCAATAAATACATAAGTTTTGCGTAAAAAAAGCACTCACATAGAACCATGTCTGGCAGATAGGAGAGACTTTTACAAATTTTCATTAATTTCTTGATAAATTCTTGTATGGGGTAGTCCATTAATAATATCAGCAACCAGTAAAGCTAAAAATCGATCTCTGATAGCCACCGCATTAACAAAATTGAAATTGTTTCATATCAGTTTGATAGAATAAAGTATTCTCTTTAAACAGAAACTCATCTGAATGAAATCGGCTCAATAGCTCCAACGTTATACACATTTTTCTATTAAAAAGTTTGACAGTTTCCCCATCCTTTATTTTTATAGTTACAGAAAAAAGTCAAATGTCAAAATTCCATTTTTTAATGAATATATTTTCCATTGCAATTTATTATAGAGAAAAACATATGTATATTTTCCTTTTAAAGCTCGCTCTTGTGGTCATCGCAGAAATTTAAAAATAATTTTCAGCGTTTTCTCTTGACCGTATTTATGGTAAATTTTTTTACCGCAAAGCCTTGTTGATTGCTGCGATATCAACGGTTACCATTATTAAAGAACCACCCAGTATGTATTAAATTTTTTTTTATTTTAGAACCACTTGTTTCACAACACCCTGTGATGTGTTATTTGAGCGAAAATGTCCATATAGAGTATTTAAAATTCGACCTTCGTCGGCGACCTTTGATACTTATACATACACAGAGGCGGTTAATAATTGAAAACGGTATCGATAATTGTGGAAATTGCACCAAATGTTGTATCAGACTCTTTCTAGGCCGCAATTAAAAATTTATATAAAAAATTGTTTTTTTTTTACAGGGACACCCAGTCAAAAATAGCCCAAATAGTGAACGCTATTGGAGAAGCATCAGCACACGCTCAAGGCTTAACTAAACCCATTACTACAGCAGATAGGCTAAGAAATTCCGAACATCGATTGTACCTTTTAATCGATCAAAAAGCAAATGGGTAAGAATCAACATTTAACGGGCCTAGTTACCTCGGCCTTTTGTCCAATAGATACTCTAATAAGAGATTTCGTTCATTAGTTTTTTATACTGTAAGTACTCTATAGAGATAATCAATAAACATGTGGCGAATACGCAGAGTAGTCTGTACGATTTGGAACATATTCAAACCATAAATTTGACAGAGGAATCATCATTGAGTACTTTCAGAGCGACCCTCGTATTTGTCTCTTTACATTTCGAATAAATTCAAAAGTAATTATTGACTTAAAACATTCATTATATGTGGTAAAAAGATTATATGCTCAAAATATTGTTAAAAATTGAAAAATTTGAAGTTGTATGGTAGGAGCTGATTGAACGAATTTTTTGGCTTAAAAACTACAATTTATGTAAAAAAAATATGAATAACCAAAAATCGATTAATTTCCGACATTCTATACGCTCCTATACATATATATAGTACAATATATTTTTTTTTAATGAGTGAACGGAATCTATTGCTTGGAACGCTTTGAACATTGACCGCTAAACGATATACCGCTACTGATACTGTTCGTGGTAACGCCGTTGGGCGGAATATTATTAATACCAGGTGTCTATCCAGAACATTTCGATAGTTATCCATACATATATCTTGTCGATTTCGGAATATCCATACCATTAATATTGATTGATCCAGATGATCCCGAGTACGTTTTTTTTTCTCTTTAACAAAGAAATAAATAAACAACTAAATCGGCCTTTTTGGACAGTTGTTATACAGTTTCAGCAACATAATGGCGATAGTAGGAATTTAAAAGTTTCGATATCTTTCGATTGAAATGCCCGAGAACGGTAATTATTTTCAATTAGGTACATAATTGCATTGAAGTTAAACGTCTATTAAATTGTCATGATAGAAATCCAAGTGGTAATAAAAAGAAATTAGTTGAAAAATAACGGTTCCATGTTTATGTCAGTCTCAATCAAGATATGAAAATGACTTGCTTCATTCACGATCTACTTCTTGTGAAATTTTGACAATAGCGTTTTTATGATTTTTCATTGATTCCTATTTTATATGTTTCAAGTAAAACCTGGAAAAATTGAAAAATTTATTTTTGAAACAGAAATAAATGCGAACAAAAAAAAATTATAGCGGTTGAAACGAAAATTCAATCAGCTTTAAAACGATATTGTCACTCGACCCCACGTTCCATTTAAATTTTAAGGGGTGAGTTTCATCCTCGACAGGGATGGATAATGGATAGTTTAAAAAATCATTTAAAAATATTTTCTCCTTGAAAGTCAGTCAAAGGACATGGTTCAGCATTATTTTTTTTTGTTTTATTTAATTATTTTCCAGAAAAAAAGGCTTTAATTTCGTTTTTGATGAGCCACTCCGTATATTAAAAACAAATGCGAGTAGTAAAAAAAAGAAATATTTTCAAAATTGACATAGGAGTAAATAAAATAGTAAATATTCTGTGAGTTATAACTCACCAAAACTTTGTAGACATTCAGCAACTTAAGCGAGCGAAACTGGTCAGTAAAATAATAAAAAAATGATAAAGTTCTGACCACCTAGAAAATAGGACAAAGGGATTTTAGTGTTTCCTCTTCTCTCAGTTATCTTAAACGCTTCCCCTTATGTTTTGTTTTCTTCATTTGATCTTTATCGAAACCTCTTTAAAATCTTCTATTGATATTTCCGTATTTTTTTGTAAATTTTTTAAAATGAAATCGGTCCTAAACAAATATCTAGGTCTCTTCCTGTTTAGTATAGTGACGAATTTTCTGACTACTAACCGGCAAAACCCAAAAATCAAAATACAGAGTTGTCCAAAAATATGTTACCACTTATACTATAGTATTGATTCTGAATCTACTACCTTCCTTTTCTCATTCAAAGTAAATCTGGTGGCCATATCAAGTCTTCAAAAAAAGAAAATTTAAAATTATGTAGTACTATATGAAAGGTAACATTTTTTTGGATAATCCTGTATAATAAAAAAAACTTGTCTCACATATTTTTCGATATTTAGTTTCAATGTATAGAATCACCGATGCATCGCAAAGTATTTGAATTTTTTCAGATTATTTGTGCTACATAGATTAAGCATCATCAATTTTATGCAAACTAATCTTCATTACGCTGTGCAAGAAAGTCAAAAAAGGACTTTAAAAAGAAAAGTTAAAATTCAAATCAATATTTGCTGTCTTTTTCAAAAAAAAAACAGCAGATATCATAAAAACATACCATAAAAAAAGCTGCACAGGTAAATCGAAAAAATTCAAACATTGGAAACGTAGCGAATAAAAATATCAGGTATCGGATACTTAATTACGGGTACAGATAAATATCGATACATATTACCCAATACCATTGAGCACTTATCTTTCAATTCCTTAGCTATATGTTAATACGTGAACGATGTCGTTTATGTTCGCAAATTTTATTTAGAGCATACAAAAATTAAGGAAAGTTTTTCTTTTAATAATTGTCCCAAACATAAAGCAGAACCATTAATCACGTTTCAATGATAAACCGAGTCGATATTTCGAGGTGATGGTCTAAAATGAAGGCCATCGTTATTGTATTGCCTTCCGTGGAAACTATTGTAAAATAAATTTACTGTGAAACAGGTCAATTTTTTTTTTTTTTATTAAAAAAATATTGGTAAGTTTTCAAAAATAAGTACTAAAATACACACATTATTTCAGTGGAAAAGGTGCCGTAACTGGAATGCTAAAAACAGGCGAAAAAGGTCTGTACGTCTTCGACAGGAACGGTCAACATTTCCAAGTTTCTCCACCATGCGTTCTGGATTTTTACATTCACGAATCGCGTCAAAGGTCTGGTTTCGGGAAACAATTGTTCGAACACATGTTACAAGTAAGTAGAACATTCCCATTACATCAACTCTACTTCTTTCACAATAATAGATTTGCTATCCTGCTGCGAGATATCCGTAATGACATTGTTCGTCATTGTGTCCAACTCTTTGCATGCATTATCACTGTTCGGTCTTTCATATTCACCCATATCTGCTGAGAAAATAATATCAGAAATAGCGCGTTGCACTTGAGCGCTTGTTCTCTTATCGTAGCCTCTCAATTTCGAGGAAATATATTCGCCAAAAATCGCGCAACTATCTTGCAACGCTGTCCTGAGCAAAGCCGGTTTCGTTGATTTAGTTCCATTGTTACCTGAGTACATCATTGAATAGTGACTAGATTTTTTCAATTTTCGATGCAGCGAACGATCATTGGTCAATTGGCTCTGTTCTTCATCAGTTGTCAGATCGATTTGACGTTCAGTTGTTTCGATTTGAAATGGATCTTCCTCATTCGCGATGGGTTCCAAAATATCAGCATCGTCCCAGAGAATTCTCGGTGAACATTTTTTCTCCGCCTGTAAATTTAAAAAATTTCTTTAATTAATTTAGAAATCGTTGTCATACTTTGACAACAGTACGTGAATTATTTCTGGTCTAATATATACTTTTTGATGTAAATAGTCCCGTTTTAATGTTATAACTAGACACCTGGCAATGGAATTACCTTTATAGATTTGTTATTCCGATTATTTAAAAAAGATAGACTGGAATAGGCGAACCACTTGGACCTGTACGACCTTTTCAGGTTCATTTTTTGACGTTCGCGGCGATATGACGCGAGCAGCGAGTTTACTTTCCGCCTGATCTCCGAATAGTCTGTATCGAACAACGCTGCCAATTCGCCCCACGCCTGGTCCTTTTTCTTCTTGTGCGTTATATTATTAAATTTCAGATCCCATAATACTTCTCGTTTTCTGTATTCCTGAATCAGTCGTAACATCTCGTCACTATTCCATTCCATTGTTTCGTATTTTTTTTACGATTTGAAACGTTTAAAGAAAATAATAATAAACGATTCACGCGCACGTTGTGAGCTACAGCGAACGTTGAACTGCTTCGTCAGGAAACCGTTGGTGTATCGACTGCTGCAACGAAATGCGCACGAGCTCTAACGAATTTGAGCGAGCATTCGTTTTAACTAGTGATGAGCGATATCGCGATTTTGATTAATCACACTGGGAATCGTTACAGTGATTTTTTAATACCAGTGATTTTAAAGCGTGATTTGATTACATTTCATAGAAAGTAGTACGATATGGTATATACAGTGTGTAAACGTTAAGTCTTAACAACTCTTGTAAAATATTTTATTTTTTCTGATTTTAATAATTTTTTTTCTAATTTAACAAATTATTAGTTTTATTTTATCAAATTTATTGTTTCTTTAACCCTTTGTGCTCCAGTGTTCAACAAATAAAACCACGTAATAAATATTTTTTCCTGATCGCCCTTGTAAGCAATTGTTGAAACCACTTATTTTTAAATAGTTATAAAAAGTAAGGCAACTATAATTCGCGCACTGTTTTGAAGTAACACGTGTGACGAAACAGGAATATTCTTGCAAATTGTACAAAATTATTTATTTATTTTTTTTATAATTCATCAATATTCAACTAGTGATACTAAAAAAAAGAATAAATAATAAATATGTTTTTCAATAAATTTGTTCTTATCTTACAAAGTTGAGGTGTGACATTGTGAACACTAATGAAACCACACATTTCCCTAAAATTTTCACCACTCCAAGAACACCTATTATGAAAAATCTATATATTTACGGAACAGAACATTGATTGTAAAGTAGAACTTAAAAAAAAATGAAAAGAAAAAAATTGTTGGGCCACAAAGAGTTAATAAACCTACTCACTCTGACATGGTATGTGTTTTATTATTTCCAAAAATAAAGCATTTGTTTTGTGAACACAAAAAAAAGAACAGGGAAAAAAATATTTTGTTCCAGTTTTCCAAAAAAGGGAACTATTGTGTAACAATTTTGGAACATTCGGAATTATTGGAAAAAATTCCTCTTTGTCCAAAGTTTATATTTTTGATTTAGTAATAAAGGAGGATTCCTATTTAAAAAATTAAAAACGTTTGTTCAAAGTGTTTTCTTTGTTCTTGTAGCCCAAAAAAAGTTACCCGTATCTAAATCTAAAGGAGAAAGACTTTTGAACCTCACTGTGTATTACTATTGAATCTGTATTATAATTTTTCTCACTCAAAGAAATTGACATTTCTTTAAAAGACTTAATAATATATTTATATATTTATAATTATATTTAGAAATATATTTATTTTATTATTTTCCATTCTGACGTTGTTAAATATATTTTTATTGCAAATTTCTATAAATTTTAAATAATAAATAATAAATTTTAATTGAACAAATCTACTCAACATATAAACTGAGAAATTCCAACGGATAGGCATCTTTAACAAAAGTTTTAATAAAAACCGTAGCTTTTTCTGGACCAATAAGCCATAGTCCTATACAGTTTCAATTTAACGTTTCCTCCACAACTGCAGCGGATATCCTCAAAGACAATGAGGTAACAAGTTAAAATGCTTTTCCGTTTTATTTTTCGTCTCTCGATGCCGATTGATAGATGATTTTCGAAATTTTTCTGATATTTTAACTCCTTAACCAGCGTGGTTAACCGAAACCGTACCTATACATATATGTTTTACATATTAATGGCGGTCTGTGAGATCGACATCGCTGGTTAAGGATTAACATTTATTATTTGCAACGTAACAAAGAACTGAAATCAACATATCGATGATTGAAAGAAGAAAGGGCACAAACGACATTTGGAAAAAATGGTTTTATCATTTTTATTTTAATCGTTGCCTTTTTCTGTATATATTGAGACGTGTATTACTATGCCTTATTTCCTTTCAAGTATCGATATGAAAACGTTGCGTTTCAATTAGATGCGAAACATGATAAAGTGGTTTACACCGTGGTTTACACCGCTGGCAATCAGATCAATCAATTTGTTACAAAGTAAAATACGATAATTACGTAAATTAAATAACACAATAAAATAAATGTTTTCAGTTACAAACATTTTCAACATTCCTTTCGACCAATATTGTATTTTTTTGAATGGGAAAGACGACATGTGGTTCATTGATTATTTAAATGCTTTTCTTTTTTCCTTTTTTTTTTCAATTAAAGCACTCGTATACATTTTGCACAATGGGTAATTTTCGTCAATGGTATCGAAAAAAATTGCATAATTCGCTTTGTTTTTTATTTAATGGAATTTTTCTATAGAATACCTTCAAATAATAGATCAATTTGTCTCTTAATCAGTAACATTTTTAGTGAAATCAAATCGTAAATAAAACTCAATTAAAAAACAAGAATAGACAGTTGAAACGTAACGTTCCTATTGTATAGGATGTCCTACAAACATAATATGCTAATCTGTATATTGAAAACTGTAGATAAATAACAAAAATTATCACACGTAATTTGTTACATAAACTTTATACATACACTGTATCCGTAAAGTCACACATAAATTTAATTAAAAATCAGGTGTTTATTTTTTAGAAAAACGCTCGAACACGTCGCTTTTTATTTTTGAATGCAGATTTTTTTATGGTAAATTCCTGTATACAGGGTAGTCCAAAAACAAAAATAGGTATTGATAGTTTTATGTCAAACGTAAACTAGCTATCAATGTATATGTAGATATATTCATATGTATTTTCAATCGTCAATATCTCCGGTAACTGTTGACTTTAGGTATAGGACATGTTACATGAAACATACTTAAAATTTGAAGTAGAGTTTAAATATGAAATAAAAAATAGGTGTTTACATTTGAAAAAATAAAGTCAGTGATAATACCTAGTTTTTGGGTTACCCTATATACAGGAATTTCCCATCAAAATAACCGCATTCAAAAATAAAAATCGACGTGTTCGATCGTTTTTCCAAAAAACAAACACCTGATTTTTAATTAAATTTATGTGTGACTTTACGGACACAGTGCACAAAGTTTGTCTGGCAATAATCGATTAAAATATATATCTTTAAGATGGCACCATTAGTGGTTATACAGAATGTAGATGTCTACTTGCTTAGATTTAATGGAACACCCTGTATATTATATCAAATTTCATGGTTTTCCCGATATTATATAAAAAAAAGAATGTGGCAGGCTGTTAAAGTGGCTACTAATATTTCCCAAATAATAGGGTAATTCGCATTGAAATTTTGCATTATTGTACAAAATGCTTCTGTCATTTCACTTTTGTACAGAAGAATAACCTAAAATTGTAAAAAACTTTCTTTTTTTTTTTGAATAGGAATTCTCCATTATTTGAAATAAACAACAAGAAAACAAATGCTACTCGCTATATGTATAATTATACCTAAACCTAATCATCTTCAATTTTATTACAAAAAAAATACTATTCAATGCTCAGTGTTGTATTGCTTTACTTTAAATTATCTACTATTATTTTTCGTTTGTTTCGGACGAACATGGCCAACTTAACCACCCTTTAAGTCACTTTTTTTAAACAATTGAATACTAACTATTGAAAAGTGCTTTTTTAAATAAAATGAAAATGGTTGGATACTTAGTATTAACAATTTAATTGCAGATGGAACTTATTTTCGAAAGATAATTTTAGGTTAAATAACTCTTCTTAAGTTACGTAGAATGAATTAAATTTCACATATAATTCTGCGCTGCAAGACCTGTTTCCAGTTTTGTTCTGTTGATATCAGTGATTTAATCATAGTTCTTGAAATATCACTCAGCACTAGTTTTAGCTGTATTGCGAAACAAAGTTGCCACGTTGATTGTAATTCTTGTTTCAGAGAGAGCAAATAGAACCCGTTAAATTGGCGATCGACCGTCCGAGTAATAAATTCCTAGGATTTTTGAATAAACATTACGGGCTGAATACGCCCGTGAAACAAATGAACAATTACGTGGTATTTGATGGATTCTTTCCAAGAGCTGTCGAATCTGAGCGGGCTGTAGTAGAGACCGAAAAAAGGTATCACACTTGAGAATATCATTTTCTTCATTTTCCACTAATTAATATCGCTCATAGTAATAAAAAACAATCAGCTAACGGTCTTCAACAACATTTTGCATCGCCGTATGGTCGTTATGGGGCTCCACGACCTCCATGTAGCATGGGACAGGTACTAACTTAACATTTTTCAGTCATAATTCATAATTTTCTTAACTTGAACGCTTTATTTTAGATCATCCATAACGATTCCGCGGTGATAAAACGCAATCAAGAACCTGCAGGGTAAGGCATTTGTTTTTATTCAAGTTTAATGGTACCATTTAGTATGATTTTTTTTATATTTGCATGCTAGTGTAAAATCGGAACCTTTTAATCATATTAGTATGGGACAGGGTACTAACTATTCTTGTGGGTAAGAGCACATTTAGTCTTCTAGAAATTCCATATTGCCATTCACGTGACTTTTCGTAGTATCCCAATGGCCTGGCAGAGTACTCCCAATATTCATTTTAATCAAATGCCCCCCAACATAACCATGCCCTTTCAAAATCATTCTATGGCTCAAGGAGATGTTAATGTCGATATGGCACCATCTCTTCAAAATCAACCAAATTTTTACAATGGTCAACCAAACGTTAACAGACATAAAGAGCCGTTGATTCCCCAAGCATTTGATGGTACAGTTCGCAAAATTCCTCACACAACCCAATCGATTCCTACTCAAAATTACAATCCTGGGATAAACCTTCACGGTTCCGCTTCTGTTCCTGCAAACTGTTATCAACCCAGTTTTAATGCCACTCAAAGGTCGTATCATGCAAATGAGCTTCCCGCCCAATTTCAGCAGCAGCCGCCACTGAATGACCCTCTCAGTTATGCGTCCTATAACATAAATCAGCAAATACCTCAAGTTATACAACAAAATATGATTCCCAGTAACAGAATTATGGAATCACCACAGCAAGTAGTCTATCCTTTGCAAAATCCTGCTCCCACTGTGCCGTTCCAGACTAATATTCCGAATTTGAATTTGGTACCATCTGGATATCAGAATATTAATGACAATATTAATGTTGTAAGTGCAACGCCATTAGCAGGTCCTCAAAATGTAACAAATTATGGGGTACCCAATTCTGGGGCGTTGCCTCATCATAGTGAATTTCCCACAAGCAATCCCCATGGAACTAATAAAGATTCGAATCAGCAAAATTATCAAAATTACAACCAGACAATGTCGCCGAATGAAAATAATTTCCCTCAAACTACTAATATACAACCTGTACCAACGGTACCTGAAACTAATAATTCAGGATACCAAGATGCAAATCAGACGATGTTGCCAAATCAAAGCAATTATCCTCAAACGTATCCATTAATTCAGCAAAATCAAATTCCACCGGTAGTTTCTACAAATAACTCTAGTCAAGAATATCAAAGAGGTCAACAGGCTCAACCAATACTGTCAAATTCGCATATACAATCAACTGATCAGAAACTCGAAAGAACTGTTGGTCATAATGTTGAACAGTACCAAATGCCTTACCAAGAAGTGTTGCCAAGTCAGACGACTAGTTTTCCACAAACATACCCACTTTCAGTTCCAAACGTGCCGGCAATGCCAAATCAAAATAATCTTCCTCAAACACGGTCCCATCCAAATGAAGTTTCAAGTTTTGGTTCAGTTCCGCTGGCACAACCATCCGAACCAAAAGGCCAAACATATCAAATTCCAAGCCAGGCAATGTTGCCACCCGAAGCCCAATTAAGCGATGCTGGCCAAGTAACTAGACAAAATCAAATTGATGACAGACAAAAGGCCCTCTCACAACCTCCAAAAAGTCTTCAGCCTTCTTCAGTGCATGGCACAGATGATCATGGTGGTTCTGGACAAAATCATGAGCAGCAAGCTCAAGAAGAAATTGATTTGTCCAAAGGTTATCCGCCCCATAACTAGTAAGACTCCTTGGCACTCTTTTGATTTGTTTGATGGGATTACGTCTTTTTCAGCCAGATTCCGGTAGCCACCAACTCTCCCATTATAATTAGGAATTAAATATACACAAGCATTTCTTTTAAAATTTCTAGTAGATATGAGATTTTTATTAATTACACCTTTCAAGGTAAGAAATGTGTAGGAATGGGCATTAGATATCGATTTTTTATTTATATTATTTTACGCTTTTTTCTCATTTATTTCAGTTTTGTTTTGTTTTCTTTTATTTGCAGGGCACAAATAGTTTCACAATAAAACCCTTCGCGGGTCCTCCAGTTCAAAAACTACTCGTTTTGTAAATAAGCAAACAAAAATTCTAGAGACAAGTCGGCCCCAAAATCAAGCCGCCCCAATTCACTGAACATTGAAGACCTGAACGAAGTTAAAAATGTAATAACCGATAATGAAAAACAAGACGAAGCGCAAGAGGAAGAAGAAGAGGAAGAAGTTTTAGATGGTGACAGTTTGGAGGAAGAAGGGGAGGCGATGGTGGCCAAGACTAGTGATCCGCCACTATCACGCGAATCAAAAAGTCCGGTAGTGGAGGCAGCTGGAATTGTAACACCCGGAAGGAGTACCCCAGGCCTTACAGAGCAGGGATATTTCGATTTAAAATTTTATCATAATAAATTGTGGTAAAACACTAAATAAACATCCAGTATGTATTCTTTTAAGGGTTTTCGTTAAGTTTTCGAATATTCTTTGATTTTCCGTTTTTTTATTGAGAAAAAAATGTTAGTTTTCTAGAGATTTTTGTTGTTAAGAATATTTGGTGCGATTGTTTATTAGATGCTCATCATAATGTGATCAGTACCACACCAAAGTATCATTATTTAGTGTTAGATTTTACGGATTACGACAGCAATTCAGTGCTTGTTTATTTTTAGTAATTGTGTGCTTGTATATTGTTATTTTTTCTGGCATAATTACAGTTTTTTTCTATTCACTAGAGTTTTGCTGTTTTCAGTCTCCTTTCTTTTCCTACTCCAATAAAACTCAAAACGATTGAAACCCTTTAACTAACTTGGTTCGTAACATGCATAAGGTTCCATAATACATATACTTTGTGTTATCAAAATGTCAATATGACATAAACAATAGAAACCTCAAACGGATGATGCCTATCTGAAAATCTCCGTGCATTTCTGTAAATCATTGATTTCACATAACGGTTTACAACCACTAATAAATAAAGATATACGTTTACTCACTACTGAACTGNATAATATTAAGGATCGAAACAATACGTAATGGATTCTTATGACATAATTATTCCTATTTAGGTTAGTAATTAACAATTTTAAAAATAAATATTTACAAGAAAAATGAGCACAATGTTATATTCTGACAGGCACTTTCGTTTAACATGAAAAATCCCCCAAAAGAAAAATGAACAAAGAATACATCCTTGAGTATTTCTACACAATCGCATTTTCTCAAAATTAACGTAACTTCATCTCAAAATTGCTTTAAATATGGATATTTTAGTCTCGTCTTAAAAGTATGATTGTTCTCAAAAATATGCGGTTGCAGTTCTAACCGCCAAAAAAATTCATCGTAAAAATGAGTCAATGTTGTTTGAAGGCACGTGGAAGATTTAAAAACGTGTGTTTACCCTGTATATGAAACACAAATCGCCGTCAATCCTGACTCATATGCATAATTTTTTGAGAAATATGGAGCATAGGTTGCCCAATCGTCGAAAAGTCGTGAATAACCCATTATCATCATTATCGTTTGGCAAATATTACTGTATCAAAAGTCAAAAACAACTTGACCTCTTTTTCTTCTACTGTCAGCACCAGTCAGCCATATAAGTAAATTCTCGGAACAATTTCTGATCCTGATTAGTCAATGGGCGTGGTTCCTTCGGTGGAGTTAGGTGGGCTTTTTCGGACGTGAATTCCTCATCAAAGTTGCTCACATCATCCATAGAATTCTATAAACATTTATTCAAAATTAATATGTTTTTTCTGTTATACATAAATCTTACGATTGTAGGCACAAATGGTGGTGGAATCCGTCTATGCAACAACTCTTCCCATTGAATGTGTCTGAAAAATGCCTGTTTCTTCACATCTTCGGCGTCCCGTTCACTGGACCCGAGTCGTCTGTCCGGAGATTTGCGCAACAACTAAAACACACAGAAACAGTTGAACATATTTAACTCTTCAAAAATCTATGTAAATCTGTAATACCCTTCGCATAATGGCAATTGATTCAAGTGACAGGAACCTCGGGTATCTCACTTCATCATTCACAATTGAATCGAACACTTCCTCTTCATCATCTCCGGGGAACGGCGACTAAAATAAAACGTTTTCAAGAATATAAAAGTAAAAATCACTGTTCTGATAACGGTGTAAGACTTACCTCTCCTACGAGCATTTCAAATATAAGAACGCCCAGGCCCCACCAGTCCACTGCACGTGTGTATGAAGTTTCTGTCAGTACCTCGGGTGCCAGAAATTCAGGAGTGCCGCAAAAAGTGCCCGTTCTATCGCCGAAGCCCATTCCTTCTTTGCACAACCCGAAATCGGCAATTTTGACGTAACCCTCAGTGTCCAGAAGTAGATTATCCAGTTTCAAATCCCTACAGAGTATTTATTTACATTTCTTGATTTAATAATTTTTCATCAAAATTTACCTATAAATGATCTTGTTTTCATGCAAATATTGCAAACCCAGAACCACACAGGCAGCATAAAACACTGCACGAGGTTCTGCGAAAACGTCCGCGTGTATATGCATCATCAGATCTCCACCAGCGGCGTACTCCATCACAAAACACACATGGGCGTCCGTTTGGAAACATGCAAACAAATTTACCAGAAATGGATGTCTGATACTGTTGGCCACTATTTAAAAAAAATTACCAATTATGATTAAAAAAAAAAGTATATCAACCAAACTACCTTCAAAAATCCGTTTTTCAGACAAAAGTGACTCGACTTCATCTCGTGCGATAATATCGCCCTTCTTCAATGCTTTGATAGCGAAATATTCTCCGGTATTTTTGTATTGAGCCAATATAACTTTACCAAAGTGTCCTCGCCCCAGGACACTGATCAGTCTGAAATGGTCCACGCACAAACTGGATAATTGTTGGATTGTTTGGGATTGTCTTCTGGATTCGTAGGCGCTGTCCCTGTAGCCGCTTACCTCGCGGGCTGCTGGTCTGCGCACCACTGGCGGTTGTTGATCAAAAGATGGCTAAAAATATTAAATTTGTTTATTTTTCTTTTGACAATAAACGAAGATATCCCATTAAATAAGCGTAACACAATAATAAATCACTTAAAATTAGGTTGTACTTATTTTGGGACGCAGTTTGATAATTGGAAAAAAATTGGACATACATGCTAAAACGTGCAGATGGCATGCATTTTCCACGATAAAATATGTCCAATTAATTCCCTAAAATATGAAAAACAGCATACATTGTTGCCAAATATTAAAATGGTTAGGTTATTAGAATAACAACAGTAACAAATCTTGTTCAAAACTTTTGTGTCAATGCTGTATATTTATGTCTTGTTAGTATAGTAGTTAATTGCGGTTATTTTATAGCAGGACGTCCTGTTGGTCTCATTTTATTTTATACAGGGCGTTTCAAAATTCTTCGCCATCAATTTCGAGTCACCCTGTATAGATTTAATGCTCAATTTACTATGGTAGAGTTAATAACAAACGAATAGAAAAAGTATAATTTGGAGGAAAATGCAGAAGAATAACAACGAAAAAAAGCTAAAAATCCAATATTGCCGAATCATTCCAATCTTACGGGAGATTACAAATAAAGCATGAAAACAAAAAAAAACAACTTATAATACCTCCTCGTCATCGGGAAATTCGATCAGAGGTTGAGGACTGGGAAGGACAAACTGATCGATGGGAAAAACGGGCGTTGACGGGGAGGGAATCAGGAGAGGTCCGGGCCGCGCCACGAAAACCTCCTGCTCGTCCTCCAAAAAGTCAAATTCACGAAGAGCGGCCACGCTCTGGAAAAATCGAATAGGCACTTTGATGATTCAACATAAAAGAGCAAGAGTTTCTTCTTGTCACGGGATATACGTAATTTTTCCTATCGCGAAAATATACTATATAAGGTGGTGCAAATAATCTAGCATATTATTAAAAATACAATTTTTACAGATATTATAAACATTTGAACTAATATACAGGATCAGAAAACACCACCCTGTCCGAAAAAAGCAAACCAGGGGTTGAGATTAAGTAATGATATGTTCATTTGTTGCTGGAAAGTCTCATAAAAAAACAATTACCTCTGGATCAAGACGAGGCGGAACCGGTGGCGGTGGCACCGAAGGCGCTTCCGTTCGTTTTTTAGCCACAGGAGGCGGCACATCTTCAAATGTAGGTGGTGAATCATCCAACGTGGGCGGCACTACAACCCAATCACGAGGCAACGCTTGAGGAGACGGTGTAGAGGGTTGAGATGATGGCCGGAACGAGGCCGGCACTTTTGGTGGTTGAATTGGCAATGGTGCCAAGCCTAATGGTCTTTGACCGCCCAATCCTAACATTTGCGGATCCGGAGTTTCACCTGGAGTTTCAGGTTTATCCTCAACTATCGTCGTGTTGTCATTCTACGAAAAGATTTCGATTAAAAAAACCATCTGAAAAAATACGCGACGAAATATTACAGAAACTGCTTCTGGTATTTCCGACGTGCTCAATGTCAAATTTTGACGACTGGGCACGCGTGTCGATTGTTTCATCCATCGACCCCATGTTACTATGTTAATGTTCATTTGTTTCGCCCTGGGCATCACTTGTTTGAATATCCGTTTTTGACGTTGCAACTTTGGCCGTTTCGAGATCATCGGATTCAGGAATTTTATCTGTAAACATTTTAAATTGCTGTATAATGTTCCCAGATCATCATAATCACAATCACGATAATGTTACCAGATTATTAAAATATCCCCTAGATGTATTCTTAAACATCCTCTTACCTCGGCAAACAAGAGACCCTGTGGCTCCAAATGAAGAACCATACCATCGCGTTCATTGTCAATAAATTCTTCTAATTTAAGGAAAATTACACCGCACAACGAACGCCAGTCTCTCCAATAAACTCCTATTTCTAATTCACGGGATTTGTCCAATTCAATTGAGAATCGTTGGTCCCAGGCCTAGGATAAGCCAGAATATATTCTTGGAAAGGATATAAATTTATAAAAATCATACCTGTTGTGAGCATTGCCGCCAGCTAGTTTGAGCCACTGTGTTGTTGTCTAATTTCAATACTGCCATTATTTCATCACTAACGTCCTCTTTTATGCTGTAACTTTTTGAGGAACTTCTGCCCGTTACACCTTGAAAATAGTAAAACAAAGTCAAGCATATGAACAGGGTTTAATTGGTACAAAACTAACCTTTTTTAAAAAACCTCAAATCCATAGGACTTGAACTGCCGTCCGAGTCTTTTTTGGGTCGTCCCGGAACATCTTCTAATAAATCCTGACAACCCATAAGTCGCACCTCTAAGGTCCCTGGAAAAAATGTACCATATATAAACATCATATTTTCGAAATGATAATGCTAAACTTACCTGTCACTGCAGCACACCGAGAAATCGTGCTCGATGCGTTGTGCATCTTATTACTGTCACTGCGCACCCTGAACGGTTGCAAGCTGGTGTAGTGAACGGGAACTGGGCTGAAAGTTTGAGCATTTGCTAGTTCCTCTTTCAGCTGTGCAACGATCGGCGAATCGGCAGGCAATTCGAGTTTGCGGTGTTCTAGGGATTTGCGGAGTAGGTCGAGTTTCATACTGCTCGCTCGCAAACTCTCCTGAGCCTATACATGAAAAAATTAAATATAAATGTAAGAACTTCTACGTTACAAACTTAGCTACAATTACAATAGACTAGTTTGCTTACGATTTCACTGATCTTAATCAAGAAACGAGATACGTAAATCTTTGGTCGACGTTTAAGGAGTTCTACCTACCTAAAACACTGCACCTAAAACAACTAAAACTATATCACAATTTGTAAGAACACAATTTATAGTAAAATCACGTGTGTTTTAGAAAAAAAAACAATCACAATGTTAAAAGTCGGTAAATGTTACTCCACTACTCTGGGATTTACGTTGCTGATCAGCCAGAAACTCTTTCCAATTCTGAATAAACTGACCACTAGGTGGATCACCCATACTTCTAGTTCGATTCCTATTACGGCCCATTGCTTGCCAATAAGATTGGCAATGGTCACAGAGACAATCTGGATTTTTGGCGGGTCCCACATGATGCCCCGGCTTTTTCATTATATTTACTACGGTTCCGAATTTGTTGGCAATTGAACGAGGTTCAGTGTAAATACCTGGAACTACCATGAAGGGAGAGCGAAGATTAGGATCTAAATTCAGACGAAGTGTAGCTGTTTGAGGAACGGGTTCTATTTCTGGATCTTCAGGGATTTCAGAAGGATTTTGAGCTGGTGGTTCTGATTTAATTGAAATTCCTGATCGTAATAAAGCATTTCTCACAGTGTTAGGTAGAGGGTCTTTAGATGGACTGAGTTGCTTCTGCAGAGATTTGCTTTCTTCAACTTTAGTTGGAGTATTCTTTTTGACTATAGTCCATCCCTTTCCAGAACCATCCGAATCCGTTTCGCTATCCTTGCTCTCTTGTTTCATTTTCTCTTCCAAATAATCTTTCATCCGTCTCTGTTGCATCTCACTACTAATATTTCCTTTGTTCTTCATTAACATTTCTTCCATTCGCTTAATTCGCGCTCGATCCTCAGAGTTTGCGTACTCAAAACTGTCACTAGGTTGTATACTATCAACACTTGGGGTTCCCAACAAGTTTCTGTCATTATAAGAGTATTCAGGAGTTTCATCTATACTTTGAGTAGTTTCATAACGCCTTCTAGGCACAAAATCTAAACTATCAGTCGGGACAATACTAGAACGACTCAATAACAAGCTATCTATATCGGAAAACGTGTCTTTCCAACTAGTATTTGCCACCGAGTCGTAGTCTTCTGGAATAGCACAACTGGACATAGAATATGTGGTCCAGGACCTTGCAATGCTCGATACGCTTCGTGAAATATCACCTGAAAAAAGCGTAATAACTTTAAAAATAAAAATTGAAAAGTAGATTCTCGTACCAATATTCGAGTATGAACTCATTTTGGACGGATATGCAGTACTGCATTCGTCATCAGATTCCTCTTTTTCTACAGAAGTATTAGTTTCAAAAGATTTATTTGATGACGGATCTTGTTGTTTCCTTTGACCCATTAGTTTACGTAAATAAAATGGCATATCACTATGGTCTGCTTTCTTGTGAGTAACCTGAAAACACCGTGATTCAAAGTCTATGAAGGGGTATAAGTGCATGAGAACCTACCCTTAATTTCTCATTTTCGAAAACAGTTTGAGGTGTGCTAGCACTTTTGGTGTCCTCATCACTAGAATCACTACTCGCATTCGATTCCATTTCAGTTCCTGTGCAGTAAACATCGATATGAACGGTTCGAGGCTTCTTCAAAGAATCGCCCGCTTTAGAATCGTCTGGAGATGCCTCTTTTTGAACTGAATGATCAAATGCAGGCGTTCTCCGTAATTTTGACCCTGCTCTAAACGATCTTTTTGTCGACTACAATGTTTCATGCATTAATAACTACGGTTTAATAACTATGAATTTATACATACCTTAACGCTACTTTCTAAACTATCAGGAGTATAAGAACCCCCACCTCCTGATGAATAATTCCTAAGCCGACTTATAGGTTCGGTCATTCCCCTTTTCTGGTATCGTCTCCAATTCCTACCCTCCGAAATTGATTCGTTACTGTTCATGCGCATAAACGGTGACGTGCACTTGTCTACCATTTCAAATGTTTGTACGCACGCATCTCTTTTACCACTATCCTTAATTATTAACGTTTCATGGGCCGAACTAGTCTCTAAAATAAAAGGAAAATGTTATTGACCAGAATTGTTTATTAAAGAGAATACTATTATTTACCTTCTGGCACCGGTGAAATCTCTTCAACAGGCTTCAAATGATGACACCAAGGATCACCACATCCGTAATAACGAATTGGATTTTTCGGACTGTTTGACGGAGTCTGACAACGTAAACTTTGCGTCCTTTGAGAGTGCACATTTCCAGAACCTGGAACAATTTTTCAACTCAGGCTTTCTCAGTTCAAACAAGTTCTTATTTTACCTGTTAAATTTGTCGATAAGGTAATGTTACATGTACTACGACATTTTCGATCGAAAACCCTTGGTAAACTGCTACGTTGCGAATTAGGGCTCATTAGATCGCTTCCATAACCAGAAGAATCATGAATTAACCCTCGATTTGTTATGTTTGGATCTTTTGGAATGTTCGAACTATCTAGGTCATCTGTACCCTTAGGAGGTGGAGTCGATGTAAAGAACATGTTGCCCTTCTGATAACCTCTGGTGTAATCAGTATTGAACATGGCACTTGGGGGAGTTATTCTAGGTGGAATCGATCTGGGCGGAGTTAATGTTGCGGAACTTGGAGTGTCACTAAATATTGACCTAAAAATTCTTTTTTTTTAACAAGACTAACGAGCAATAATTAATATGCCTATTAATACGTTACTCCTCCCACCGGTTCAAGAAAATATTGAAAAAACATAAGTTCTATGTTTTGTTTACAACTTGCACAGCTTAATTATTGAATTTAACTCACTTGTTACTGTTTGATTTGCTAGTGGGCCATCCTTCTTGTTTCGAACCTGTATCTTGTTCCTCAGATTGTGCTCGACCACTGCTCCAATCTGGTTGCCAAGTGTAAACCATTCGGACACCACCGGTAGCTTCGTCCCGTTCCATACTGGTGCGGGGCTTGTTTCTGGGATCGTCCGCCCCCGGATGTGAAATAGTGAACTCGGCATGAACGGAAAAGTGGGCGGGCGGCGGCGAAGTGGGAGGCGGCTCTCGGCGGTTCATGTTTCCTTCGTTATTTGTCTAATACTTCTTTTTTGGCAAGTGAAACAAAAGATGCTGAACTTGAATTCTGATTGTGGGCATTATATTTTCTCTTGACAACAACACGGTCCTTTTACGACATCATTAAGAAAACGAACTAGAAATAATCTCGGTCAAGTTATTTTCAACTGCTACTGTTACCGAAAATACACATACACGCACTGTGGTTATGTGTCAGTCTTTACGATTAGCAGGTAAAAAAATCAGTTTATTTTTAACATTTCTAAAATTACTCGAAACTTTCAAAGATTTCTTCATTTTTCTTTTCTACTTTTATTTAAATGAGAGGCTTTGAATGCATTTTGATTTTTAGGACGCAATTAACAGTAAAAAAGTAAATAAATACCACGTCGAACTGCCTCTACGCTATTAATGATTACGTCACATCGACCTGAGTCTGACTGTGGTCCAGAGAGTCTATTTTTGAACTCAAAATATCTAGTACTATTTCGGTTTCAGTTTATCTCTGATGTTGTTAAGAGTCTTTATACACCTGTATAAAACTTAAAACCAACACTCTTCACTATATAATGAAAAAGGTTAGTAGTTGCAACTAACCCTGTATAAAGTTAGTTAATTTTGAAAAGATAACAGATGGAAGACGGTTCCGAAAAATTGAAAGGTCAAATTGGGCAAAAATGCATGGTTGAAGACCACTATTGAAGCACGCGTAAACAAAAAATCTCAGCCCTTGAGCTATTTTTGCGTCAGGTCAGAGACGTGCTTACGGGGCGGACTAGAAAAAAAATTAAACAAAACACGAACGATCCACGGCCGGACACCAAACACGACTGACCTAAAATTGTTCGAGTTTAGAGTGTGGCGGCAAAACCTATTTCTGGACGGCGCGAACGTCCATGTTTAAACAAAAACAAAATAATTGTAAATGAAACAAAAGAAAAAATTAATTGGCGCAATATTTCAAACGAACTTGGCACACAAAGCAAACTCTTTGTCACGAGAATTGTTTGTAATTGACTTAAAACACCTAATTACCTTACAATTATATAATAAGATTGTTAAAAAAGCTACGGAAACTATTAAGTAAACTAATTTGGATAGAAACCTGGATGAGAGTATTTAAATTTGAAGGTAATTTGGAAAAAAAACACACTGTGTATTTTTAGATTCAAATGAATTCGGAAAAATACGAGAAGCGAGGCAATTTGTATATGTATCACTAAAATATTAATAATTTTCCTATTTACTGGGTGTCTTAAAAAAATTCCTTTTCGAAGTAAGAATCAACTAAGTCACGAGTAATTTGTAATTTTTTTTCGTGAAATCTACATATAAAATTTCAACTTACGATGGCTCTATTATTGAAAAACTATTGGCCGAATATCTTACAAGTTACGTTTAAGATTCATTTATATCCCACTACTCACAATTATCTTATTCAACAGTTGGAAGATCCCAAATGTCTTTTTCTAGAACAAATTGATTTCTTATAAAGTTGCCACCAAAGCAAACTTTGTAATATCCAATTTGGCAATGCTGTTTTTATTGGCCTGTGTCTGCTAGATTGACAATCCACAATTCAATACCATAACTAACAGACTCTAAAAATAACGATTCTGGTGAAAGAAAGGAATCAGTTATATGTATTTTAGATTATACATATACCTCTCTTGAACCAGGATTTCAAATTTTCCATTTTCGCAACTAAATAAATTTCTTAAGCGATTTATAATTTTATTTATGGAAGGATTTATTAAAACATACTTACCTGAAGGCAATAAACAAAAAAATAATACAGTCGACCAAAGATATGACGCAAGAAAATAAATAAAGTACAAAATACCTCTTGTAAAGCCTTCCGATTCTCTCCACGTTCCCTGGTTCCGTTTTGCAACAGTTTAATAACGTTTTTAGCACCCTCCACAACGGCTGCTTCAACTCGGAGATGGTGTTTCAAATCCTCGATTCGTTCGTCCAGAACCGGTTCCAGATCCAAGTTTGTGAACTCGCCACTGCCATTACCTCCGCCTCCGCCACCGTTCGATGAAAGATCATGAATGGAACCACCAGTGATGCGTGATTTTGAACCAACATCGTGTTTCATCTAGAAGTACATGTAATTCATTAATTAACGATAAAAGAAATGCTAATAGTCTGTTTTAAATAATTAATTTGATTAATTAGATCAAGTGTTCATGAGGAAAAGTATATAATATTATGAGCATTAGAAATTGACTTGAATATTCAATAATCTAATGGCGATGATTTATAATACCTGATACACACTAAACCAGAACATTTCTTCCCATAACTTAACGACAAAATAGCAATATTGTAAATAGTTTTATT
This sequence comes from Hypothenemus hampei, assembly GCA_013372445.1. Classification (NCBI taxonomy): domain Eukaryota; kingdom Metazoa; phylum Arthropoda; class Insecta; order Coleoptera; family Curculionidae; genus Hypothenemus; species Hypothenemus hampei. The sequence goes on along the minus strand of JABRWK010000002.1, from coordinate 1,035,488 downwards.
TTGTTTGTAGTTTTCACAATTTAACATTTTGTACTGNGCCCACATTTTTGGAAACACCCTGTATATCAAAGAATTGCAAATGAGTTGAGTTGGTATTGTGGCCGAGAGTTATGTTATAAGGCCACTAAATTGATAGAAACTACCAAGATATTGATTTTTTCCGGTTTATTGTAAATCCGGCATATTAATTTGTGGATTGAAATTTTAAAATAACCTTGGTTATTTTCATTTTCAGATATTCAATTTTCTTTTTCGAGTCCTGCAACATTTGTTGTGCTTCCAAGAGCAATTTCTTGTCCCTGGACGTTCCAATACTTTGGATCATATTTTCCGCACCCTGTTTTACTTTCAATTCGATATTCAACTGCCTTTCCAAATTTTCGATTCTGCTCAAATGGTTCGGGCTCATTTTATCGTTATGTCCACCCAATCGATGAATCGAATCTAAAAAAGAAAATAAAGAAATTTCATGATTGTTGATTTTTTTAAAATTAATATCAATATTAATAGAAAAAAAAGAGAGAGAGCCGTCAAGAAGCCGTTCGATGACCTTGCATGCTGCTTACGGGCCTATCTTTCAATCCGATATGGCCCCTGGTGATTTTTTGCGGTTTTCCTTTTCTGCTCTTTCCCTGTGTTGATTTGAAGACCACACACATATTAATTGTTATTTTAAAACAGAATATTTTCCATAGAAAATATTAAACAAAAATATTAAAAAATTTGTAATTAGAAGTTACAGAAAAATCGGAGATTGACCTGGTAATAAAACAAACAATTTTACTGGAAAATGTGACGAAACATACCTCCATTCGTTGGAGACAAAATATTCGCTGAAGGTGACGTGTGACCCTGCGAAAGAATAATTTGCGATTCCAATTCGCTGAGCTCATTTTTCAATTCGGTCAGTTTGAAATTGGAATTTTTCACTATTGTCGCCACATGGCTGAGAGATTTTCGATCCGTGGACACGCCGCGCAACTTTTCCGCACCCTCTTTTATCTTTAATTCTTTGCGAATTTCTCTGCAAATTGAAAAACAGTTTTTTTTTTTGATTAAAAAAATCTTAAATTTGTTTCACCTTCGAATAATGTCTTTCAGCTCTTCCAATTTGCTAGGTAGTTGTGATTCGTTCAAATTGTCAGTGGGCAGCCCGTATTTGTGAGACAGCTCGTATACTACAGGATGTTTAATATAATCACCCTGTAATTGAAAAATTTGAAATATTTGTTATCGCTTTATCATTTCTATAGAACTTAAAAGTAAATAAATTGGGAATAAAAATAATCTATACAATGGCATTGTAAATATAACTTCCTTGGTAGGGGGTTTATGTGATGGAACTGGAGGTCACCGTTGCCAAATATCTAATAAAATCATTTAAATATGAGATAATCTTACACAAAAATTCAATATTTTAAACAGTTTAATTCCTCAAAAAGCATGTCACACTAAAAATAACCCAACAATTCCCAATATAAACTAGGAGTAGGAGGAAGCTTATTCAGAATGTTGCTCTAATCAATGACGTTTCCCCGAAAACCAATAACTTTGAAATCTTAAGCTCCCCTTTACATATATCATACACCATTTATTCAATAAGTTACAATAAAGACCCTACAAAAGTGGTTTATTAGAAAAATACCTCACCCAATTAACAGAAACATTGCCGGCCCACGTGTAGTAACTGCCCGCTTTTAAACGATTTTGCACTTTTGCCTTAGGCCTCTTCTTCAATGTGCCGTATTCCATTATGTTATTGATAAAAAAAACTATTCACACCGTTTAGACACGCCTAAATCAAACACATCACTCAGTCTGAATGTTCGTTTGTCCGTTAACTATGATAATTGGAGAGATTATTAATGTTTTATCTGGGCCATCGTGTACCTGCTGAATGCGAAAAGTTCCTCTTCATTTGGATGAATTCCTTTTTTGACCGTCTAATTTATAGTTAAAATATGATTTTAGAAAATGAACAAATAATTTTCTTCAATACTGAAAATGGACCAACTATATATTAATATTTTCACCACACCCGAATAATTGGTCCTGTTATAAAGAGAAACTGAATTTTATCAAATTCGATATTGGTACTTGTCCTATCAGTAACTGTTATCTAAACGTGAGTAATAAGTAATTATAAACGACTGTCTGTTCTGGATGGCTTATATATATTACAGTGTCGTGTTGTGTAGTTAAACCAAATGTGCAATCAAATATTTACTAATTTTTTTGGAACCCCTAGATCTTACGCGACCTATAGACGTTCAACTTTGTCAACATGGCACGCACCATCCTGTCTGCAGACGTCTTAAATACGACAAGTTGTCAACCAGGTTGATCATATATGGGCGGCTTTATTTTCCCTGCCAGAAACATTCATTTTGGTTATAAATATCGAGAGCAATGTGGAACGTCTCTAGACAGGCTAATGGTTAACATTTAATGTTGAAACAATAGTTATAATCAGATAGTATGAACATTTCGTAGGTGTGGAGCCTGATGTTAATGATGAACCTGATTATCAACATCAAGCTCCGCCCACCGACCGTTGTGTCAACATGAAATGTGAACCATCACCCTCCTTAAAGATCTTAAATATTATCTAAAATCAGTTAAGTTTGACAATTACGCTAATCAACTAGGGGTCGTTTTACAATCTTTAGGTTAAAAATGGGAAAATTAACAATAAACGTGAAATCAGTCGGAAAAACCCAAATATAAATGCAAAGAGAAGAAAAGTAAAAACAACAACAAACGAATCCGTTTCCAATGGAGACACATCAACTCATTGAAAAACAACAGGTTGTGTGATTAAAGCTTAATACCTTTTTAATGGTAAATGGTAAAGCAGTACATGTGTACAGCGTTACGTACCATAAACCATAATTATCTTATGCTAAATAAGATCTAACCTAAATACCATTATAAACATGAAAATTCTCATCAGATGATTCTCACGACCTAGAAATAGAAGGTACGAGACAAAGTGATTTTCCTAAAGTACAAGCCAATGTAAATTTCAAGGAAAAACTTTCACATTTTAATGGAAAATGAGCTATTTTTTCTCCATTTCAATAAAACACAATAATAAACTTACCTGAAAATATGTGTCGGCCATATTGGTCAAGGGAAAATTTTTTTACATCACCACTTTCGAAACGATTTCCCGGCACTTTTCAAGTCTATTTTCTCCAATATCACTATATCTACATAATAATTGGTGTCTAGATAAGACGAAACTGTCAGTTTTATTATCTTCAAACGTAACGATTTTGCCGATTTACAATTTGAAACGTTCACTGCAATGAATGCGCAACAACCCGCAACAGCCATACAGGTGAAATACATTGTTGCCGCACATTGAAAACAATTTGTCCTTGATAAATTGAAAAAAAATTTAAAACTAGTAAATATGCCGAATTAAAATTAGTACAAATCAGAACAAACATAATAGAATAAGAAAAATATGCTTTAACTTAAAATAACATAATGTTTTATTCAGTCGAATAATTGATTTTATTTTTAGAATAAATTTATAAGAAGGAAATCGACAACATTAAACATTCAATTAAGAAATTGATACTTGCATCCTCTAAAATTTGATGTGAAAAACTATGGATACACAGATAAATCTATAACATTGGCATCAATGCGTAAACAAGCTTTGACAATTTTGTGCCTAAATGACAAATGACAATACCAAGCACTGTTGCCACATTATGTTATACTTTAACGCAAACCAATGTAAACTTATTTTTATATAGAAAACCATTTAAATCAATAAGTATTTCTATAAAATTGAAAAAAATGGCAAAAAGCTACACTTTAGGTTTTTTCTCAGTTTTTTTTTTCACTTCGCACACAAAAATTAATCTAATTTCGGAACCCATACGATTTATTCTCGGAACGCTCTTCTATTTTGACATTTCGATTTAAAAGTGTCTTTGAAAATGTGTTTAACTATAAATATACACATTTTTTAATATTATTGTTGTTAAAAGTTTATCAATGACTCTACAAATGTTTTGTTCGTATTTCTATGACACATTCGTTTATTGTAGTTGATGGTTCACAGTTTTACTGGCTGCTAACAACCAGAACAAGGTAGGGGCAGTTCTGTTGTTGAGGTTACACGTATAAAATTGATTATTTCCAAATAATTAGATGAATTTCATTTTTGTATACCTGTTTTAGTTAAAAAATTACAAAAAAAGAAAGTTTCAAAACACAAAGAAGCTTGACGCATGTAAAAATTTTCTCGATAATTGTTTCTTCGTATAAAGAGTGGGTGTTAAATAGTTCTAGTTACGTTAACTTTATATTTTTCAAAAAGGTATAGTGTTATTACGTTGTATATTGCAAATATTCTTCGTAACTAAAATCAGAGATCATGAAATATCAGTAAAGAGAAACAATTAGAAGTTTCTTATTATCTTTATTTCACTTTTTCTTTGCCTATGCTTAAGTAGACACTCATACGTTCGCGTTCGAATTGTTCTTACTATAAACTTGTATTCAATTCACTAACTCGAAGCGAATGTCTAGTGTAAAGATTACACATTCGGGCGAATATGTAATTTTCATATTAAAACTTGTCTAGCAAACTATTACATTTCTTTCTACGCTGTTTTATATATGTATTTCCGACGCACTCTGTACAAAAAAATTTCGAAAAGTAATCAAATAATTCACATTAGAAAGGTTGAGTTCCAATTATATCACTGTATAAATATGGAAAATATTACATTGTTTAATTGAGATTAGTAAACACGTTCGGCTTAATAATAGTTCATTCTTAACGAGAAAAACAATGCCTAGTTCATTTTCACGTTGTATTAAACAAATTTTACATCACACATGGTTAGTTCATTTGTTCAAAAATTCACCCTCATGAAGCCACGTAAATATGATTTGTTTTTTAACTGTAGCAATTTTCCTATTTATTTTTAGATTATCAAAATCATGTAATAAAATTTTCAAATTCACATGAGTACATTCCGTTAAGACAAAGTAGAAAATCCCTAGAAATGGACGATACATACGATTATACTGAAGTCTTTCAAAGATTGCCTTTGAAAACTTACCTAGCTTATGGAATGGGACACATTTTAAACGATGTATGTGCTTCAATGTGGTTCACTTATCTGCTGGTATTCATGCATCTTGTTCTGGGATTTAACAATACCGAGGCCGGTACTCTCTTACTCGTTGGTCAAGTGATTGATGGTTTGTCCACGCCTTTTGTTGGCTATTTTTCGGATGAGGGTGATAATTTTTGGATATGCAGGTATGTTTTTGACGTACATACAAATCTTTATTAAGATGCATTGTTTTTTTCAGATATGGCAAACGAAAAGCATGGCATTTAATCGGTACGATTTGTGTAATTTTTACATTCCCGTTTATATTTTCTCCATGTGTAACGTGTGAAAACTCTTCTAAATGGAGTCAGATGTTGTATTATTCAATGTTTATAGTGATTTTCCAGTTTGGTTGGGCTGCAGTTCAAATATCCCATTTATCATTAATACCGGAAATTAGTCCAAATGAACATGACCGCACTAAATTAACTGCCATTCGTTATGCCTTTACTGTAGTGTCTAATGTCCTGGTTTACGTGATCACTTGGTTCGTTTTTCATATGGGTGGTGAAGATAATAACAAAATCAGTGAAAAGGATGCCAAAAAGTTCCAATACATTGTATTTAGTGTTATGATTTTGGGTTCAATATGCTCTCTATTGTTCCATTTATTGATCAAAGAAAATAGCAACACAAATGCAGGATTGCAAGACGTAAGAGGCACCCGAATACGCACAACTGACTTTAAAGAATTGTTCCTGGACGTTCAAATCTATCAAGTAGCTGTTAACTACACATGTTCCCGACTTTTTATTAATTTAACTCAAGTCTTTATTACTCTCTATTTACATGAAACTCTGGACATGGTGGCCAGTTCCTTAGCAGTTGTTCCATTGGTCATGTGCCTGGCAAGTCTAGCCACGGCATTTACAGTGGGCCCAATCAATAAAACTTTTGGTAGAAAGATTACGTATATTTTTGGAGCTATGCTAGGCACAACTGCATGTATATTTGTTCGAATCGGACAGGGAGAGTTCTACCGGCAATACTTAATTTACATCGTAGCCTCTTTATTGGGATCAGCTAGTTCTATTGTATTAGTATCAAGTCTCGGAGTGACAACTGATTTGATTGGAACAAGAACGAATTCTGGAGCATTCGTATATGGCATTATGAGTTTTCTAGATAAATTCTCCAATGGTATTGTAGTGGAAATAATTCAGGGTCGGCACGAAAACAATCCTGATGCTTGGTATTACAGAGATATTTTAACGTATGTTTGTGGGGGAGCGGTATTACTTGGGGGCGTAGCTGTGATATTCTTGAAAAGACCCCAGAGTGTCGGCGAATCCACACAAAACCTTTTGTTCGATGGCGATCAGGAGAATAACGACAATATTAATTAATTTCAAAAATGCATTTGAATGCAAAATGAAGAGATCTGAGCTGTTTCTATATACATATATATATATATATATATTGTTATTTTTTTGTATATTAGGTATTCTAGTCGACGATGTATTACATGTATAATGAATTACATTTAAGCAGATTATTTTTTTTTAAAACATAGTATTACTTTTGTTGTTTCGGACTAATATGAAATATACATTATTTTATTACTAATATTTGTATTTTATTTAGCATTACAATCTCTATTGTTTTCAAAGTGCGTCAGTAAATAGAGTTTTCTTTTGAGAAAAAATACAGTACAGTTGTTGACGTGTGTGTTTTTTTTTTGTTTTTGGTTTAATTACTAGGACAACTTATTTCTGATATTTATCGATAAAACAAACATATTGGCACCACCGAAAATGGAAGATTTTTCATTCTAATATACACACAGTCATAGTGGGAGAACACGTGTTCTGCAACGTTGCTATACTTATCAATATTTCCAGATTAATTAAAGAAATTACGACTTATTGAATGCTTCATTGTATATTTTCTTCAAAAAAAAATAGTTTTAAAGGTGACCTTAATACTTATCGAATGTAGTTCTGATAAAAGTTTTAATGATTTTATTGCGTTTTAGTACTCATTTACTTGGACTTGGTTAAAGAAAAAATACAGCTGGCAACAATGTATTGTGGGCTGATGTCCAAGGGGCGTCATAATGGTGACGACGTACTAATATTTACATTTTTTTTTTAATAAAATATAGAGCGAGTTGTCCTTTTGCGATAAATAAAAATAATGAGAGATGAATAAATATTAAACGGGCATTTCATTCTGGTTTTCATATGTAAAACACGTAATTTAAATAGGTAACACATAAACATCACAAAACATAAGAGGTAAGTGAAAAATTTATAAAAACCGTAAAATAAGCAACATCCTGTATATAATAGTACAAAACCTAAATACATAATTTGAATTAGGAGGTGTCCAATTTGTAGTGACACGGTCTCTATAACAACAGTAACTGTCAAAAATAAAACTCAACATGCCACAAATAGGACATGAAAATGGATTTTCAGCGGCATCAGGAGGTCATAAAAGTCCCATTCGTGTATGGTGTGACGGCTGGTAAGTGATTTTCACTATTCAATAATAAAGTGCTACATAAAACATTTTCCAAGTTATGACATGGTCCACTTTGGACACGCCAATTCACTTAGGCAAGCTAAAGCTTTGGGGGACTATTTAGTAGTAGGAGTCCACACAGATGCAGAGATTATGAAGCATAAAGGTCCCCCAGTTTTCACTGAACAAGAAAGGTATGTCGCTGAAGATTTCTTTTTTAAACATTTGACACAATTTCAAAATTTTTTGAATATGAGTTATCAGTTCGCTTTGATTAATGGTTCATTAGAATTAGGATTTTAGATAGCTTCTTACAACAAGAGATATCTACAAATAGACTAAATAAATCTCAAGGTTAAGAATGTATTATAGAAATGCATTAAAATCTTTTATAGATACAAAATGGTTCGTGGAATCAAATGGGTGGATGAAGTAGTCGAAGGCGCCCCTTACGTGACCACATTGGAAACACTGGATAAATATAATTGCGATTTTTGCGTGCATGGAGATGACATTACCATGACTGCAGAGGGTGTGGACACGTACCATCTGGTCAAAAGTGCAGGCAGATATAGGTATCACAGGATCCCAGATCGATTTTAAATTTAAAAAATCGTAATATCTACATATTATTTTAGGGAAGTGAAGAGAACACAAGGAGTATCCACAACAGATCTGGTAGGTAGGATGTTGCTTTTAACCCGGAACCATTTCCGGCAAGGTCAGTATGAGTACAGCGTTGCCAAAGAGCACTCAACAACCATGGGTCAAGATTCAACCGCCAGGTCGCCATACACTTCTTGCAGTCAATTTTTCCCGACAACACAGAAAATTATTCAATTTTCCGATGGAAAATCGCCTGAAAAAGGAGACAGGATTGTATATGTTGCAGGTGCATTTGATTTATTCCATGTGGGGCATTTGGATTTTCTTGAAAAGGCCAAACAACAGGTAAACTTAACAACAGCCTATACATATATTGGAAAAGGAATTAATTTTTGGGTTTTAGGGAGACTATTTGATAGTGGGTCTGCACACAGACCCAGTGGTCAATAATTACAAAGGATCAAATTTCCCAATAATGAACCTCCACGAACGAGTTCTTAGTGTTTTAGCCTGTAAATACGTTTCGGAAGTTGTGATTGGAGCGCCATATCAGATAACTGAAGATGTAATGACACACTTTAACATCGATGTTGTGATTCACGGAAAAACCGTTGTTCAAAATGATTTGGATGGATCAGATCCTTATGCGTTACCTAAACGTCTTGGCAAGTTCATGACTGTGGACTCTGGTAAGATTCTGGTGAAAATTTCAATTTATTGGAAAAATGTTAAAAATTAATATTTTAGGAAATGATATGACCACTGAAAAAATCGTGGAAAGAATTATCAGGAACAGAATCGAATATCAAGAGCGTAATACCCAAAAGGAACTTAAAGAGGTCGCCTTATTAAAGTCTTTAAAACAAAATGGTACGAAAGTCTAATAACTTTCTCCCATATAATTTCATTTTCAACTCTAGACAAGTAGAATCAAGCCATACTTAAGATTAGTACTCTATATTTCCGGCAAAATTGCCAAATATGGTACCAGTCAGGTGTTACTTTCATTGGTCACGATTTTTTAGCAAAACTCTTTTTTGAAAATATATTTATCGGTAACACGACTGCGTAGCGCAAACATTTAGAAACCGCTTGAATGTCAAAGTTCATGTCTTAATTTAATGAACGCATTTATTTTACAATGATTATACAAGGTAAATATTATTTCCTGTACCTTTTAACTAGAAAACAACAATCGTTCGAAGAAATCTAAAATCACATCCTGTATAGTCTTAAATGTGCTTCTAGTTACTATGTTGATGAACCAAAGAATGCTTGTAATGGGAAAATACTCGCTATATGTGTACCTATATTAAATGGAGGGTCATAAAGTTCGTAATTGATTTGTCTGTATATTTTTTTAAAAAAATTCACAAAAATTAATTGTTAGAAATAGTTTCCAAGAACAAGAGCTGTAGTTGAATCTATATTTAGTTTTTGCATTTTACTTACTTTGTGTCTGGTTAGTTATTGCCATTTTAACAGTTTACACACGTTTTATTTTAAAATATTTGTATATAAGATTTGTTCGAATATATTATTTATTTATAATGATTTTAAATATTTTTGCAAAAACTTTTTTGCTGACAAAATAAAATGTTAAAAAATCTATTGGATTTGGTTTCCTTCTAAAACTATTCAATAAAACCATTAAAGACTACTAACTATGCAGATAATGCAATGTGAACAATATGAAACTAATCGTCGAAGTTTTTCGGATTGGCAATCCCTCCACCGGTGATAATAAATTCCGTTTCTTTTTCCTCCAAATTAGGACTGTCGTAAACTCGTGCTATACGCACATTGCCTTTTTCTAAAATTAGCTGAATTCATATAAAACGTAACAGATCATTATTTCAAAACCTTTTTTCAAAGCAATTCTAGTCGTTGTTGAGTGCGCAAGGATATTTCCACCAACTGGTTTCACGTCTACGTCATTTATTAGACTGTGGTTCAAATCAGAGGTGATTTGATTCGTTAGAAAAACGGCCACATTATATTCTTCGCTAATTTTCTTATGGTAGGATCATAGAAATAAAAATGCATTGTATAAATTTAAGCAACTAACCTGCAACCTGGAAAGCATTAAGCCCAATTTTGATTGACGTTCTGGTATTTCGCCAGAGGTATAATCAACTCGAAACAAGGCCATTACTGAGTCTACAATTAAAAGCTTAAATGTTCCCGGTTCTTCATGAAATTTTTGCACCACACTGTAAAAGTTTTATTAATTCTCGTCTAGCTCTTGAGTAAAATTAATGCATCAGCAAAACTTCAGGAGGTTCCTATTGAGCTTGATGTCTTTTGTACAAATAATTTTGCAATTGTTTAATATTTAACATCAATAAGTTATAAAACACTTTAACCTCTGATTCTTGTTCTGACATTAGACATTATTGTTTTTTCTGTTATGTTTTGCTGAGGCGTTAATTTTTTGTTGTTGAGTTTCGAAAACTTTCTTATTTATTAAATCATACTGATGTTCGGAATTGTACGCTCTTGCGTATAGAATATTTTCTAAAACAGCCGAATATTCCAATTGAAATCTCTCTGCTATCGGTCTAATCCGTTCTGGTCTACTACATAGACGTGTTAAGGCAAATTTTCGAATAAATTATTACATATTATATGGTTTTCAAAGGATACAAAGTATGCTCGGTATCAATAAAGACAACTTTACCCCCTTCATATCCATCTTTGCCAGGAATTTGGGCAGTAACACATAAGGTGTGCGATAATTGAGTTTTTCCAGTACGGGATTCCCCGAATACTTCCGTTATTGACATGGATTCTACACCTCCTCCTAATATATTACTGCACATTCACGATTATTTTGTAATAAATACATATATTTTTTTAATATTACTCTAGATTATCACTTCCAGTGGTTAAGGTAAAGACTTGTTTCCTTTGATCAGACAATTCCAAAGCGGTCATGAAACAATTTGTGTCATTCAACATAGTGATTTTTGAGGAAATCTTCCTGATTTTATTAACTTTCTCTTCATTTAATCCTCGTAGGTTCACTAATTTCTTCTTTGTACACATTAAGATACCTTTAACCATAACAAATGACAATATTTAAAAAAAAATAAATAACCGCCACCAAAAGTACCGTGGACATGGCACAAAATGGCGCGCGCATAAAACATTTCTCATAAAAAAAAAAGGGTATTCTCACCTTTAATGGTATTAAGTCCAGCTCTCTTCAATTCTTTAACATCTTCTTGGGCAATCCCATGGTCTAAAAGCAAATCGGTATCGAAATAAATAGCCACTTCTTCGTCTTCAACGTTGCTCATGAATTCCTCGTTATGTGTTTCGATCTTGGAATCGCCATTTGTCTCGCTGTAAGTTGAATTTTTATTTTGTTCTATTACATTTCTTATTTCTAGTGCCTCCATTATGAAAAATTTGGGTAATTACTGAATTTATTGAAATTAATTTTTACTTCTATACGGTAGACTGTGGAAGACGCAGATTATGGTTGAAATTCGTTTGTCATTTGTTCTCCTTTGACATCTTGATAGATGTTACGTAAAAGCAAAGGCCACTTTCAGTTCTTTTTCTCTATTCGAAAATATTGTCAAAAATATAAAATGTAATTCATATTTTATTAAATTATAAAACAAAATGTGATTTTAACAAACAATAATGGATTTATTATAAAATATACAGAATGTTTTAATTAAAGCGATTTGTTTATATTAAATATATCTTAAATATATACAGGGTTGTATCAAAGATAGTAAATCATTAACATGACCGCAAATTACTATCTTTGACATACACCTATGACTTCATTATAAAACATTAAATTAATCAAATCGAATATTTCGAAGATGTCTAGTATGTTTCCTCAAGCGCATATCTTCTCCTTTAAATGCATTCTCAATTTCTTCTAGAAAACTTTTTGAATTATGTATAGTAGTTCCACCTAATAATATATTAAAATTCGCGTAATTTTTGTTTAAACTGTGAACGGTTAAGGATTCTTCATAAGTGGCACCCCCTATAATGAATACAACCACATCCTGTGCCCTTAAACCACTTGAATGATTGTTGACAACTGGATAAAGGTTATCTTTGAATCGGCCTTTAACTATATCTTCAAGTGTATCATGTAATAAAGGCTTGTGTTGGGTATAAACATTATCTACGCCACTGAGCCCTTTAAAGAAACGTTTTGTGATCTTTACAGCGTCTTCTACATCGAACAAATTGCTTTGGCGCGCATGCGATCCAGCATATTCCAAAAGGTAAATGATATTTTTTAATAATGGATCAGGAACGGCTCGTTTTTTCAACAATTCTATTAAATTATATGTTTCATTACTAGTGTGACTTTGGTATCTTAAAGCGTATAACATGACTAGTTTCACTGCGTCAGAGTGACGTATTTTCTCATTTTGTATTAGTTTTTTAACTTCACTCAAATGAGTGGAATGATCATTTTGTGAACTAATTTCTTGCTCAACTTCTGACACATCTAACAGTTGATACTTGTTCACCATTGAACTCAATTCACCCACTATCGTTACGTGTTTCGTCACGTTTCCAGACAGTTTTTTAAATTGCGGATACGATTCTACAAAGTTTTTCATGTCAGAAATACTTTCAATCTTCTGGTGACTCTTTGCTTTGGCTTGAAACTGATCCATAAGTTGTTTGATGTTTTGGCCGATTTCACCATAGTTCATAAACACATTTTTGGCATAGAAAGCGTCCTGTTCAGCTGATAAAACTACTTCTAATAGTTCCTTAGACACACCTATGCAGATGTTAATTCGATTTTAGTAGCCATACATATGTCAATAAAATCAATGGTTTACCTGGTATATTTGATAAATTAACTCTATTATTGTTAATGGTAAGCAGTTCGTGAACCATTGCTTGATAGGTCCATTGGTTTAGCAATGGAGTAATTGGATCATCTCTCCTATCAAGTATCAGCAATAAACTATGGCCAAGTGGTCCAAATGAAAATAATGAAGATTCCTTATTCATGACATCTTCAATTCGACTACCTAGTTCTTTAGCTAGCTTAGAATTTGATTGAAACCTAAGATTTTCTTGTTTTCTTACCCAAGAATATGTATTTTTTTTAAATATAATTACCTTATAATTGGAGATTTTTTTATGGACAATAAAAGTGAAACTAAACCCTGTACAGTTCGTTGCAAGGCATTTTGGTTCCAAGATAAACGTTCTAAACAATATGGAATTCCAATTGAAAATAGATGTGGATTTACAGCCAAATAATCCATGTACACTTCACAAACTTCTTTAACCACTTCTTGTTCGTCATGTTCAGCTAAAATTCCTTACTATAACCGACGTCTTGTTAAAAAAAAGGCCATAAAACATACCCAATAATTTAATGTCTGCTTTTGCAATGATATTTGTAAAATAAATATAGTAGGCTCCATATTTCGGATTTCTCAATTCAGTGCAAAGCAATTCAACGTTCTGTTGCGTAGGACGTAACAGGGCCAAACATTTCAGATAACGAAGACCCGTGGAATTGGCGTAATTTGGGGAATCGATCCTTTCCAGTAAAAACACCTCCTTTTGTTGAATTTCACTTTGACTGTAAACCATACTTATAATACTGGTTGTCTCTTTGTCCATTAGCAATACTTTCATGCCTGGTTCGGTTTCGTCTGTTATTTTTTCTACGTAGGCCTTTACGGCCCCAATTACATTCATTTTTAATATCCTTTTTTAGGAAAAATGTTATTTATGAACGAACTATTGATAAGCGCGCTAATGAATGTCAAATTCAGTCAAAATAATTCAAACGTCATTCGATTATTTTGACGAATGACATTTTTGACAGTTGATTTTTCCGATTTATTTCTGTTATAATATGATTTAATTTGCAATTTTGATTCAACAGAGAAACTATAAAATTTATATCTTTTAAATATTCAATTTATAAAAGTATCCTTGATAAAAATTAAATGTCAAATGTCTTTTGTCATTTGATTTTGTTCCAAGTAAAACGTCAATGTTTCATGACAGTTTACATAAATGTCAAATCTGAAATGGTATAACCAGAGTTGCGGTGTTTGAAACAGAAAGGAAGGAAAATTAAATATAAAAAAAATAGAAAAATGGGAACGAATACGAGTAAAACCAGAAGACTAACGGTGGAAAATAATGATCCGACCAGTGTAATTAAAGTGTCCGATGACGTAGTCGACCGAATTCGTGGATTAGCCCAAAGTAAATAATTCACCTCACTTTTCTTTAATTCCTTAAAAAATACTTATTCTTAAGTGCATATCGCTTAAAAATTCCTTAAACATTAACCAGTGTAATCAACTTAATAAATAGTAAAATATTTTTTCATAATATCAAAGATTTGGAAACGTAATGAAGTTTGAATAGGTCATGTTACATAATCTTTTTAAAAACAAATTTCCAGTTATCCTTTAACTTGCCAGTTACTTTGTAAATATAAAACAATGATTTTAAGCGGTAAGAAGTCCAGAACATCTTCCAAACATTTCAACTCAAGGCGCCGCAACAACAGTTCCAGTTTATTTGTATGAACCTTCACTAACTAGTCTTCAACTTCGACAGGTAAATTGAGCCTTTATAGTTTGTAGTATTTATTTACGTTATAAACCAGGCAAATATAGCGGATTTGAAGAAGAATGACGAGTATTGGTCAAACCGATTGAACACCTTAGAAGAAAATCATAAAAAAATAAATATTGTTTTGGATGAAGAATACAAGAAAGCCGTACGAGACAATTTTCAAATTATTTTTAGTGTATTTTCTAATTCTGAGGTTTTCAGTTAGATGAATTTCAAACAGGAAAATCTGTACAGACTTTAAAGGAGATCCCTTGTTTAGATTCAAAACGAGCGGTAATGGATTGTTACAGGTTAGAAGTGTTTTTCTATTAATTTGATTGAAAAAGGTTAGTATTTTTTTTATAGGAAAAACTTGGATTGTCCAATGAATTGCACCAAAATAGTGCAGGCATTTCAGGAGTGTGTTGATCATAAACGAACGTGTCTTCTAGCAAGCAGGGTTGCCACCAGTAAAGGATAGTTCTCCGAATAAAAATAGTGTCATGGTTTTTGTTGTTTTGAAATATAGGTTTTGTTCCTTTTTTTCCACTTGTTTTCATTTATTTCTTTTTTGTTTTTAATTTTTTATTAAACAAAAACAGTATTTTACGCTTAAACAACTTTATTAAGTCGTGACCGGCTTTTACCGGTTCAAGTGCGACCTTCTTCTTGACCTGACCTAATTTCATGCAGTCCTGCATCGCGGAAAACTGTAAAATAGGTCAGATTCCAGAAAGCATTTCAATATCCACATATATGTATATTTTTTTGATTGCAAAACTTATCAATTTAAACAAATTTATACGACATAAATTATAAAATTCTATTTTGACTGATGAACTTAGCATATTATGATTGAATTTCAACGATTCTTCGTCATGTTTTTTTTTAATTCGGGCAAGAAAAGTTTGGAATTTTTCAAAAATTCATAGGTTTATATATATAATTTTTTAAATCGAAAATATGAAAGCGCATCAAAAAAGAAAATAATTCAGAACCTAGGATGCAAAATTACGTGCTTAAACACACACATACGTCTGCGCCTGCGACCCAATAAAACGGTTTCAGCTTCGCGAAACTGGCTGAAGCTGAAGCAGCCAAGCAGTCCGGTTTCGACCGTGTAGCCGAGTGAGCGTTGCCGCTGCTGGATCGATGCAGCGGGGGCCCCCGAATGGCCCAGAGGGCCTGCGAAGGGCTCGATCCAGAGCTCTTGCAGCATATCCGCGAGTGTCCATGTCCTTGTGACCACATGGGATATGGAAATTTTTTAGATTACCAGGTACAAGAGTGTTTGTTATATACAGGGTCTTCGAAATATCTTTATTATGTATTAATGTTAGAAATTTTTTTCTTGTTTATATACAGGGTGTTGTTAATTCATTTTCTTCAATACTAATAAGTAATTGAATTTCGTTAAAAAGCAAATCCCTCCATGTCCCCGCTACCCATCCAGAGAAACGATTTTCAACACGGTGCCTCAGCCTCCCACCAGGAGAGACCATTATTATCATGACGTCATCAGGAACGACCACTTCTACTATCCGTACGAGTATGATTCGTGTTCTTGCAGCACCACAAGTGATAGCAGCAGGTGGTTCTTCTTCAATGTAGTTATTGGATATTAGTTACTACAAAGGCAAAAATTTGTTTCAGAAATAATTTTCGTGGACCCTGGTGCGTTTGCCTGATGGTCTGTGTAGTAATAGCAACCCTCACTGCCGGTCTAGGACTACCATTAGCTTTAAGTCCCAACGATTTAAAAGAGTTTTCACAAGAAGAACGTTTAGAATTGGTGATTTTCCTGATTTGTTTTTTAGTTTTCTGGAATAGTTCCAATCTGTTTTAAGGTCAAGAAACTTTTGAAAGACACCCCTCTAATTGACGGACACAACGACCTGCCATGGAACTTAAGAAAATTCGAGCATAACTTTCTCAATAAATTAAATTTAACGAAAATCAAGTCACAGCCGCCTTGGTCTACTAGCAAATGGTCTCACACCGATTTGCCAAGGTAGATCTTATTTATTTCTCAAGAAGTAAAAATGTTAAAAATTTGATTTCTCAATAGATTAAAAGCTGGAGGTGTTGGAGCTCAATTTTGGTCCGCCTATGTACCTTGTCAATCTCAATACAAAGACGCGGTTCAAATCACTCTAGAACAAATTGACGCAATTGGTCGTTTTGTACAAAAGGAACCGTTAACTCTGGAAATGGCCAGAACTGCTGATGAAATTACGCAAGTGCATAAACGAGGAAAAATTGCTTCGTTAATTGGAGTTGAAGGTAAAAGAACTGTCGAGAATAATAATTTATGTATAGACAGAGTGATTTAAAAATAATCACTTTTTTTTTAAGGTGGACACGCTTTGGGCAATAGTTTGGCGGTATTGCGAACATTTTACAATTTGGGTGCAAGATATTTGACCATAACCCATTCCTGTGATACAGCGTGGGCCACAGGTCAGGACACAATCACCAGAGACGGACTGAGTGATTTTGGAAAAATTGTTGTCAAAGAAATGAATCGACTGGGCATGATTGGTGAGTGACTATTCATTTTTCCAGTGACTTCCTTTTTAAAAACCACCATTCCATACAAAACCCTCAGAACTCATTAGAAAACTGCCCGAGGTGGCCACTCAACTCTATATAAAAGCGTTCGTGCTTCTTTTTCCTCATATAATAACGCGGCTTTTTTGTCTTAATAGTGGACCTATCCCATTCGTCCGTTTATACGGCAAAATCCGCCATCAACGTTTCGTCCGCCCCAGTCATCTTCAGTCATTCGGCCGCCTATTCGTTATGCAACTCATCACGTAATGTTCCCGACGACATCCTGAAAATGGTAGCGCGAAACGGAGGTGTTGTACATGGTGAATTTCTATTCTTATCACGTGGCATGTCAACGTCTAATGNGTGAATTTCTATTCTTATCACGTGGCATGCAACGTCAATGCTTCCATGAGTGACGTTATCAAACACATAAACCATATAAGAAAAGTGGCTGGTATTGAACATGTCGGTCAGTAACTTCAAATGGAATTCTAACAAAGGTTCTAGTATTTAGATTGGTTTTATTTTAGGAATTGGAGCAGGTTACGATGGGATCAATGTGACACCGTCTAGATTAAATGATGTTTCTAGATATCCGTATTTATTTGCCGAATTGTTGGCTGATCCAGGATGGTCGCAGCAAGATATTTTGGCTTTAGCGGGCCTAAATTTCTTAAGGGTTTTTCATCGGGTTGAAGAAATTCGCGATGAATGGAAAAAAAATGGATTTGCCTCCGTTTGAAGACTTAGGCCCTCGCAGGGACCTTCCAGAGTGTATTTCGAAAAATTCTTGACGATAGCTTGATTCATAGATAACAATGTCATTTGACAAAAGTTGGAGGATGTTATACTTTGTTAAAAAATAATATGCCTTCTAGAACATATGCATATTAATGGTTTTCCTTATACAGGGTGTTCAAGCTTTGACAGAACAAAGGTTCAGATTCAGAAATGGTTTTAATTTTAATATACTGGATTGATCCTAGAGGTCTAGAAATCTGACCTTTTCTTTTGCCGAATTTTAATCCGTTGTGTTTTTACAACTTGAAGGAGTTTGTCTGCAGAGTTGCAATTACAATTCAGAATCTAGCAACCTTTAATATGTAAAAGTTTGCCATGATCACTCTGTATATTTTAAGATCTCAAATCACGCACACGCACAAACAGTGTGTTCAATAAAACAACTGAATACAATCGCAAAATGGTGGTGTTAAAAAATATTATATTGATCATCAAACCCTTATTAGGGAAATGCATAATCTGAGTTTTAACGTAAAATGGCAACGTTGAAATTTGGATTTTTTCTTTTGCTACCATGTATGTATATGAAAAAGCCTTTTTCGATTTTTTCTAACGTTTTTATACCTGGTTTTTAGGCTTTTACACAAGGAAAAGTTCAATCTACGATCAAAAATGTTGATTTTATCATAGATTGACATCTTCCCATTTAAGAAATAAGCATTGTAGTGAATTATAGTAGGCTGTATGAGACGTTAAAAAAAACAAAAGTTACAAAAAATATGTGGTTTACATGTATATGTGTTTAACATAGACATATTAAAATCGGGTATACCAACATGTAAGGAGTCTAATTCCAGTGTATTATTGCAAAAAATGGTATTTTCATTAGGAAACATATACCATTTATTTTGCGACGCTGCCAATTTGGAGTTTTATATGTCTATGGTTTTACAAGTTGTAGAACGATAAAGCGAGGAAAAATTTTATCTGTCGTTATAAGTTTTTGGATGTGTATTATCAAATATTACAAATTAGAAATCTTATTTATTTAGGATAAATAAAGAAAACTGAAAGTAAACACTTTATGTATTTGTCTTTTAGCAAAGTGCCCGACACATTTAGCTGCGTTTAGTAAAAACTTGCGGATTTTTAAAAATGCCATCTTTGCCAGTTGTAATAAAAAGTGTAAAAATTGAGGCAGTTTCTATGGAGCTATGGAGGAAAAATTGTTCAAAGAAATGGATGGATGGAAAAAAGAAAAAATGTTTTCATTAAAAATCAAACTATTTTTGGAATCAGTCTCGCGTCATAACGAACTGCAATTGGGGCCCAACCAATTCTAATCAAGTGTCTTCAATTATGTAAGTATAAGCATTATATACACGGTGTCTAGAAACAATGTTGACAGAGATATGTGAAGATGTTATTCTATATAAATTATACTGTTTTGGACGCTATCTTAAAAGGACTAGTGTCTTGTAATTTATTTTTTTCACGTATATAGATCACGTCTTTATGTCATATTTTTTTCTCGACACTCTGTATATTAAAAAAAATCCAATTAATATTAAAATTATATAAAATTGAATACGTTGAGTATCACGTTGCATACATAGAGTAATAAACAACTTCAAACTATTTTTAATCACCCTGTAAATAAAAATTACGTGTCCCACAATTTGGCAAGGGTGCGCGTGTGCGTTTGGATGTTATTTGAAAACTTTTGCCAACTTTTTTCAATAAGAAAATTATAATATTTAGACACTTGCATTGAAAATTGTTGAGTATTGTTTTAGAGGAAATCTAGTATTTCGAATTTAACAAACAAAATGGGTTCTTTCGGGAAATTCTCCTTCCTACATTAAAGGTTTTAATAAAATTGCGCGGGCGTCACGTTTTAGAACGATTTAAAAACCTTTATTTGGCACTTGGATCGGGGCTGAATATCTGAGACCTGTGACTTCGAGACGTGAAAAATCCCTCCAATTGATAAAACTCCCTTTTCTAGGTAGGTTTTAATGTAAAAACAATTGTATGCCTGTTTCAAATACTGACTCAGAGCTTGAAAATATTGTTTTTCTGCGAATGCGCATGTAATGACATAGTTTATTGTAGGTTTTTTTTTCTCTTCTATTTATTGTGATTTTTCACAAAAATTTCAATTGGAAAATATGGGATTTAAAAAAAAAGTCAGAGGCGTATCACTGGGTTTGAATGAAACTATTTTTGAGGTGAGTTGGAACAATTTAATTGATTTTTTTTTAATGTTTTCGTATAGTATCAACACAGTGTTCTAAAAAAAAAAACTATTTATATTATTTTCTTTAATTTAATGCTTAAGGGGGTGTTTGGTTTAAACATAAAGTTTCGCAATGTTGTTCAAAATAACAATTGTTCAAGAAGTTGAACAATTGTTAAGCATATTCCATGCAATATGTTCGCGATTTGGGAAAACAATTATTATGAAAAAATATTTTATTCATACTTAACCGTTAAATAAACAAAAAAATTGATATTCAAAGAACACCCTACATATATATATATGGCAAGTTTTATTAAAATTTCAAATAGAACTTTGAAGTTGCTTCAACCATTTATCATTTAATTGTACTTCAGTCGCTTTTCCATCTCTTAGCTGTAATAAAGGACGGGCCCTAGTAAAATTTCCAGGGAAAAATTATACATTATATATTGCGCCAACCATTGAGCCATTAATCGAACTCTTTAAACTCCAGTAAAAAGCCCCAATTTAATACCAAAAGTAAAGTGAACGACTTTTAAACCTTTTTTTGTCTCACTGTGTATCACAGCCCCATTAAATCGGCGCCTGGTACAAGTATTTAAGTAAACCCTTTTCCTAATTTTCCGCACTTTCATATTGTTTCATTTAGCGTGACAGTGGCGTGCCTGATTTAGATAACGTTCCTTCTGTTTTAGCAGACTTCGTCCTTGAAATCGAACAAACGAATATCGGAACTGCCCTCTCTGAGGTACGGCCCTGTTGGAGCGAAAACAACATTAACTGGACCATTGAGAGTCAACGATAGTAATTATTTATTGGAGAATGGAACACCAATGAGACCGGTAATTGAAGGAATTCCTTCTGAATCTATTAGAAATATTGGATTCCTTTAGATCCGTAAGGTGAGATTCACACTGCCACAAACAGATAGCGCCACAACATGTTCCAATGAAAATGTGATGTCGCGACGCATTTCACCAACAAACGGGAAAAATTTCAAAGAAAAAGCGACGACGCCCGCAACGCCGTTCAGTCAACGACCGACGTTGCAACGCACGCCCCTGACGGCCCGATTCAGTTTGGCTCGGCATTTCGAAAAGTTTCGCGAACTCCGTTTGCAAAATTATCGAAAGGATTTTGGTGAAAAAGTTGACGTTCCAATTAGTGTCAGTCCAGGTTAGTGACTACTTTATATAAAGGGAGTTCAATTAAATTGATTTTTTAATAATTACCTAAAAACGATATAAAATATTATATATATATATATATTTTTTTTAATATTTCTACGAGACAAGCCCAATTTTTTTTTGTTACATCACGAGAGAAATGTCTAAAAGCCTTTTTGACAAATCACTGAGGAAATTGATTAGTGTTTCGATGCGTATCTCAAATCGATTTAGTTTCATTTTTCCATTTAACTTCAATTTTCAATTCCGATTTTTTTTTTTGATCTGAAAACACCGTACATATACATTTAGAAAAAAAAATCAAAATAAATGCTTACTGTGTATATTTTGAATCGGCGTATCCGAAATTTCCATAACACACCACAACCGTATTTAAATTGGGGGAAAATTTAGAACTTGAATTCCAAAACTCGATTTGCATCTGCAACAACGGTTTTCGGCGCAATTAAAGCTCGTTTTTGAGTAAATTGAATACTCAATTTTCCCCCCTAGAACTTCAGTTTTGTGTTGTATTGACTCAAAAATACACAAATGAAATTTATATTTATTTACATTTAAGTACCTATCTATGTCTTTTTTTTTATTTCGTTTAGGTGTGAGACATAGAGTTCACCCCACTGGCCGTTACGTTAGAGGTACGCTGTCCCCTACGTTTAAACAGGCCCCCCAGGAGACGCCTGCGTCTCCTGGGGGGCAGGCGCTATTACGCGCTGCGCGCGACGGTGACGATCAGACATTAAAGGAACTGTTGCGCAGCGCTCTGACCGTTGGTATTACTGAGACGGACCTAAATGCTGTAGACTCGAGTGGACGGGTAAGAAATTTCGATGTCATTTGATTGAATATTATCCAAGGCATAAAAGTGTGTGAAAAATACTTCTTTATTCTCAATGCGAACTAAACACCGTGTCACCACTACACTGAATCTATAAATAATTTTCCTGCATATCGATTTTCCACTTGGACATACATATGAAGGTATAATAAACAACATGACAATTCCATTTTCACAAGTTCAGAATTCAGAACAACAGGTTGGCTTTCAATAGAAAGGAGGGGGGGAGGTCGTGAAAGGGGTTGGAATTTCTCTCGGTGACGTTTACTGATTGTTTTTTTTTTTTTCGATTAACTATTTTCATGCCTGTGTGTAGTAATTGTGTCAAACGAACTGTCGCTCTCTAAAAATAAATCACTACCGTAAAGTGTTTGTGTTGTGAAAATCCCTGACATTTAAATCGGGTGCAATGGACGGCCGGCCAGACGACACCAAGTTTTAAATAGAAGAAAATGTAAGGGATTCGCCAGTTTTTTTGTCCTGCGTAATTTCAATATTTTATTCAAAAAAATACAGTTTTGCTTTGAAGTTCAATTAGGTGTCTGAAATCGACACAGTGGTGGAGGCACGGGGGCGGCTTGATTGGCCGTGAGTAATTTAAGAAAAATAACTGTCAGCTACGCTTACAATTTATCATTTCGAAACGTGTAATTTTAGAAACTGAATCGACGTACAGTTTCAACAAGTCGTCGTTTTTTTTTTCCCGAACGTTTTTCATCTACGTAGCCTTGGAGTTCAAACGTCAGTCAATTGTTTCTTTTTATATGAAATTTATTTTTTTTCTCATACTGTTTTTTAAGATTAAAAATTAAAATTTGTGCCAATTTTTACTACGAAATTACATTGCCCGTGTTGCCACATTGCATTTTAACTACTATACTATCAAAAAACGTCTAAGGTTGTATTCAAACTAACAACCGAACAAACAAGATTTTTGCATGCTCTCGAAATTAGTCTGAGCGCAACTTAAAGTTAAACACCATTTGCAAGCTACGCGAAAATACTACAATTACGTGAACAAATACAATGTTGTCACATTTATGAATTCTCAAGATATTCGAAAGAATTATTTCAAACTTTTTTTTATTCGCCAATTATTTTTAATGCCACTTGAATTGCCCCTTAAGAAGATCAAAGATTTCGTATTTGTTGTTATTTGGAAAAAGGTCATTTTCAAGAGTCAACAGAAAAATAAATCGTCAATATTCAATAATAAAAAATGAAAGAATAACATATAAAATCGAATTAAAATAAGCGTAAAAAAATAAACAGATCTACGAGCGCAGAACAAATTAGTCGATTTTGATTTTATTTATGTTGGCATTACTGCAACCGGACCCCGAACAACGATGATTTAAACATACATATGTAGCTACTTTTTGGTAATTTATTCTTCTTTTCTAAATGAAACGAGTTGCACGCGTTCCTATGTCATATTAAAAACAAACTGATTTATACTAAAGGGCGATTACAATATTTGTTTTATTTATGAATTTTCTAAATTTGGCAACGGTGTATATTTTTTAATTAATCCATTGCCGGACGAGGGTAGAAAGGCAATGATTGTACTGCGTGCGACGTTCGTTTAATGAACTAACTGGTGGCAACTTTTCATAACATATACATATGTTCAAAATTCAATTCAATCTGATTTTTGAATTTATTCACTGTCCTTATCTAATTAGATCAATTAATTAAACCGTTGTTATCACATTGAAATACTGGACACGTTTTACGTTAACGAGACCATAGTACAGTTAAACGTTTTCGTATTTTCAATTAAAATCGCGCCAGAAATGCAGATTGCTTTACTTCTCTTTATTTTCCAGACTCTGTATCTTTTTTATCCTTTCCAGAACTGTTCCATTTCCAGATCGAAAATCGTATTTTCACCTGGCAAATCTCACTACAATCCATTGCTCTGTGACGTTGAAACAGAAAATGAATTTTTCTTCGAACGTAAATCTCATACTTCGAGCGTGTAATAATATGTGAAATAACTGGATTATATACAGAGCGACTTAAAATATTTAATGTTAAACAGCTTGAATCCTAAAAATTAACAGAAAAATGACAATAGAAAAATTAAAAAATGAGTTATAAAAGATGACTGGGGCGTTACCGCCCAATTCCCTTATATTGTTCTAGATTTTACCCGGCGGGCATTTGTCCTAATTTAATAATTCACCTCGAAAAGGAGGTTAGTTATTCTACTTGAGTTCTTGCAGACATGGCTTTATTCCGACTGAATATCCTGGATAATATTCAAGGGACGTTTATATAAATTTAAAATGTAAATTAAAAACCTCTATTTTCTCGTTGATTTTTGTTGATTCTAAAATAGAGGGTATATTTTTTTTTTTCTGAAAAAAATAAAATACAGGATAAATAGTGTTATTTGGGATGAGAAAGTTGTTGTGACAATAATTTATGTTGTCGTTTGTCGTTGTGGCATGCCACGTACGAATTGAAGGCCAAAAGTCATCAAAAGGAGAGGAGGAAATTCCGTTTGACGTCGTGTTTGAATTGTTATTTTTTTCTCCATCGAAATAATCAATATATCCATGTACAATACAGACAGACAATGTAGTATTTTATTTAGGTCAAACCGTAGAATATTAATAACAAATACATTTCCATGAGCCACGTTGTCAAATGATGCTCTAAATCTCAAAATTTCCCACAAAAAAAACTTACATATCCATATAGATAGTAATTAACAGCCCTATTTATTTATGTCGGCTCTTCATCAACGCTCTCTGACCAATCAGAGGGGCTTTAAGTGGTTTTAGGTAATACTGATTGGATCATATATCAATATAATATCGAAAATATATGATTGTTATGAAATGAAATAGTTCTCGAGATAAATTTAATCAAATGCAATCAATCAACTACGTTTTCGATTTTTATTTGTTTTTTTGTTCGCAAATGTCATAAACAAACAAAACTACTAGAATTTGGATTTTATTAAATGAATGTCTTTGTAACAAATGTCATTCTATAAATATAGGTCCATATCTTCAGTCACGTCTAATTTCTGTTTTATAATGAATCTTGTTGTCTATGTCGTGAGTCGTACAGAAATGTATTATGCAAAGGCACGCGACTTGCAACAAGTTTTTACGATTGCCAACATAGATGGATAATAAATCATATCGAATTTAGTCAATATGTCACTTTTTCCCTGTACTATTATATCTGAAGATGTTTAGCAGAATTGTAGGCGAAACGTCAAGTCAGTTTAGTAGAGTAAATTTCAAAAACTGTCTCTTGCAATCATTTTTTTTTTTCTTTCTTATTTTAGACGATATTGAGTTATGTCGCCTCAAATGGAACAATCGAATTGTTGGAGTTACTGCTCCAGATTCCCGGTCTGGATCCGAACAAATCAGATAATGAGGGCAATACTCCACTTCATTTTGCCGCCCAAGCAGGTATTAACATTCATTAAAAATTGAAAATTATGCAAAACCCTTATAGATAGGAACAGGCATTGGCGTAGCATGCCAATGAAACAGACATTTTGGCGACAATATCTCGTACCAACAGTAAATTTCCCTTGAAGGAGAAAATAAAAAATATCAATTTTTGAATTAAGGTTTTTTAAATTTTTCTCGTATTTTAATGTCTCCATTGCGATAACACAAATGATTTGATGTTAGTCGGTAATAATCTAGCACAGGCACTGTGATATTGACCTCTAAGACGACCAAGAGAGAGTTTTCTTAAATTGAATCGAAAAGATCTCGAATTTCAATTTTAGAATTCTTAGTTTTTGTCCGATTTTAACGTTCCTCCTGTATAAACATTACTGATTTCACATTGGCCAGTAACGTTCTAATACAGCCATTTTTGTTAACAGAAAATAGTTTGAAAAATTATTCTAAGAATTAAAAAAAAATATTAAAATAATCGAGTATTTTTTTTTTTTCAGGTCAAGTGGAATGCCTTAATTGTTTAGCGAGCAGATGTCGTGGTGTCGAAATAGATGCCAGAAATAATTTAGGATTCACGCCATTGATGAAAGCCGCATTACAAGGAAGAAACAAATGTGCCAAACTGTTGTTATTCGCCGGTAAATTCAATTCTGATGTCAAATCGATTTTTTTAATCGACAATTTTCAATTTGTATGCGATTTATCGATACGTGCACATCGAAACTTTCCAAACAATAATTGAAAATTCGAAAAAGTTTATTTCTTTTTTTTTTCTGTCAAAAACCTTTAGGATCCAATATAAAACAAACAAAAGTTTTCTAAACTAAATTCTAACAAGGTACAACAAAGAAACATAACAAGTTTGCGTCGACTATTTATTGGGTAGCTTTCCCAAAAAAAAAACTACTTTATTTCCAGAGTTTACGCGCTCGGGATGTTCCAAAATCTTGTTAAAACTCTTGTGTTCATGTAAAAAAATAAAGTCTTTAAAAAAAAAAAACAAATTTTTCGTGTACGTAATTTTTCAATTTTTAGGTGCAAATCCAACTCTACGGGATAATGGTCGTGGTTTTCGAGCGGACCAATGGGCACGGTTCTGTGGCCGTTACGTCTGTGCGGACGTCATAGAGAAACACGCTAGGCAACGACTATTAGAACGATCAACGTCATATGGCAATTGGGGTTTGGAACATGAAATGGGTGGCCGAATTGTAATGGCGGGCAAAGTAGTTCCAGTACCACCGGTCACTTCACCACCTCCAAACGGTAAAGCATTTAAAACAGATTAAAATAAACTTTTGAAAAAAGGTGTATTTCAACAGTAATTGATTGGAAAAATATTTATTTACACCATATCCGAACAAAAAAAAACAATTTTGTAATAAACTGTAGATTTTATTGATTTTTACGTTATTCTTAAAACAAACGATTTTTACTGTAGTTTCGATTATCTTTTTTTTTTAGTTTCCTTTAAAATATCGTAAAAAAAAAGATTTTGGCAAGGAAAACGGGGAAAATAATGTTGTTTTCCAATACTCTGGAAACATGTACCATATAGACCCAACCAAAAATACTATTACCGGCGAATTCGCCAACATGTCATCAAGTGTTTCTAGTATTATGCATATCTTGTTTTTAGGAATCAAGAGCAAATTAAAAAAAGTGTTTCGCACGTCTTCCGGACCATCGTCAGATACGTTTTCAAGTGCCCGATTAGTCACGCAACTCACATCGGCCGCCCTTTGCGCCAGCAGTCCAGTTCTTCCAGGCAACGGTTCGGTTCCGCCAATGGTCAAATCACTTTTGAGACCTCTGACCGTTCCAAAGTTACAGGTCACATTAGCTAATAACAATAACAACAACAATATTAAAAACAATAATATTGACGGTGTGGAATCATGTGCAGAGGTAGTTGACCAATTAGAAGGTGAGATAATGAAACCGTCACGAAGTAAAAATAAGAAAAATTAATTGAAAGGGTGTGGTTCAATGACTAGATACCTTGTATATTTGAAATGAACATTTTGAGCGTATTAATGAGAAAGCCTGATGGTACATGACGGACCAAAAATTAAAAAACACTTTTAAATTGACTTTTGTGTATTTAACATTGTCATTAAACATTTTACTAGGCTTTAGACGATTATAAACAATTTATTTTAATTTTTATTAAAATTATATTCTCCAATATTTAATCGTATTACCATTGCTGTATAAGAATTCTATTGTTTGTTAAAATAAATATTGACATTTTATCGATTTCAATTTTTTTTAGTATAAATTATAGTACAAGAAAAACTATACATAAGCCATATACAGAGTGTCCTAAAAACAATGCATAAAAAAATTGAAACAAGAAAATTGATTTTTCGATGCTTTAAACTTCACTGAAATATCGTTCTGTATATATCGGCATAGATTACAAGTTATACAGATTTCTTATTTTTCCTGCTTCTCTTATTCTTAATATTTGACAAGATTTCATAGGCCTGCTGAATTTCCATAAACTTTTCCTGAGCTTCACGTTGTTTAGTCGGATCCTTACATTTATCCGGATGATTTTCTCTGCTCAATGCACGCCATTTAGCAGTAATTTCTTGCTGGCTCGCAGTTGGACTGACTTCCAATACTCTGTAGGCATTTTGTTCGCCTTGCGGATCGGAGAAGTCGATTATCTGTTTCCAGATTTCGTACCAACCGTGATACTGAGCATATTGATAGATATCGTAGAGAGTTTGCTTGAAATCCGTCCACCAAGAACTGGTAAAAAAGTGATTTAACGCTTCTCGTACTGGGATTTCATCTCCATTGGAATCTGTGATTTTCCCATTAAAGTAAATGTACGAAGACCAGAGTCCTATGTATAAAATTGCGCAAAATGTTAAGGTTGAGGCACGTTTCCAAAAAGATCTGCAATTAGTGGTTTTTAGAAAGTTTGAATTACCAGAAAAGGTAGATTTTCTTACCGTTTCTCTTTAGGAGTTCGTCTCCATTCTTTTGAAAATGTATCGAAAGTTATGGCAGTACTAAACATCATTATACTAAGCCATACCCCTTCATCATAAAAATACCATCTGGATATGTAAGAGATGTAGGACACTGCAATGCTAAGCCATGGTTTCCCTTGTTCTCTTCCAATGTTGCCCACCACCCATACTCCTAAAGAAATACATTCAATTTAAACAAGAACAAACACATGTTTTACCAACCTAATGCAACAGCCAAGGGAATGAACCAATGGAAATACGTGTTCCAATTGACACCACCGATTTCATTTTGAGGTATAGCCAGTAAAATTAATTGGCCCCATAAATAGCCAACCATAACTGCAGATATGAAACGACTGGCCGAAAATGGGGGCTAAAAATTGATTTCTCTCATTAGAAGATTTTTAAAATAAAGTGAATACGCGATTTATTATTAAAATCATGCAACCAGAAATTAAACTACCTGGCGCCTTCTCCAAATTTTAAATTTATACCTTTTTATTTCGTCTCATTTTTTCAACGAGTTCCTGTATAAATCTGGGATCATCATTGCAGTCACGTACATACATAGGGATTTTCGTGATGTCAGCTAACCAGCCTAATCCATAACCCCCTAGAGTGCTCCATGTAAGGAAGGCATGTGCGTCACGTTGAAGGTAGAATAAATGAAGTCCTGTATTATCGTTAAAATTATTCAAAAAAATGTGAACAATTTCTATGTAAAACTACATTTTTAAACTCACCGAAAATGCCACCTACTAACCAGAATATGTAAGCCAAAATAAGGCTTTTCTTTGACTTATTTGTCGTATATATGGACGGTGCCATTATGTGCCCTTGCGAAGGGTTTCTCTTTATTTTAGACATTTGAGCCGGCCCTGCACTTTTTTTTCTTTCCATCTATTTATTCAAAAAAAAAAAATACAAAAAAGATCAATTTCTCAATAATCAGTGGCGTATGGTAATTTGAAAATTCTGATTAATGTTGGTTGAAAAATGGGAACTTACCTCCGGGAGGTTTATATGCAAAATCCGGTACCACATCGGCGTTTCGAGTATCGCACGATTGAAGTCCGAACAAATTTCCAAGTAAACTAAGAAAATTTTTAGTAAATTCAAACGATTTCGTACCTAAATTGTCCTTGGAAGTTCGGTCTTTAGTACCACCTCTATTTACAACTGTACTATTATGTTTTGCCATGCTATAAACTTTAATTTTTCACTTGTATAATTGTCATAATCAACGCACTCACTCAGTACTGTGTTATTGAACCAAATCACTGTTAAACAGTAGTTTTGTTAAAACAATACATGTATGTATATGGGTTTAAAAATTACATTATGCTATAGATAAAGACTAGTGATAAGACTTTATGTTGCATACCTAGGAAAACGAAACTTTTTAAAAATTGAAGGAAATGTACTTGCGAACGTCACTAAATTGGCCCATTACTGAATTCGAGGTCAAAGAATACGGTGAAGAAATGGTAAAGTGGACCATTGGTGATGACTCTTTTACAGTTACATTCAGGTTACGATGGCGGAAGGCATTTATTTTGGGTCAAGACGGATTGCACAGACATATTACCGCTTATTCGATTCGCGGATTCTAAGGTTCTATTCACGAAGTCAGATAAGGGGTACTGATTGTTAAATAAAATTCATTTACACATTTTTCTTTATTACGGTTTTATTATTTTTTTAAGAATTTAGGAACTTATGCCCCTAAATTCTCCATGAAGCAAAACTGACAAAGGACCGACACATTTATTAATCACCCTGTATACATTATATTATTTTCAAAAAAAAAAATTGAAAACTCTGCGTCGAGTAAGAGAAGTACATATATGTATGTATATGTATACATAGGGACTTGTGACTCGAGGACCATAGCCTAAGAGTGATTATCCTAGTGAATTTCAAGTCAAAAATATCAAATAAATCAACGCCGAAAACTAGTCATTTCCAAAATACAAAGTCCTAAATTTCTTATTTCTTTTTTAAATAGTTCAAAAATGTTTTTAAAATATTGATACGAAATTTGGGACACACCAGAGCAGCTTAAATGTGCATTTTCTGGGGTAGATAGGACATTTTCACTTACATCAGTGGTGTTCGTGGAGCCATGTAATGACATATTTTTAATGAAACAAATGACACATCACTAACTTTTTTGAATGTGAATAGTTTTTTTTCCAATATCCCATCAATCCTTAATAAAAAAAAGTCTGTTAGTATTTTGTCACTCGAATAGCCATATTCAAGATAAAAATCTATTTCTAATTCCCGTACTTACCACAACATTGAGTTAGAAAGTGTATTCACGCAGCGGGAGGTAATTTTGAAGAATTACTGTAATTAAGTTCATGTTGAACATTATTTGTGTTAATTAATTTAGTTAATAAAACCTACGTAACGTAATATAATTATTTTTATTTATTTTGTTACATTTAATATCACCGTTTCGAATTTCTAACTAATTTCTAAGTACGACTTTTTTTTCTAATTTTTCGCATTTTTATTTATAAAGGCTTTTTCATAAACTTACCTCAGCAATCAACTGTGGAAAATTTTCGCATCTAAAAATTTGTTAGGAAGAACCTATAACAGTTTTGTGGTGGGTACAGGAATAGAAATCATTTTTTATCCTGAAAACGGCTATTTGAGCAACAAAATACCAAGAAGCTTTTATTTAATTAAGAATTAATGAAATATTGAAAAAAAATATGCATATTCAAAAAAAATCAGCGACGTACCCTTTTTCATTAAAAATATATCATTACTTAGCCACACGGACGCCACTGGTGTAAGTGGAATTGTTCTGGCTATTC
The DNA here is from genome assembly GCA_013372445.1 of Hypothenemus hampei. Classification (NCBI taxonomy): domain Eukaryota; kingdom Metazoa; phylum Arthropoda; class Insecta; order Coleoptera; family Curculionidae; genus Hypothenemus; species Hypothenemus hampei. The sequence continues at coordinate 1,003,868 of JABRWK010000002.1, read as the reverse complement.
TAGAAAATGCACATTTATCCTACTATAGCGTGTTCCAAATGTCCTTATCTCAAAACGTTCTTGAAATATTTAAAAATTTTAAGAAAAAATTAGAAATTAAACACTCTGTATCTTGTAAATGTTGCATTTTCGGTCCCAAATTATTAAATATTTTCGAGTTTAAATTCACTACGGAAGTCACTCTTGGCACATAGTTCCCGACTCGTGAGACACCCTGTATATGTGAAATGTGCGTTTCCAAAGAGAAAAACTATGAAAAAAACTATAAATCAGGGTCGTTCGTGGGCTTAAATACTATCCTAACATCACAATGATTACAACTAAAGCATAGTAAACTACTCATTAAACTAAAAAATAATTATTAAAATTCACTGGCTTCAATGGTTATTAGTATGTACTTAATTAAAAAAACAGTGAATTTTAATGAGAAAATGTTAAATATGGCAACCACGCGCAAAAGCAAATATGATTATGATCTATGGGAAAAAAGGGATTTAGTTGATTTCAACATACGTGTTTATGTATGTGTGGTGAACAGTTTAATTTCCACAGCCAACTCCTACTACAATCAAGTGTCATGAACGCATATTAAAAATAAAATTTTTATATACAAATGATGGTTTTCTTGTATGCGAATACAGGGTGTCCCTGAATAATTGGACCCGCTTGTAATCAATAAATATAAAGAAATATTGACTCGCCAAAAACTAAATTGTAGCATTTCTCAGAGGCTTTTCAATGAAATGGCAACACCGCAGACATTTTTCACTTTACCAGTCAAAAGCTTTTAAAAATGTCAATATCTGATGGCCCACTAATTTTGGAACATCCTGTATATCAAAATGTAAATCGACCACAATCAGGTGTCCAGAACTAATGAACAATCTAGTGGGTATAGGGTCAAAAATAAATAAATAATTAATTAATGATGAGCATTTTCTAGATATTTGTATGACATCGTTTGACTTGATCGTTTTACATTTGTTTGTTGTTTTTAATGAAATCCTAAACGTACAAAGTCAAAAAAAGCATTAGAATTAGAAGAAGTCCACTATCCTCTTGATCAGTTCTTACTTGGCCTGAAATATTATACCAAATCGTCAAACTTCAGACTAAAGTCAGTGCTGTTGTCAATACATTTTATTCCCAAAAACACTGAATAAGAACCAACAAGACCGGGAATCCCTAATAAGATACAAAACCTTTAATTGTTACAACATGACTTTGTTGAAGTTGATGATTGTTTCCTATCCACCATGACCCTATCTACACTGTCGCCGGGTTCCCGGCCAGCCGTTTTATCCAGAATAGCTTCGGCCAGTTCCCGAAACGCTCTGTCTATGTTTATGTTCGATTTCGCCGAGGTTTCCATAAACCTTATACCGTGCTCTTTGGCTATCTAAAATCGATTTATTATTTTCTCTTTTTGTGATGTCAATGTAGTGAAATAGATTGGTACAGATGGGCAGAGCCTGGTATTGACAAACAAATTGATTGTACATAGACCCTCCAAAAACCATCTGTTCCAGAGCTGACCGTTAATCCGCACTAAATAACTTAACCGTTTTTTTTACATAGTGCGCATAAACAGTCAGATCTAATAAAATTAAAATTTCCTCACCAATTCTCCTCGTTCTTTTTTGACGGTTCTTTTATCGTCCATGTCGCACTTGTTGCCTAAAATCATTTTTTCTACGTCTTCATTTGCATGCTAGAAAATAAATATTTCTTTAAAGTTGGTAAAATAGGTCATTAAACGTGCCCATCCTGTATGTGTCAGACATAAAACGATCCGTTTATTAGGAAATGAGCCATGTCCCTAATTTGAGTTGTGAGGACATAAATATTTACGCTACATACCACAAATTATGGTTAAACATGTTGAACTAATTAGCGCAGCGAATTTTTACTTTAAACAAATACAGGGTGAGTCACATCGAATAATTCTGTTTAATATAAAAATACGAAAAAGAAGAATAATCAAAAGGAAAAAATTGGTTAAAAAATGGACAAACCAATTCAAACACCAATTATATGATATACATATAATATAGCTAGAACTTCCTTGTAACATTCAAGAGGGTTCCGTTATTACGTCCTACTTTGTATCATACTTGGGACTACAGCTGGCTTAAAAACTAATTATAACTCACCTCGTCGATATTTCTTAACCATTTCACGATGTTCTCAAAACTTTTTTCGGTTGTTATATCGTAAACTAGCATTATGCCCATTGCTCCTCTATAATAAGACGTGGTAATTGTATGGAAACGTTCTTGACCAGCCGTATCCCATATTTGAAGTTTGATCTTTTTGCCTCTCAACTCAATAGTTTTAATTTTAAAATCAATTCCTACAAATAAATGAGAATTCATTAATTGGCAACGAAAATGTAATTATAATAAATTGTGTAGTAAAAAAACGGAACAATTAAAAAATTCTTCAAGTCATGTGTTAATTAGATCACATTAAGATAAATTAGAGCATTGTTAAAAAGTAAATTGAAGGAAAAACACCCAAAACTCACCTATAGTGGAAATAAACGTGGTCGTAAAGGCATCGTCACTAAACCTAAACAAAATGCAAGTTTTTCCAACCCCGGAATCCCCAATTAACAATAATTTAAACAATAAATCGTAGGTTTTCTTGGCCATTTTTTTCTTTCTTTTAAACAATAATAATTTATTTTTAACTTTGACTTGACACCTAGAAATAACCAATCTTCACGCCTATTTTGACAAACTGTATAAATGTCAATAAATTGACAAATGACATATTTCAGCTTTACCACCTAAATTTCAATATTTACATAAATTTATTTAAGAAAAATATATTAAAAATTATAATAATTAAAGAACCAATTATAAATATTGAAAATAGAAGATGTAAAACAGATTTTCGTCTTTAGGTTATTTACACTTTGATTGTCATTTATGGAAGAGCCATGTCCATAACCTCAACAATTTCATTGACAGAAACTAAAAAATAATAATAAACTACTTGGGGTGTTTTGAAATTTTTTGGAAAAAAGATGGTTTGCGACAAGTGCCAGAAAAAATGTGGAAAAGTAATAACACCAGATCCATGGAAAAGTGGAGCTCGTAACACAACAGAAAGTGGTGGCCGAAAAGTGAATGAAAACAAAGCTCTTACAGCTACAAAAAATCGATTTAACCCATACACGACAAAATTTGAAACTTGCAAGTGAGTATTTAAAATTTTTGTCAGTATGTATCATAAATGATGTTTTTCCATTAGGATATGCAGACAGAAAGTGCATCAAGTTGGTTCACACTATTGCCAGGCCTGTGCTTATAAGAAAGGAATATGTGCCATGTGCGGAAAGAAACTTCTCAGTACAAAAAATTACAGACAGTCATCAGCATAGTTTTATTTAGGTTCAAAATTATTATAAGTGTAAATATGTTTTTTTGTAAACAGTAAAAAAATATTCATTTCTATTGTGGTCTCATCATCATTGTAGGGGCTTGTGACTTTCTAAAATGCGTAAAATGTTCTAAATATTGTTGAATTGTATCAATTGGCGAATAGATTTCTTGCATTCTATTTTGTAAAAAAGCGGGGGGAGCTGCGGGTGCTGAAGACCCCAGAAACCCCTGCAAAAATTCCAAAATTAATTCCCAACATAATGCAGGAATCACACAAGGTTTGTATTCAACTTCCACTAGAACACCTTTAAAATTACTGCTCACTGTCACTGTGCCTAATTTAACACAAAAATCCGCTATTTCAAATCGAGGACCTTTCGATTCAGCTTTCGTTTGCTTCTTCGATTGATAAAAACTGGCCATTTTCATCATAAGCAGATCAAATAAACCATCAGTAGCTAACGGTATGATTTTTGTACCTGTGTCCAGTAACGAGAACACTGTAGCCGGTTGTTCAGAATTGTGTAACACATGAACGCTCCTTTGGTGTCCTAGGGCTTGTACCGAACTGTATGTCTCACAATCAACTAGAAAATGTCCTTGTTGAACGGACCCCAATGCTAGGATTCGTTTCGTTAACATTTCGATTGTTTGAGGTCCTGTACGATTATCAATGGGAAACTGCGACAGGATAGTAACACCCATGGTTTGTGGGCTATTTGCCGCAAATTGTATAAATTTTTTGAAATCTAACCTTAAACTATAGATGTTTCCAAAACACTGAACACTGTTGCCATTTCATTCAAAATTTAGTTAAATTTTGATTATTGTCATAGTCCGTTTACATTTTTAGATTTTTTGTTTCGATTTTCTTTTCGATATTTTATTGTATTTATTTTACATGAAAATATGACGTGTCAACCATTCGATTCCGGAATCGAAACAAAAAAATCTAATAATGTAAACAGGCTTTTAGCTGTGATTAAACGGAAGAAGAATGGCAACGTGACAACTTTGTATGCGTTATATTTCTGTGAAGAACCAAAGTGTGTTATGTCAGTCTTTTGTCGTTAAAAATCAAAGGATTTTAGATAAATAAATTGACTAAAAGACGATTTAGGCAAATATAATGTTTCGAATAATAGCTTTCGGAATAGCTATTATTGTGGGCGTTATTGCTGCGGGTGTGTTTGTATTAAATGAAAATCAAGCCATAGAACATGAACCCCCAGCCCCACAACCAAGGCAAAGAAGAAGATTTAATAATACTGGGTGAGAACGTTTAAAGCATCACTAGGCCCTAAACCATATTACATCCTATATTAATGGAATTGTTTTATTTACAGGAATAATGAACAACCAATAAGTTCTAATTCTTTTGCACGACGGCGAAAAGGCAATGGCCAGTACAAATACAAAAAACAGAAGTAAAAATACAAGAAATATGTTCTTACTTGTCATATATTCTTGTCTGATTTCAGCAATTCTGACAATGTAGACTTTTGTGGCATTTGTCTTGAAAGCAATCTTGTTATTTTCCGACCTATAAATTGTAATCACTTTTTTCATAAGGAGTGCATACTGAAATGGTTTACACAAAAAAAGATTGCCCAATTTGCAGAGTACCCTCGAATGGTATAGTTGAAATTGAACTACGACCGGGATTTTGAAGAGATAATATCTTTTAATATGAAAGTAATTGTTAAGACGATCAGCTTTGTTTTGATCTTTTTCAACGACAGGGTACCTTAAGGTAAATACATAATGTTGACTGAAATTCACAATTGTCCACTTTTTGTAACAGAACATCATTGTGTTATTTAAATAAAAATTTTGATATAAATAATAACAACTAGGTTTTATTATCCTTAAATTAATGATAATACACACACATAAGGCTCCGAAAATCATCGCGGGCCGTCACATAAAATTATCTAGATTGATTTATTGGCTGTTTTGAGTAGCTTATAAGTGGTAACATCTAACGGGATAATTTACATAAATTAATTGTAGGTTTTTTTTGTGTTATATTTCAATATTGTTGAGTTTAATATGTATTAAGGATTAACTAAATATTTATTATTTTTTACCAATACGGGCAGTATTAACGGGTCAATACAAACAAGAATTAGTACAGTTGAACTTTAGTACAGTTTCTAGAATAATACTGTAACCTAACCGTTAAACGTAAGTTTTGACGTATGACGCTTACGTGTCAATTGTGTTGTTGTTGATCTGACAATTTCCGAAATTCTAGAGCATTCATTTCTGTGCTCTCTTTTAAGTGTTTCTTCCGAAAGGAGCGGATAATTTTTTTAAATTGAACACTCAGAAATAATGGCCCCTAAACAAAGGATGCGTATTGCTAACGAAAAAGCCAGCAAAATGGTTACTATGAGAGGAAACGTACCGAAATCGTCGGTAAGTGTCCCATATTGTACCATATTCCTATACGTTTTTTTAATTAGAGACTTATCTAATTAAAATTTGTTATTTTTCTTGCAGAAACAAGAAAAAGATAACTCCCCTGTTGGTCCCTGGCTCTTAGCTTTGTTCATTTTTGTTGTATGCGGCTCAGCAGTGTTCCAGATCATTCAATCTATCCGTATGGCGTAAAATTTTTCATATTTTTCTATCCACATATTATAAAATGATTTGTTTTTACTAATCGTGTATTAATATGGATGCAATTAGTAGCAGGGGTAATGGGTCTAAGATCTGTTGCATCCCCTGCACTGCATTTATAAATCCATGTCATTCCAATGTGAAAGTTATTAAAAATGTATTATAATTTTTATCGGGTTTCAATTATAATGGCGTAATTAAGATAATGTTGAGTGCAAAACAAACTTGACCATATGCTGATGCGATGTAAATTTTATTTTTACTGCTTGAACATCTATTGAACAGGTACCTGATAAATTTTAGGAACCTCGTCAAATGTTACTGAACGTCTTGGTTTTGGCGATTCTCGTGGAGGTTGCAACAATAACTTCTTGTTGCCAAGAATACCCAATTTTCTGAAACTGTTCCGGAAACTGGACATCCTACTGTGAAAAGGCTTAAAATTCTGATTAACATTTATTTCTTCCTTAGCATGTTCAAAGAAGTTGCAGGTGATTATGTCATTTAAATAAAGCAGAGTAATTTCTGGGACTGTAGCAGGACTGACATTAGGATTACGATCAAGATATGACAAGACCTGCTTGAGAACTTTGATCTCTTGCTGCTGGGTTATCTGTAAAAAACGAAACATTAGGCTATAAAAAGACAGTTGCTTGACTAAGTATACTTTATCCAAACAGTTTCGAATTTTGATTTCATCTTTGGTTGACATCCAGTATACCATGTGAGGCTTCTTGCTGCAAAGCCACATATAGTTATGTGGTTTTCCATACAAAGATTCAGTATATTTAATATGTTGGGTCTCCATTAAGAGTTGCACCTTTAAGGACATTTTTATATTTTTTTTGTGAAAAATTAAGTAAATACTTGCCTGCTGAATGAACTGAGACCTCATTTTACCAGTTTCGAAGTGAAACTCGACTATTAAGCCAGCGATTTAATAATTGAGAGGAAAAATAATATTTGCCTGAAGAGTTTATTATTGATAAATTGAGCCTCTAATAGCTTTGTGCCTCCCCACTAAAAAAAAATGCCGATAAGCTATGCAAATATATGATCGTTTATTAGGCGAATATAGCTTTTTTTAATTAAAATTCCCGCTTAGCTCCTAGCAACAAATGATCCGTTCTATTTGATACGTTTACATCAAGTTTTATATGTCTATATCTAATAGGAAGAAGTAAAATATGACATAACCCAACTTTTTGAAAAACAATTTTGTTTTGGCTTCGCAATTAAAACAAATAATGAGCGACTCAGAAGTTGATCGAAACACTTCGGAAAAGCGTCCTCATGAGAGTGACTCTGAAGAGAACGAAAACAGTGATGAAGCTTTCGTTGGTCCGCAATTGTCTGAGGCAGTCCCTGCAAAGAAACCTAAAATTCTTCCATTTGAGCGACTCTATTTGGATAACTTACCTACGGCAGAAGCCTATGAGCGTAGTTACATGCATCGAGATGTCATCACTCACACAGTGGCCACCGCAACGGATTTTATCATAACAGCCAGTTGTGATGGACACATTAAATTCTGGAAGAAATCCGATTTCGGTATAGAGTTTGTAAAACATTTTCGAAGCCATTTGGGACCTATTTGTAGAATTGCCACCAACTGTTCGGGTACCTTGCTTTGTTCAGCCAGCTTAGACAACTCCTTGAAGATTTTCGATGTTGTGAACTTTGATATGATCAATATGTTCAAATTAGAATATGTGCCTGGAACAGTTGAGTGGATTCACGGTCCTGGGGACCCCATTCCATGTTTGGCAGTCACTGATCAGGACAGTCCAAAAATTTTTATTTATGATGGTAGAGGTAACAACACTCCCTTACACGTTTTAGAGAAAATTCACTTAAAACCTCTGGTAATCATCACCTACAATCCCAAATATGATGTTGCCATATCAGCGGATAAATCTGGGATTTTAGGTAAATATTTACAGATTATTACGAGTTTCTTTTAATCAATTAACGAAATCTTTCCAGAATATTGGTCTGGAATCAAACAAAACTTCCAGTTCCCCAAAATTGTCACTTTTGACTCGAAACTAGACACAGATCTATTTGAATTTGCCAAAAATAAGACCGTACCCAGTTCAATGACTGTATCTGTAGATGGGAAAAAGTTTGCCACAATGTCTGCTGATAGACGAGTAAGAGTTTTCAATTTTTTAACAGGAAAACTCACTCGTATCTATGATGAAACGTTGCCAAGATTTACGGAAATGCAACATAAAACCCAACAATTGCCAAACATGGAATTTGGAAGGCGAATGGCTGTGGAACGCGATTTAGAAAAATCAGAGGCTTTCCGTTTAGCAAATGTAGTGTTTGACTATAGTGGTAACTTTATTATGTATGCCACTTTATTGGGAATAAAATTAATCAACTTATATTCCAACAAATTGGTGCGTATTATAGGAAAAAGTGAAAGTTTACGATTGCTAAATATAGCACTCCATCAAGGTAATGTGATCCTATTAAAACCAAAACAATAAATTTACAGTTTTCTTTTAGGTTCATCCAGAAAGTCTAAAGCTGCTATTACTCTGGAAATGGAGGCTTCCAATAATCCTACTCTCGAAGCTATTCAGCCTGATCCAACCTTAATATGTACCGCATATAAAAAACCTAGATTCTACTTGTTTAGTCGTAGGGAGCCTGATGATATCCAACCTGATCAAGACAGGTAATACAGTTTAAATGATTTGATGCTGTTGTAAATTTTTGTATTTTTTTAGAGATGTTTTCAACGAGAAACCTTCAAAAGAAGATGCCATGGCAGCCACTGACAGTCCAATTATTCAGCGTCTGTATGAGAATGCCATTATTCATACAGTTTTTGGAGATATTCACCTGAAACTCTTTATGAAAGATTGCCCAAAAACTGTAGAAAATTTTTGTGTTCATAGTAAAAATGGTTATTACAATGGACACATATTCCATAGGTTTAATCTAATTTCCTTCAACAAACCTTAATTTTACACATTAAAATTTCGTAGGGTTATCAAGGGTTTTATGATTCAGACTGGCGATCCAACTGGAAATGGGACAGGTGGAGAAAGTATCTGGAGTGGAGAATTTGAAGATGAAATCAAACTCCATTTAAGACATGACCGACCTTATACAGTTTCAATGGCCAATGCAGGCCCGAACACAAATGGTAGTCAGTTTTTCATCACATTATGTCCTACTCCTTGGCTGGATAACAAGCATACCATATTTGGACGAGTGACTAAAGGCATGGAAGTCGTACAGAATATAAGTAACGTGAAAACCAATCAGAAAACAGATAAACCTTTTGATGAAATACGCATTATATCGATTTCTGTAAAATAAGTTTTATTTTAATAATAAATGTTTCCCTTTTAAGCGTGTAAAGCAGCTTTGACTTGGGCTTGTTGTAATTGATGCTGTAATTTTTGTAATGATTCAGTGTGACCGTCCATCTTCTTTTCCAAAGAAGCTATGAGTTCATCCACTTTTTTCAATTCCTTGTTTATGTAATCTATTCGTTTGTTCACGTTCTGTTTGGCCTCAACCAGTTCAGTTTTAATTAAAACTGGTCCCACTGATTTATAAACTTTCCCATCAGGCGGCAGTAAATTTAACTCTTCTTTGACCACAGTGTTTTCATTTAGTTGACTGTCTAACAACTTTCTGGCCTGAATAGTCTTGTGAAGCTCTAAAATTGAACAAATGAACGTGTGATGCGCAAAAACAAAGAAAATGTGAGGTTAAATCTGCAAAAAAGTTTAGATTTTTACCTTTTTGATTGCTTTTGAAGTTCGTCAATTCATTTTGGAACTTCCTTTGCAAATCTTCGGTCATTGTTATTTGGAAAAATTACAAAATACACGCCGATGCTTGATAGAATTTCAAATTTTACCAAATTTGGAGAATCGATAAAAGCCCATTCACAGTTGACAAGTTGAAAATGACGTTCAGTATAAAGTAATATACGTTTAATGCAAAATGCCAACAGATATTGAAAATGTGGTTGTAAAAAGATTTTATGAATATCATATATCTCGAAACATATTTCATATATTAGGTTGTTTGTAAAAAATGTTGTTTCAATATGTTGTACATTTATTTAAATAAAGTGTAAACAAGGCCGTATAAATGTCATTATGACATATGTCACTAACATCATTTAATAATTCACCATTGCCAAGTTGGTTATAATTTATTTCTAAATCATGAAAAATCGCACTAATTAGATCATAATTTAGAATAGTCTTTATAAATAATATGGCAACAAGGCAATAAATAGTAAACAATAACATGACTGATTGGTACTGTACAGGGCTTTCAATTTATTTAAGAAATGTCCTCAAGAAATTGCTCAGTTACTCGTAAGGGCACCGTAGCGATGTTAGTTGACTTACACAAGCACTATTTAAAATTGGGACTCAACTATGACGAGTTAACAGACGCAGCCCTGCCTGTAGATCAAGGATCAACTACTGGCAAATATAACAGTTTAACAGTATTAACAAAAATCGGATTTATTTGCTCATTGATTGCCTTAATAATAGATTTAGGTGGCTTGAAGTTACTACTAGGAATCCGTTGTTTTGTCCCTCATAACTATTTTACGTGGGAAGCTACCAGACCTTTGTCTGATTGCTCATTTTGCTCAAATGTAACACAAGCAATTGAACTAAGCAATAATATTACCAGGAATGAATTTGAACCTTACGCCTATTCTTCCATGCCTATTGTTATACGGGGAGCGTTTCTGCATTGGCCAGCAATGGAGACATTTAATTATCAATATTTTAAAGAACTGTATGCAAGAATGGACCCTGTATATTCTTCCACTGAATCTGAGTGCCAATTTTTACATTTCAAGTCGAACTTTGTTGCCCTCAAGGATGTTTTTAACATGTCAAAAAGTCGTGTTGAAAATGCTAAAGGTGAAAAGAGTTGGTATGTAGGCTGGTAAGTTTAACCTTTAAACTCGTTGTGTTTTGTTATTCATTTTTTGCACTTGAAGGGAGAATTGTTATGCAGAAGTACAACAGGAATTGAAAAAACACTTTCCAATACCTCATTTCTTACCAGAAGATGCTGAAATACCTAATAATGCTTACGTGTTTATGGGGTATGACGAAGGAGCCTCTTTACATGTAAGTTTTAGCTGAACCTTGAATTACAATTTTAAAATGTTTATAAATTTAAGTTGGACTTCATTAATCGTCTCATGTGGCAAGCTCAATTGCGCGGCTCAAAAATTTGGCAGCTACGTCCACCACCTGAATGTCAAAACACCTGTACCCCTTTGAGTTTTGAGGTGCATCCTGGAGACGCAGGTAGAAAATTTAGAAAAGAATAGATTTCTTTAATCAGTGTCTTCTTTTATGACACAGTTTTGGTTGACACTCGGGTTTGGTACCATGCCACTACAATTCCTGAAGGCCAATTAAGCATCTCCCTCCATTTGGTCTATGGATAAACTAAGGAAACATTAACCAATTAAGCTTTAGAGCCAAAGTATGTTTGTAAATGTCTATTACCATTCTAGTCTGCAGTTCACCTTTAAACATAAAACACTTTTATTTTACGTTTTACAAAACCATTGTCTTAGTGCCATTTTGCCATACATTTACTAGATTAAGGGAAGATATTATTAATATTTTATTATTTTNCGCCAAAAAGGCATTCCAATAATTTTCTTCAATATTTTTCCAGACACCAAATGGCGCACCATAAATGAAGAGCGGCTAATTTGAAAAAAAAAACTCTTAACTACATAGCAAAGAAACAATATGGCCGATCGATGGCGCCAAATGTCAAATTATTGGGGCGTGTTCGCAATTTTTCTCATCAGTGTTGGCACGTGTCACGCGCAAGATCAGACCAGTACTTGTTACGGGCCTGGATCCCTGGCCACCGCGATTATTCTGACATTTTTCGGAACCACCTTACTTGTAGCGGGTGTCATTTATTTTCGCAAGAAACGATCGGAAGCAAATAAAGGTAAGTAAGCTTGTTTATATTATCGGGCGACGTTGCCAAATAGTGAAAACGGCTAGGTATTTTCTTCGAATGGAATTCACTTTTTCTTTAACGGTTGTTATAGTTGGAAATAGAATGGCATTATTTGTTTAATTATTATTACAATGCGATGTTGCCGGTTCGACGTTTCTCTCTCAGATACGATCATGCATGCATATATGCTGCCAAAGACCGGTTTTCTCGGTCCAAACAATTCAATTTTCGAGCCAAAGTAGGTAAAGTGCAAATAAGATTGACACACTTTTAGATAAATCGATTCCGATGGACTCTTTACCATCTTTATTGAAGAAAAATTAATATCGAGTTTCCTTAGAAAATGTAGGATGCGACAAATGAATCACGTATAGTGGGCAATTGTTTATAGAATTAAGGACAGGGCCGTATCAGTGTGTAAGAATTGCGTTATCCTTTTTCGAAAATGCCATTGTTTTAATGAATTATTTATTAGTTTGGTCCTATTATTGCGGGCCCATTCCTAATTTGGGGAATGGATTATAGATAAAAAAAAACAGTTAAATATTTATGCGTTTTTAGCCAACGGATATTTAGTGAACGGTTTATTTATTTATTTTTAGAAAAAAAAATGATCTGTCCCACATGTCTGGCAACCTATAAAACAATCTTTTTTTAAATTTCTTGACTCGCGCCTTCATTGACAAATGCATTTCAGTTTTGTGGTATATTTCAATTGTTTCCATAGCCAACTAATTTAACCGCAACGCATAAAAATAACAATCTATGAAAAACATATGAAGCAAGTTAAGCTTATTCGCTTTCAAAAATTCCCACGTAATGGCAATTAATATGTACTGCTAGACGTCATACATCAATAAATTATGATGATCGTCATGATGTTCTGTCTTTTGTTTTGCTTGACAGGTCATAGGCGTCAATACTAGCTGCGATATGCATTTGTTTTTACGAAACGAATATATAACTATGTATTTCGTGTAGGCGATTGCGGCGTGCGCGTTCACAGCTATCTACGATCGTTATTTCCTTTTTCTTCTCGTCGTTAAAACAAAACGTCTCCTCTCCTATTCAATATAGGTACCGATAGAAATGCGTTTGTTTTAGCCGACGTCGCATATTTTACATTTTCCTATTCGTTTTCAATTGTTTATTCGTCTCTTTCAAATATTTCTACGGTAAATCGATTTATACAACTCCGCCTTCGTACCAGCGTAATAAACAATTTAACCTTGAGGTAATTCAACAATCATAATTTGATTTTTGCGGTTTTTGTACTGTTCCTTCTGAATGATTGTCGTTGAACGGAAATCACGCGTAGTCAATCGTCAAAAGACTTACCTCAACGTACGTTGATTGGATCGTGAATAATGTGACGTCACGAGAATGCGATAACGTCCGGAACATCTAGGCGGCCGAGAAATTTTATTCATAAAAAAAAAGTAAAGAGGTTATTGGCCGAATGGAAAGCTCTTTTTTTTTCGTATGTGGGGGGCATTGTGAAACCTTCGACGCCGTTATCTAGGTTACGGAAAATTGTTTACATACTTTTCATTATTTATTTTTCTTTTCTAATTATTCCTTTTAAATAGGTAACCATTTGATCTTGGAAACCGATCCGGAACGAGGTGGCAAGGCTGACTTTGCATTCGATAATCCAGGATTTAAAGGTAATTGTCAAATAAAGAAAAAAAAATACATCTGGGCATGTGTAGAAATAATAGTTTAACATTCAATTTTAATTATTTTAGACACGACTTTGATAGCAACAAGCGAAAAGTCTGTTTCGAAACCGAACGAAAAATCGAAATGGAGCCATTGGGCAGCTTTAACAGGGCTGACTCTAAAGTCCGAAAAAAAACGAGCTTTGGACGATACAGCGTTACAGGCAAGCCGGCATTAGGTCATAATTTTCACATTTATACATTGCTTTATTTTTTTGAATAATCAGAGTCAGGAAGTCAAGGTGGTGGAATTAAACAGTCAAGATTTCACCGGTTTAGGATTCAACATTTGCGGCAACATGAAAGATGGCATTTACATAAGGGATATCATGCATCGAGGACCTGCTTTCGAGTCGGGCAAACTACATCCAGGTTCTTACGTCAATTGTATACCTACCTGAAATTATGAATCTAAAAATGTTTAATTTTAGGTGATCGAATTAATAGTGTAACCATAAGTTTCGAACACATAGTATATGAAGATGCCCTGAATATTCTGAGCTACGCCAGCCCGTACCAGGTAATAATTGAAGCTAAGGGCAGTAAACCCCTAAGCATCCCCCAAGGGCAAACCCCTCAGAAGCTAGTACATCCCATTTATCGTAGCGCCAGTTTAACGGACTTAGCTTATGTGAGTTCAATGTTTGGGAAATTTTAACAAATTTAACAACTGATTGATTGAATTTTAGGATAAAAAGAAAACAGTTGGGGACGATTACTCGTCCAGCAGCAACTATTCTAGTTTGCAAAAGTCTCGTAGCAATATGGCAACACTGGAACGAAAAGAATCCAAATCGCCGCGACCTAGACCGGCCACAACAACGCCTGAACTTCATAAAGTCGGCATTAGGGTTCATCCCAATGACACCAAGAGTCCAAAAATGCTGGAACAGAACCAAAACAACATCAATATTGAAAGAAATTCTTATGGTATTGATGAAGTCGACGTGAAAACCACACCTCTCCCCGAAGAGAAAATTGAACACGCCCTCTCCCAGACGAAAGCACTTGATCGTGTTGGTTCAGGAATCAAGAGAGACTCCAACGGTATTCCAATGGAACTTCCTGAACATCTGCAAGATGTAGCTTTCATAGCTAAAAGAAATAGAAAGGGAGGGGTAGAACGCGACTACATACAAGAGGATTTATATAGAAAGGGTAAAGCACCATTGCCACCGGCCAGCTTTTCTATTGGTGGCGGCAAGGCGTTTGAAGATTTGACAGCATTGGCTTCTGATTCCGAAGATGAACGTCATAACACTTCGGTGAATACTATAGAATTAAACTCAGGCGATATTACTATTCATCAAATTGAGAACGAGGAAAAATCGCGAAGAACTGCTAGTACAGGTGACTTGACTAAAATAAAAAAACCTCCAAGATCCAATACAGGCACTTTGGAACGAGCCCAAAGTTTAGACATTACAGATACGTCAGGACCTGGTCTGGCAAAGAAAAGCACCTACGATGCAAGAGAAGACTTACTAATTGACAAGGAGCCTCGGCTCTCTTTAATTTTAGACGGATTGACAACATTCCAACGCAATAAACTGAAAACTTCCACCGAATGGGGAAATTTGGAAGACGCCATATTGAATTTCAATGAAAACAGACGACAGTCGGAACCCCAATTCAACGCAGTTATGGATAAGGTAATTCAAATTAAGAGGGAAAGCCAAGAAATCGAAATTCCCCCAGAAGTGGTGAAACAATATAGGAAATCGGAGGATCCACCAAAGACAGCTGTGGTTAATAAACTCTGGCCCGATGAAGAGGAACTGAATTTCGAAGCATCTGATTGGAAAAGACTTGAGACACCGCCAGTGGCTCCGGAAAGAACTAAATTAAAAGAAAATGGCACGGAAAAGCCACAACCAGTTGAAAGAGTTTCAAAAACGGAAAATAAATCGTTATTAAATCGTCCGAATTCGAATTTAAGTGTGGAATTTGAGTGTGTCAAACCAGTTCCTCCTAAGCGGGAACGCACGCCCGAAAAAGACGCTACAATTTCTATTAATCTGAACAGTAAATTCAGTCAAATTTCACCTGCCACTCCATTCGAGAAACAGAACATTTCCGAAATGTGTTCACAAATGGCCAAAGGCAGACAAGACTGTCCAATGATCAAAGACGAATGGGAACAGGACACCGCAACAAACTCTACTCCACCTTTACCACAATCCTTAGTAGATGAAGTTATGGACAGTTACAATAAGAATTTTGGTAATGTTGTAACAGTGGTGCAACAACAAAATCTTCCTGATGAATCAAAGAAAAATTTACACGATACGACGAATATCAGTGACGATGTAAAAATAGTCAATGGGTGATCAATTGAGTGATGATGCTAAATTGGTCAGTCATGTGACTGTTAGTAATGACAATTTGCATAGCTTAGAGTTAAGCATTAATGAAGAACCGATAAATGATGTAACAGTGATAGTATCAAAACCAAATAACGTCACTGTGAACCAGTTTGATACCAATATGGGTGATAATTTAATAGAAATTACGGAAACCTCAATTTCCCACGTTCAAAAAGGTCCAAATCGGGATGTTCCCGTAGAGATTAAAGAGGTGAAAGGTGTGAAAGTTAACGGTGAAAATGACGATTACAAAGTGGAAATTACAGAGAGCAAGTATTCCACTTTTGAGGTGGACAAAAAAATTGTAGATGAGTTGCTTGAGAATGAAGCCTATAAAGGTATTGAAGATGAAAGTCCAGTCATATCTCTAACTGAAATTAAATCAGAAGAAGGAGAGACTGAAAATAAGAAGACCTACGTAACAGAAATTCAGGTGCAACCACAGAATAATGAAGATCACTTGGAAAATGCCTTTGAAAATTATGTTAAAAATTTTGAAAGGAAATTTGAAAGTTTTGAGAGTAACATACAAAATCTCGAAAATACACTGGAAGACGTAATTCGAGACGAACCACTCATCGAGCCGGAAAAACAGGCAGCTAAAATCCAGGAGTTGGCTGAAGAACAGTTAAAAACCCTACCAGAAATGAAGTTCACCACATCAAGTTACGAAAATATTAACAGGAAAATTCCTGAAAAACGTCATTCTTTCGAACTGTTAAGGTCCAACTTTGAAAAGGCATCCGGAGAAAACAAAAGTCCTCCAAGGAGAGACAGCAAATCTCGAATTCCGATTGCCACTACCACTATGAAAACACCTCCAATGAGTCCCGAGAGGCGTGATTCGAAAAATTTGGACAACGAAAACGAAAAGGCTCTTCTAGAGTTGATGTCCTCCAGTAAAATCAAGCCTCACAACAAAAATATTTCTGTTACCTCGATAAGGAGTCAGTCTAAGATACCTTCAGGATTACCTACGTTGAGTAAACCGCCAATCCCACCGAGAAAGAACGAAGAAAGCAATGGGGACTCTGACAGCAGTTTTAAACAATGGGTTTTCAGTCCGAACAATAATGGCAATGTCACTGTTGTAGGGAAAGACAAGTGACTTGAAAATATTTAAGAATGCTCAGAAAACGTGTGCCTTATTAGGGTAGTATTGTACTTAATTGTTTTAATTTGTTATTGTTAGAGTCGTAATTGTCCTGAGGAGAACTGCAGCGATTCCATAAATTATTACCATCTAAAACTGTGACAAAAAGAAATATTTTACTTTTATTATTTTTATCTGTTGATAAATTAAATACCATTATATTATTCTATTAATTGTTTGTTTTATTTCTTTAAACATAAATCAGTAACTAATGAACAATTGTGTAAACTGTACCTTTGCATTAGTGAGATGAGGCACCTTCCTTCTCTTCATAATCAAGTTGCTCTTCAGGAGTGTGAGGCCAGTAAGTGGGTCTATTGATGGGGTCCAAAGCTTCATCCGGATGAGCGTCACGAAAGTCTTCCATAGTCATTTGATCATAGGGCAACAAGGAGGCCAAATGAGCCAACTGAGCTTTGTATCTTCCAAAAGAGATAAAGATTTCCTACTATTCAGCATTTTACAATTTTAAACTTACTCTTGAATTCTAACATTGGATTCATTCTTAAATTTCTCAATATCGCTTTTAATCTCTTTTTCTTGCGCGTCCAATTGACCGACCATGGTGTCTGGTGGATAAGGAATGTTTAGAGATGTATATCTCTTTTGAAACTCGTCCACCATTCCTGCAACAGGCACTCGTTGCTTGTAGTAATCCCAGTTGATTGCAGGAGGCTTTTCGGGCTGCGACAAAACTCTATAAATTACAATAAACCAGTCAAGACTCTCATGTTACATAAACTATTTTACTTGCCTTCTGAGATAATTGTCTGACTTTGTCTTGAAAGCCAGAAATTGTTGACGCTGGTGCTCTGGGACTCTTTCGGCAATGGCTGCCCAATTTATAGCACTTTGAGTGATTCTTTTTGATGCCATTTTAGCAAAAAAAACTCTTAAAAGTTATGCAACAGAACAGGTACTATGGCCAAAACCCCGTTGACAAATTTGACGTTTATGTGACGTTTATTTGATAAACTACTGTCAAATGTCTTCCTTACGTCATAAGTAATACTTGAAAAGAGATATCTAGCAAATTGTTAAACAGCAGCGCCATCGAAACTCAAAAAAAAGTATTTGGAAGTTTGAATGTTCTTTAATAATTACTTTGATTTGAATTGAATTTGATTTTTATTAGGGTTTTAAAGACTCTTAACTTTGTGACTGTCATCAAATTGACAGTGAGATGAATGATGGTGGGGGGTTAATTTCAGTTAATTTCAATACATTTTTGACAATTGTTTGACAAACGAAAATCGCAATCGCGTTTCATTTTCGGAGTCGGCTCAGTTGGTTCGATTCCTGAGACAATATGGCCTCTCGAGTCAATAAACCCCTATAACACGACCGAATTTCTGTCTTATTGTGTTTGTGCCAAAAGAAAAACATCATTTTCATGTATGAAAGTCGTTGTCGTGCAATCAGCTGAACGGGAATTTCCATTGAAAAGCCTTGGTGTAGGTCTTTCCCAGCGGTTTTCACCTCAACTAATCAGGTCAGTGTTCGTTGTTTTCTCACTTTTGTTTTTTTCTTTCGTTTTAAACTAAGCCTACTTGCAATTGGTTCATTGTATGGTAATAAAACCCGTTTCGACAATCCATAATCGTAATTAAAAAATTAATTAATAAAGGTCTTTAGACAGACGCATATTTGAAAGAGAAAGTGATTATGCATGTATGTATGTGTATAATAAGTAAGTTTTTAAAGCCTGCTAAGATTTTTTTACATTAGTTCCTGGAAAAAAAATGAAAACAATTGCCTGTTGTATTTCATCGAACAACGGAGATCATTGAAAAACATGCAGTGACCCGAATTAAGTATATTTTTATTATCAGTTTTCTGAAAATGCCTAGTTGTAGAGATAAAATCATAAATTTTGAGATAAATCGGTTTATTTTCAACGATGATAACACATTGATTATCCACAGTTGTTATCTAGACAGCTGTAAAAAGGTTTCAATTGTTTATTGTCATTAACGCCATTTAAATGGAGTGTCTTTTGTTTTTCTCCATGGGTCACGCCCCTTTTCAAGTTTAAAGCACCCTCCAGCGAAAAACGAAAACTTCTCTTTTAGACAAGGAGAGAAAAAGAGAGCACTTAAAAACTTTTTATATTCACATTTTTAGTTTTTTTTTTTTGAATTTTAAACAATTGCATGGCTGAATACCGCAACCAATTGTTGTTTGACAAAGTAAACAAACAAATGCTGAACGGAAATGATGTTAAAAAAATGTGGTTCAAATTACTGCGGAAGTTCGGTGCAAATTTTCGTTTCAATATTTTTGACAAATTAATCGTAGACTGTGGGAGGGGGTCGCTGACGCGCCTACTAAGATCAATTTTAAACCGGCCTCCTACAATTCTTATTTTTAAAAGTCGTCTCGCTCTAATACGATTTGTTACGGAGACAATTCGATGTCGCGTTCAAAACGAGGGTGTACAACCCCCATGTATAAATTTGAGCCCTTGAAACTGTATTTTCTAATTTTAGCCTACTGCGAATTACCTGTTAATCTTTTGTTAATGTTTCCGTCTAGAAAGAATTATCAGATTACAACTCTACATGAATACTTAACGGTTCTTTAAAATGCATTAATTTTATTTACGAGATTTAGTTTGTATCGATATTACTGTTGATGGTTGACCATCTCTAATCGCTCATCCCTAATATGCGTTCAAGTCTTTGCTTGTCGAACCGAAATGGTCGGTTTATGGTTGATTAGGATTCAAACCATGCAATTTTTTTTAGATAGTTGTGCATATTAAAACAAATATTTCTATGATTTCCTGTATGCATTCAGGATCGTAACATTTTTTTTCTTTTAATAGATAAGCTACAATGCTGATAAGCTTGGAGGAGTGGTGCTGACGTATCCCAAAGCCAAATTTTTTACAGGACACAATGGGAAACACTTGTTGTTGTAGACGTTCGTCTTCTGACCAAAAATACAAACCTGGTAAGGAAGTTTGAATTCGTTGTAAGTGCAGTTCCTTTAATGTAAGTGATTTTTGAGGACCTCAATCGTTCACCGTATCCGAAATACGAACGAATGTGCCAAACCAACCAAACAGCAAACAGCTTAAAGTACCAATTCAAACACCAAACACTCCTATTAGTCCAAACAAGTCCAAAATCGTTATTGCAGTTTACAACTATGAAGCTCGAGATTCACAAGTAAGTTTTTCTTTGAAATAAATAGTTTCCCATAGAATCATCAATCTCTTTTGTTTTTTAGGACTTGTCCTTTGTTAAAGGAGACAAAATGGAAGTTCTGGATGAATCTGATGGTGATTGGCTATTCGTCCAACATCTTATAACAGGCTTGAAAGGTTATATTCCAGGCAATTTTGTTGCTCCTGAACTGAGCGTAGAAAGTGAAGAGTAAGTTTAAAGTTCGGGCATAGAGCAAACACATTAAATTAATATCGATTTTAGTTGGTTTTTTGAAAATATTTCCCGAAAAGAAGCTGAAAAGCTTCTGTTAGGTGACGAGAACCAGCCGAGAGGCACATTTCTTATACGTCCGTCCGAACACAACCCCAATGGGTACTCGTTGTCAGTTAAAGATTGGGAGGCTCATAGAGGTTATCACGTTAAGCATTACAAGATTAAGCCTCTGGATAATGGAGGCTTTTATATTTCCACGAATAAAACTTACGATTCCCTGCCTGAACTCGTCCTAGCCTACAGCAGTGAGTATAAAAGCTTTTACTTTTTGTTGTTTTTATTTCTAAGAAACATAATGTATTTTTGTGTAGAAAATGCCTATGGATTGTGCCATGTATTATCGAAACCGTGCAGAAAACCCGAACCGACCATGTGGGATCTCGCGCCCACTTACAGAGATAAATGGGAGATTTCTAGAGATGAAATTCAGCTGCTCAGAAGGTGAATATTCAAATAGGCTTATTTTTAATTATTTTAAGTTTATTTGGTTAGATTGGGTCGTGGAAATTTCGGTGAAGTTTTCTATGGAAAATGGAAAAATCAATATGAAGTGGCGGTGAAAACCTTAAGGGAAGGAACTATGTCCACACAAGCGTTCCTACAAGAAGCTGCCATTATGAAAAAGTTCAGACATAAACGACTCGTAAGCATATTTTTTTCAACCACAACTGCTTAGTTATCAGAGTAATTTTAGGTTGCCCTGTACGGAGTATGCAGCGAACAAGAGCCGATTTACATAGTTCAAGAGTACATGTCCAAAGGTAGTCTCTTGGATTTTCTACGCAAAGATGAAGGTAAACTTCTGGAATTCGAGGACCTAATTTACATAGCTTTCCAAGTGGCCAGTGGCATGGAATATCTAGAATCAAAACAATTGATCCACAGAGATTTGGCTGCGAGAAATGTATTAATTGGCGAGAATAACATAGCGAAAATTTGCGACTTTGGATTGGCACGCGTCATTGAGGACAACGAATACTGTCCGAAACAGGGCAGTCGTTTCCCAGTGAAATGGACTGCTCCCGAAGCCATAGTCTATGGAAAATTCTCCATAAAATCGGACGTATGGTCCTATGGGATCTTATTGATGGAATTGTTCACATATGGTCAAGTGCCCTATCCGGGAATGCATGGACGCGAAGTGATCGAATTAGTAGAGCATGGCTATCGTATGGCCAAACCGGTCTCGCACAATTTGCCCGATGAAATCTACCAAATTATGTTGAAATGTTGGGATGCCATTCCGGAGGCTCGGCCCACTTTCGAGTTCCTCGCCCACTATTTTGAACGATTCAATGTTACCAGCGAGGTTCCCTATAGAGAAGTTCCCGACTAAGTTTTTTTTATACAATTTTTTTTCGCTCATGCGCGTGGATCTCAATTTAGGGGGTAAACAATAGGAACAATAATGTTTTTCAAAAAAGAAATCAGGACATTTGTACTTTGGCTTTATTTCATTTTTTTATTTTTACATAAACATGTATGTGATAACGATTTTATTTCATTAGTTGTACTACTAGTTTTGCTCTCAGCGCCATCCCTTGGATGAATTCTACATGCGCAGTAGTAAGGGTTATGTAACTACGCGAAAGATCTACAGTAGTAAAATTTTACAACCGTTTCTATGGAGTTAACTATGGGATGTTGCCAAGTCGGCTCTTAAATCGTTAAATTTAACGAATGGTCGACGTTTGCAATTGAAACAAACCGTTATAGTCTTTGAAATATAATGGTATTTAGTTTGTTTGTAGTAGAACGAGTTGTCAGCTAGTCGCCAGGGTGATTTTTCCACTGAATAAATGTTCCCAAGATAAAAAAAAAGTACATATTTTTCTACGATAGGTAGGAAAATCGTTTAAAATGCTGTCGTTTTTTCTAATCTTAACGTTTTTCAATTCCAAGAGAGAAACAGAAAACAGGGACTTGTATTTAGCTGCTTCAATTAATCTTACCAATAATTTAGGTAGTAATTATTAGACTATTATATCCTATAAATAGCCCTTTTTAGCCATTTACAATAGGTTTTTCCTACTACGCATTTCGGTGCAATATTAATTTTTATTTTTATGGAGATTGTTATCTGAGATATGTATGAGTTTTTGTCATTGAAAACGAATGAAAATTGTATTTTTCTATTGCTATTTCTATTATTTACCGTGTGTCCGTGTGTGATTTGTTATTTGCAATTGCTTAATTAAGTTTTATCTCTTAGGTAAGTTACTTAACCTTGGAAGTCATCTACTTAGTGAGTACTTAAATGTAAAATAATATTAATAAAAATATCCTTTTTTTTCATACAAACGTTTATTTTGCTTTATACGTTGGCCAAATATTGGCCGCTACTGTATTGTTTCGCCAACAGTTTTGTTCTTATAACTCGTAACAGTTTATCACAGCACTCTTCAAAATCACTCAACCCCATTGGATGTTTCTTACTAAACAGGTTCAAATAAATGCCGAAAACGACAATGGACCCTGACCATAAATACCTACAATAAAGTAATAAATTACATACACATTTCCTGGTTCAATTACTTACTGCATGGTAAAGGGTTTGCTGAAAAATATAAAAGAAATAATAATGGTGACAGCCTTTCTCATTGTGGTAACNCATTTTTTTTATTTTTACATAAACATGTATGTGATAACGATTTTATTTCATTAGTTGTACTACTAGTTTTGCTCTCAGCGCCATCCCTTGGATGAATTCTACATGCGCAGTAGTAAGGGTTATGTAACTACGCGAAAGATCTACAGTAGTAAAATTTTACAACCGTTTCTATGGAGTTAACTATGGGATGTTGCCAAGTCGGCTCTTAAATCGTTAAATTTAACGAATGGTCGACGTTTGCAATTGAAACAAACCGTTATAGTCTTTGAAATATAATGGTATTTAGTTTGTTTGTAGTAGAACGAGTTGTCAGCTAGTCGCCAGGGTGATTTTTCCACTGAATAAATGTTCCCAAGATAAAAAAAAAGTACATATTTTTCTACGATAGGTAGGAAAATCGTTTAAAATGCTGTCGTTTTTTCTAATCTTAACGTTTTTCAATTCCAAGAGAGAAACAGAAAACAGGGACTTGTATTTAGCTGCTTCAATTAATCTTACCAATAATTTAGGTAGTAATTATTAGACTATTATATCCTATAAATAGCCCTTTTTAGCCATTTACAATAGGTTTTTCCTACTACGCATTTCGGTGCAATATTAATTTTTATTTTTATGGAGATTGTTATCTGAGATATGTATGAGTTTTTGTCATTGAAAACGAATGAAAATTGTATTTTTCTATTGCTATTTCTATTATTTACCGTGTGTCCGTGTGTGATTTGTTATTTGCAATTGCTTAATTAAGTTTTATCTCTTAGGTAAGTTACTTAACCTTGGAAGTCATCTACTTAGTGAGTACTTAAATGTAAAATAATATTAATAAAAATATCCTTTTTTTTTCATACAAACGTTTATTTTGCTTTATACGTTGGCCAAATATTGGCCGCTACTGTATTGTTTCGCCAACAGTTTTGTTCTTATAACTCGTAACAGTTTATCACAGCACTCTTCAAAATCACTCAACCCCATTGGATGTTTCTTACTAAACAGGTTCAAATAAATGCCGAAAACGACAATGGACCCTGACCATAAATACCTACAATAAAGTAATAAATTACATACACATTTCCTGGTTCAATTACTTACTGCATGGTAAAGGGTTTGCTGAAAAATATAAAAGAAATAATAATGGTGACAGCCTTTCTCATTGTGGTAACAGTTACAGCTGCGAAAGCTCCTGTGGTACGTACTAAAGTCAGAACCACTTGGATACCTAAATAACCAGTTACGCTAAATATAACGGAGTAGCCATAGAGCATGTACGGTTGCTAAAATATTGGAAGAAACATATATTGGATTGATTTGAATAACGTATACTTACTTTATTAAAGAAATTAATTCCCTCCATCAAATTCCCTGTAGAGAGCATTATGACTAGAAGATAAACAAACCCAATGGCATAGGAATACAGAACAACTTCAACGTTTGGAGCCATATAGCTTTTCATACTCTTCTCTTGAACATTTCCTATCACAGCATCGCAAAGCAGCGCCAGTGAAATCATTGAAATACCTTTGGTATCAAAATTTGGTTGAACTTGAGAATCAGCTAAAAAAAAAGGGAAAAAGAGGAATTAACATGCCCAATTTGGTCAATAAGACAATGAATGCAAATTGTGTGCAATTATTGTCTTTCGACCATTGGCATGCCACACACAATACACACCCAAAGTGAATAATGTTAGTCCAACACACATTAGCAATGCAGCTAAAAAATCCAAAGGTCCATACCGTTTGCCTTGAATCAAAATGCCACCGGCCATTACAGGAATCAATTTGCAACATTTGAATATCACTTGAGTTGGATAGTTTAGATACCCCAATGAAGAGTTTGACAAGCCCATTGTGCCTAGTGTTAAAAGGGCTAGTAAAAGGTAGGTTTTAATAGGAATCCTGCAATAATATTAACTACTTTCATTGCCATTGATAACTACAACTAGTATTGTACCGTCTATTATTGATGCCCCTAATTTTTGTCTCCATCAGACCAAAAATAGTATAACATCCAAACTGTACTAATGTCAAATACCATCCATAAGGTTTAAAATCTTTTATCGTGAAAATTAGCTCTTGCATGTATCCATAGAGTAGATAAAAGAAGAAAACAGCGATACTGCATAATACAAGTTGCCATGTTTCACTGAAACTCGCAATTTCCAAACACAAAATGCTGGCCTTCGGCTTTTCCGGTTGCGGGTCCAGATCGAGGAACTGTTTTCTAGCCATTCTCGTGAGAGCCACAATAACAATTACTTTGTTAACGTGGGGTAGATTTGTTTTTTGCGACACGTTGACATGTTTAATTTACAAATCCCCCTCCATATTGATTATAGAATAACAGCTGGTTATCATTAATGTCATTGTAATAGTTATACAGGCCTACCAAACAAAAATTATATTTGTAATTTCAAGATAATGAATAATAATTACTGTACCTGATTGTAACTACTTAAAAATTGGCTTTTAAAATGCAAAATTGAGAGCTATTTTTCAATCCTTTTGAAATTTGAATTCAAATTAAGTATGTAGTTGAAATCAGTTGAAACTCTGAACAATTTCGACTATTTTCGACTGTATTCGACTATTTCCGATTTTTGGTCTAGGGATTCTATGGCAAATACGTTGATACCCCTGCTCAAATGTTAAATGGGTTGCCTAAAATTATTATTATAAAACAACTTGAAATTATAAAATTGGGACGAAACTATTATTTTTATTATTATAAAAATCAAATTATTCGTTTAAATTTTTATAAACAATAATAGAATAATGAATTAGTTATTTTCGAGTGCCATCTGGTGTCTTAATAATGAACCAATTAGTTAGTAATAATGGCCGCCGCATTTTGACAGTGATCTTTGTGCGCGGGGGGCCAAACGAAGGCTTGAATTCCGAATAGAAAAAAAAACATTCAGCCATTCAACGCGACAAAAATCAAAATTATGTTAATTCGAGTTCGGTGAGAGTAACTTAAAAAAACCATCATAACTAAATCGCGTGTCCCTATTATGTATTGTACGGTCGATAAGAGCCATTGCAGTGCCACAAGCAGTTCTAATAACGCCCGACCGACGAAAGATGGTAAGTTTTTTTGGGTATATATGTTATTAATGAGAAAAGAGCCCATTTTTGTTCATCGATGGCATGTTTGATTACGTTGAGTCTTTGAGTTTATCCGGATGGTACATTGCCAAAAACAAATCAAAAGAAGCGTCATCATCCTGTTTGACTGCAGGTTAGAAAGGCCTACTTTTTGCAATTAATTGCTTTAAGTGTTGTTACAAAACGAGTGTGTAAAAACATGTAAAAGGAGGTTGTTTGGAAATGTGTTAATATTTTGAATGAAAAGTTCATTAGTTTGAGGTCTTGTCCCCAATTGTGTCGGCGGTACTGTACGGCAACACATCTGTACATGTTTCATTCAGATCCTTTTATAGAAAGGGTCAACCAACTTCTTGACCATTGTCCTGATAAGGCGTTGGTACCCGAAGAGCGGCCTTGAAACGACCTACACAACATGTTCTTTCACTTCCAACAAGAAATTGTTTGTAAAAAATCACAATCGCACCGTTTCCTCGTGCTTTAAGAGCCCCATTAAAGGTAAAATCACTTTACCTTTCCCCCCATTTCGAGTGCAAACAGGGTCCTCGAAGCGATAATCGTTTAACGTGTAGTCCTTTAGGCTCCGAAAAAGTTTTTTCCCCAATCCAGACTTCTTCCCCTCCCGCTCCATTAATCAATCAATATAATAGTACATAGTGTCATATGGGGATGTAAAATGAAAAAGCGGCTCGATATGATAAATGACGATCGCGGTTGGCTACATTTCAAAAAATTGAAAGTTTATCAGTGAAAAATGACTATTTCCTTGTCTAATAATAGCTCTTTCATTTGTTCTAGGTAATAATAAGGACGTGTCGTCTTCGATTGTTTTCAAAGAAATTGGTGAGTAATACAGTTGTTTCGCGGATTTAAAAGGCGCACTTTAAGAAATTTGCCTAATGCGTTCACCCCGTCACCGACGATCATCGTCTATAGATGAAAAAGGGTCGCAAACCAGGCAATGCCAGTCACCCCCTTGCCCCGCTGGTCGTGGTGATTAAATCGCGTTGCCCGCGGCGGTTTTGCTGCTCTCTTGTGCTATTTCTCCTACGTCACTACCAGCCTGCTACACACACGTTTACAGTCAGTCAGCAGTCAGTCGTCTTTTGCCAGGCACGTTCAAAAAAACAAAACGCTAACGCTTCGTTCATTGTTGCAATTGTTTTATTACATCAACGTGATTGTAGTAGTAGGTAGTAATAGTAGTGTTGGTGAATGTGCTTTCCTGTCATGTTAAAATAAAAATTATGACCACACAGTGTCAATGAACGTGCAGGGATTTTGACGTTTTGTTTTTCTGTACGTGCAGTTGTCTAAAGGACGTCAAACTGGTTCTAAAAGGTAGTATGTACATATCATAGGCAACTACGTATGCACGAGTCCTTGTTTTTAATGATTCACTTATTAATTCCATATTTCCGGTTGAATTTGATTTTTTTTAACAATTTGTTGATGGATCAAGCTCGCCTGGTACTGAACTATCGTTAAACTTGTTGACGTTCACTGAACAATTTTCATTAATAAATCGAATTATGCAACTAGTCATTCTCATGACTCACGCCTATTAATGAATAAAAAGTTAATACACATACGTAAAATAAATGAAACGAAATTGCTGTTCGTTTGTTTGTTTGTTGTCCATAGCATTCTATGTTTTATAACTGCTATTCTTTTGTAAATATTTAATTGAATTTTTGCTTTTTATTGTTTGTGTGCTCGGGCAATTAGAAGAAATCGCTATCGTTGCTTTAATTAAACAATCAAATATGTAGTCGTTTGTTGTTTTTTTCACTCGCGCCATATGACACACGACCTCCTCGGATTTTCTCGTGTCTTGTTCGTCTTATCGTACTTTTTTCTCGTGTTTGATATCTATTAAGCAAATACCAAATCGAGATTCCAGTGAGCCTTGTCGCACTATTTACATTTTCATTTGTTTCGAGTGTTGTGGCAGTAACACAATCTTCAACTTTTTTTTTCTTTTGTTCCTTCTCTATGAGTTTCAAGAGATTTTTCAGTTTTCGGGCGTGGAAAAGCGAGCCGAATGTGCGCAAACGACGAAAATCTTCAGTTCGCTTTACCCTGCCTGGTCAGTTGACCTTCGCACTTATCAATGTGTTAATTGTTAACGTTTGGTTTTTGCAGGAGTACCCGGCCTGCCCACTTGCGCGGGAGTCGCCATGCGGGAAAAGAAAAGTGGTGCCCTGTCCAGGATGCAGAAATTGAAAAAAAGACTCTCCCATTCGTTTGGCCGTTTGTGTAAGTATTATTTTAATACGCGGGCGTGACCTTAATTACTTGGCAACAACGCCTTATTATCGGAAAGCTATGTAATGATCCAATTAGCCTTGAAACAATCGATACAAATATTGCACGATCAAATACAATGAGAAATTTCGATAGCCTTTTTTTTATTTCGGCAAGCCTACTTGACGAATGATCGGCTATTACAGCGATACTATCGGTCAGTCGAGATTGCTAGTGCAGGAAAAAAAATTATGGATTATCGCCTTTATGGCTTCGCTCTCATTCACTTGATGAAAAATGTATGACGATAACGCAGAGTATATGGTGCCTCATATATTTTTTAATGACAATTGAAGCTCAAAGTTAACATTGATAACAGTCACGGTCGGGCATGATCATTACCATCCTAATTATTATTACAGTATCACTGCTTGCGCTATGTTGCCAATTATAATGCATTTCCTGTTTAAGTAAATATATTTGCGTTGTTGTCAGCCCGTCCGACTTTGCCCACTCGATTATTATTATAAAAGGTTTCTTTCTAAGTGTCAAAAGGCGTCCGAAAGATTGATGAAGGTAATTGAGTATCAAATTTTTTTCGTTATTCAGTCCGATCGATTGCATTTCTAAACATTTTAATCGCAGACGGCTGAGTGATGACAACAATAATGAAATCATCAGCATCCCCTTTAAACAAATGCAAAACGCCCCCGTTGCTGGAATATCCCTTCCACAAAATGGGGGAAGGAAATTAACCATTTATATTAAAACAAGTGATGAAATGAGGGGCGAACGAAAAAACTCCCGGTTGCCATTTTAAAACAACACTCGGCAACACTGTTTAATGGTGACTCATTTAAAGTAAAAACGTCATTGACCACGCTCCTCGTGGAGCCCCAAGAACGAAAACGACGACTCAATTGTGTCTAATTATTGTCGTTTGTTCGTTTGTTTCTTTGGCTCGAAAGTCGCCATGGTGACTGGATCTTGGCAATCGAACGGTATTTTCTTTAAATTAAGTTACGTTTCCATGTTCGCTTAGTTCGTTTGCTTTGGAGAGAAAAATGGCCAGTTGCTGCACGTGAGGTCCGCGAGGGATTTGCGTTATTGCCAAATGTAATAAACAAGATTGTCGGATTTTGTTTGTTTTTGCGGCGTGATGTTAAGGGAGAGACAGAGAAAAAAAGGGACGGGAACGAACAGAGCGATTTCCTCTATGAAAAAGTATAGAGTTACCATCATAAAGAAAACGTTATTAAAAGAGGGGTTATCCCGGGGGAAAGATCTGAAAAGCGAATAAAGACTTTGGGATTCAGTTTGAAAAACGATATTTTTTCAAAGTATGTGGTGGTATTTCGAAATTAAAATAAGCAAAACCGGAATCGAATACCTTTTAAAACAATTGAATTGACCTGAAACACTAGAATGACGAATAAATGAGCAAACATATGAGTCTTTTGTTTTAATCGTTCATATTCTCGATGCATATTTATTTTACACTCAGATCAATTGCGATAAATATTTTTGTTGCCACCAAAAAGGGTTCCTCGAGCCATCCTTAATAAAGACAAAGTAGGCGTGCGTGACATCACGTCTCGTCCAGCCATGTGGTGGACATTTTAAGAACGTTTATCGTTCTCCTCCTTCAATTCGTGACCATTCGATATTTGCAAAAGTGTATATTGAAAAAGAGCTGAATCGCTAATTCCACAATGCCAACAGACACGCCAGCTACTGTTCCGTCAACGCACTCTTGATAGATTAAATTGATAAATTCAAAAAATGTGGCGGCAGAGCAACGCCACCCCGATCGATTCAAAATACAAATCAGCCCAGAGCATAGATATTATTGGAATCAAGGTAGTTCCTGAATTATGATTGATGGTTTATGTCAGGAAAAATGAGAAATAAATAAAAGAAAAACGAAAACGAGGGCGGCCGTGACATCTTACACTTCCGCTTTAGCTCTTCTCGTTATTCGAAACAGTAACCCGCTATGACGTGTAAAGCGGGTGTCTCCTTTTTTGACAGCAGAAAATTTTTCTTTAGTTTTCATTAACTAAATGGATGTTTTCTTTAGATGATAGTTGGCCGTGTATTCGCTAATGCACGACGGTATTTGTCATTTGTTATCAGGACCTCTTTACACAGCGCCTACCGTGTTTAAATAGATGCGTGTAAGTTTTTCTTTCTCCGCTATCAAGTAGGTCAGGCTTGTATTACTGAAAAAATTCCAGTTAGTTTCGTCCTACCCAGATAGAGATAACGCGTAATGGAGCCAGTTTCCTCATGCGAGAAATCCGATTCGAAGAAAATCGTCGTGAAAATCACGTACGTGGCAGGTGAGACATTTAACGGACCCATAGTATTTTCTTTTATTTCCTAGAAATCCTCCTTTGAATTTATTTTACGATTTGGGAATTGTAAAAGGTGAATTTACTGTGAAATATGGCAACCTGGTAAAAATTAGAAAAAAATTCTCGTGAAAACTCGAATCGTCCTGAGATGAAACAAAAGAATATCGTTGCATTATTATTCATCGTTACTCGGAGTACGTGATTCCGACCGCCTTTTTTTTCTGGAAAATCGTTGTTCATTTGTCTTTTTCCTTGCCTCCGTTGTGACTCGTTTTTGTTTCATCTCCCCTCCACTTCTTTTTTACTTAGCAAAATTACTCGATTTTCCATTGGGCAGCCGAGACTTCAATTCCTGAACAAATCAATGTTCTCAAATTTAAACTAAAAAAAAAAAAACAAAAGGCATAACGGTTGTCTTGGAAAATTGGAAGTCACATAAAACTTGATAAACCATAGAAAATGGAAAGGAAATGACGCTATAAAAACGCCTTAACCCATTTCCCAGATTTTTACGATTGGTCGCTCTTTTATGATGCAATAATACATGGAAATGCTACCGAAGACTGCGCCAATTAGGCTTAACAACGCGACTGACGATGACGCGACAATTTCTAGAATTAAATCGTGCCCAAGAACCCTCAAGGAGTGTCGTAAATTGCCTTTTGAGACACTCTCGTGATGATGCAGGAGGGAGGGAAACTATTACGGAGCACAGTTGCCAGGTTTGTTTTCGATTATAAAGACGCAATTAAAACTTTTCCTAATTTCCTTTTCATATAAAAGCGGGGAAAAAACCGCCAAAGTTTATGATCGATTGACTTATTTGCGGGTAGGCGAGGACCAAATGGTGTCTATACAAGCAATGTTGCCATGTATGTAAATTTTTGTTTATGATAGATGATGGTGTTTTTTCAAAAATTCTGTTTGTCCGTAATATTTTCCTTAAAACGTGACCGAATTTACTCCGTTGTCAATGATGATGGTGATTTGTCTTTGTTCCAACTGACATTTGATAAATATTGCAAATGGAACGTTGCCAAATATATAAAAAGGTTAATAACATTTCAAATAGAAATACGAGTTCTTAGGTAATGTAATTTTATATTTGGCAAACATCCGGACAATCAAATCGAACTTGTTACTTAGGCAAACTTGGCAACAATGGCCATCAATTCATTAATCTCTCTTCTAATTGTTATTGACTCTATGGGGGCACCTTTTATGCGATATCATCGGTCGCGACAACGCCCTACAGGTCTAATCCAGGTGCGGACCGCGTATTTTAGTCGTAATAATCCCGCATATCTTGCTTGGATCGATGGCAATGGGGTCAAAACGGGGCCACGAAACTGGGTCGCGGAATTCCCGAAATAAATAAACACTAGGAAAAGATCATTTTAATATGTTGTTCTTTTTTTTAAGCGGTATCAAAGGAAGAGGCGGAAGAACACAACAACCACCATCACCACCACCATCATCATCATGGCAAATTGGCCTACAATGGATACAGTGACGAGTTCCTAGATCGACTGGAACCCAATGGTAACATACCGACGGGAAAAGGTGATATTAGATACGGTAAGTAAAATGCACATTTATTTTTCTCCTGATGTTCGCGTGTTCTGGAAAGGTTTTTCACATGAGTACGCCTACTTTTCCGAAACGAATCAGCATTAATCTCAAGAAAAAAGCCCTTTTCTGTCTTTTGGAAAAGTTTTTTTCACACGCAAAGTCAATAAAATGAAGCCTTAAAATATTGTTTTAGACCGTTAATATTTGATTGTTGTAGAACGATCAATAGGGTGCGCTATTTCAAATGGACAAATTTTAATGTGTAGCTAGGCACAGGACTTTAAAGTTGCTTTAAAGTCTTACCGTGTGTATTAGTTTTTGGTGGTCAAGGTCCAATTTTCAGCCTGCTACGATGTAAATGATTCCAAGATTTTCCACGTGGAAAACCGTAATTAATCTCTTCTCTCCCTTTCATTCGACATTCGAAACTTTCCTCCATTGAAAAATGGTGGTTCGCCTCCAGTTCGGACCCGAAAATCAGATGATTAACGACCCTATAACGGGATTCCTGGATTTCCAGTGACGTCATCATCGTCAAGGAAAAATTATGAAAATTTAATTAATTTAATGAATTTTCACGGACCTGGCCTCGCCCACTGTTTCTTTTCAGCCTCAACGCCATTATTATTTATTTCGTTTTTGTTTCCAGAGTTAACTAGATTAGTTTAATTAGTCGCTGTTGTTGTTATGGGGGTGTCAGCCATCCAGATGGCCCCCTCTAATTGTTAATTAAATTGCTCATTCGGGGAGTTCATTTGCCGTATGTAAAGTGACGTTTTTACATCATTATTCCATGAATATATACGTGGTTTATGTGTGTGTATGTGTGTGTGTCTGTGGCGCTGTTGTCATGTTTTTCGTCTTTCTTTTTGACAGATTGGAATAACGTGTCAGGACATGACAGGGTCAAACGTCAACTCTCAGTGTCGAGCGATAGCAAATTGCTCGATGACGACATCCGAGAGGAGACGAAGGTGATATTGAGGCCGCGGAAACCTCCCCGGCCCAAGTCGGAGGTGTTGCTCAATCAGCAGGCCTCCGGAGGGGACAATCGAAGGACTAAACGATTTTCTGCCTTCGGGGTAAATACACATTCACGTACATATCTATTAGGAAGTAAGGAGCAGGGTAGTGTATCATAACTTATGGTCCATCCGGTAGAAAAATAAGCGATTTAAGAAAGATAAACTTAATAGACCCAATCGGGTAAAGAGAGATGGAGATAAATATAATTGGGGTGAGGGTGGATTATAGCATTGTCTCGGGAGGGTTGTTTTTCGATTAAACGCCCTCAGAGAAACCAAATTAGACTCCGACAACTGTTTTTTCTTAATTTCTTGACGAACGAAAGGGAATTAAAAATGGAACTTTGTGTGACAAATGTTTCTGGGAGATTAACCGAAATCTGTCAGGGGAAATTGAACTTCTATTCGGTTAAAATGGGCCTAAAATTTCATTAATAACAGAGAATTATAAATTTATTTTAATATTTTTTCCAGGGGGATTCGCCTTTTGGAAAATCAGAAGCCTATATTAAATTGGAACAGTTAGGGGAGGGCTCGTACGCCACTGTTTATAAGGGTTTCAGCAAGTAAGTGACGAATAGGGGTCTTTAAGTTTTAAAATAGTGAGGGGTTCGTTAGTTTGCAGAATCAGGTGGTGGCATTGAAAGAGATCCGGTTGCAGGAGGAGGAGGGGGCCCCTTTTACAGCCATCAGGGAGGCATCCCTCCTCAAAGAACTGAAACACGCCAACATAGTGACATTGCACGACATCGTCCACACTAGGGAAACTTTAACTTTTGTTTTCGAATATGTTGTGAGTAATTTTGTTTCTATAATTTCGGTTGTTAACTAATAATTTGTTCATCAAAATAGCACACAGATCTGTCTCAATACCTGGAGAGACACAGTGGTGGACTGGATCCGCGCAACGTCCGCCTTTTTCTCTTCCAATTGCTCAGGGGCCTCGCCTATTGTCACAAGCGATTGGTACTTCACAGGGATGTTAAGCCCCAGAACCTCCTTATTTCCGAAATTGGCGAGCTGAAACTCGCAGATTTTGGACTAGCACGAGCCAAAAGCGTTCCCAGTCACACCTACAGTCATGAGGTAGTTACGCTTTGGTACCGCCCACCAGATGTCCTTCTTGGTTCTACCGAATACTCGACCAGTTTAGATATGTGGGGCGTGGGCTGTATTTTCGTAGAAATGATCACTGGAATGGCTATTTTCCCTGGAGTTAGGGATACATATGATCAACTAGATAAAATTTTTAAGGTGATATAATTCAACTTTTGTATTTTGTCTTTTAAACTGCAAATATATAGGTGCTGGGTACTCCTACTGAAGAAGACTGGCCGGGTTGCACACGTCTGCCCGGCTACAAACCTCAAAAACTAGGGAATTATCGGTCAAGGAGGCTGGGTCTTTGTTGGCCACGCCTCCACGACGTCTTGCACGGCGAAGCAATGGCAATGGCTTTCCTACAATTGGATCCAGCCAGGCGACTCGGTGCAGAGGAGGCCATGCATCATAGGTTAGTAGTTCAAAGAAAGAAAATGCAAAAAAAATTATTTTTAAACAAAACTTTTTAGGTACTTTGAAGGACTGCCAAAGAAATTGTTAGAATTACCGGAGGAAGCGTCGATTTTCACTGTGGAGGGGGTGCACCTTTATCCGGAGCAATATTCAGGGATTAAATGATACTGATGATGATAATCACGGTTTCCTCTTTCTCTCTCTGTTGATAGTTGAAGCGTAGATAAAAACAAAAGACTGTTGATTTTTTGTGGTGTTTAATTGAAATGATGATTTTTTCTCTCTTAGGGCTTAGAGAATTGATTGTTAACGTTTAAGGTTTTATATATTGTATATTTTTTCTCCTTATTACTCTTTTTATATTGCCAATTTCTCTCTTTTTCTATTATTTAATGGTTAATTTTTAACAATTGCATGCTTTTTATTATTTTCTTTTTTCTTACATCATAGAATGCTCCGAAATGTGGTTTAAACTCTGTGATCCGAAAAAAATAATGACTAAAATGCATTTAAATCATGGATAAAACAAAAATCGAACGCTGTTCTTTCCTTTTTTGGGGTGAATTATAATTGGCTAAATCTCATTCCTTCCATAGTGCTCAATTAAACTTCGTATAAATTAAGCATTAAGATCGGTCTATTTTCTAAGACTAACCTGGAGGTAATCAAACGAATGAAATCAAGTGTGTTGTAGTTAATCACGATGTTTTACAAATCAAGTTGATTTTGAAATAAAATAAAAGACCAGCACCATTATGATGTAAATAAAAACAAGTGCCAAAACAGAGGCAGTAGTTCAATTTGTAATAATGTTATTAGCGTAGTAGGCCACTTGTTTCGGTACCATTCGCGAGAAGAAGAGGCCTAAATGAAGGTAGTGAGAGATTTAAAGTACTGAAAAATTTTAAATCAAAAAAAAACTTAAGCACAAAACGTATTTCCGCGGCTGCCAGTGCACAAATAAAAGAAAACGCTTGATCCCCTCTGAATAAACGTCCATTAATCAGAAACCGTCTTGTATTCTAACTGTGAAATTTTTTCGTGTGAACGTTTTTTATATGTTTCATTGACCAATCATCATCATCATCACTTGTTCCAGTCCCAAAGTGCTCGCACGCACACGCCTGCCTATTTAGCCTTTCTCGTTCATTGTTTCCGTTTTCTTAGATCAGAAATAGATTTGAAAGGCTGTCTTGATTGGTTCTACTTTTTATTGATAATATTAGGACATTTTGTGATGAAAAGGGCGTGTTTATTGTTAAGAAAACTGATTGTTTCCTATGAGAAAAACAACGTTGGGAGCGACTAGGTCTTAGTAGGAAATGTGGCCTTGAGAGGGCGCTTCCCAAGTGGAAATTTTCTAGAGAGTGAAAAAGAAAAAAATAAAGAAATGCCACTGTTTAAGCAATGTTGCTTTTTTTTGTAAATAGTAATAGTTGTTTATATATGATTACAATATTTAGGTTATTCTACTGAAAAGTAATAATAAATGTCTTTGTAATAAACTCTGTATATTCTCATTGACCATTCTAGATAAAATTAAATCACCATACTAGAGGTTAAGAGACAACCTAAATCTTAAATACATTAAATTCCAAATATTAAATATACATCATTTCGGCCATTGAACTCATCTTTTTAGGAATATGTACCGATGTTTCGAAATAACTGGCCAACTCATCTATTGTAACGTCACATGGGGGTGGATTAACTGAAGCATTTATTCGGGCTTGATGTGAGCAACTTGACAAACTTCCTCCAGCCTCTCTTGTACACGAATTAGTCTCATTTGAACTCTCCAAAGTCAAGTTTTTACATGTATATATCAAACTATCGAAGTTCTTTTCCGGTTTAATGCACTGACTCAAAAGCAACCTTTCCTGTGCTGCTCTTGCTTTTCTGTGATTGCCTTTGAATTTAACAATTTTCAATACGGGATCGCGTATCAGAACGGTTTTGTTGCCCCGTTTAAAAGACGTTGTTTTCTTAATTCCTTGTACGGATTCTCGACAATTGCATGTTATAGTACTGATACTAGATAGTGATTTAGAACGTCTTCGAAATGGGTTTTGATCAGGTGAACTATCCAAGTGAGCGGATCGTTTAGGACCCTCCAATTCGAGTTTTTGCAAAAAAGTGGAGAGTTTTGTGTCTGTTTCTTCTTCCATGTCGGTCTAAAAAAAAAACATTTAAAACGTAGTTAAAATGGTCCTATGACCAAAGAACCTTGAATTAAGGTCGAATTTGTTTACATGGAAATCACGATTGTTTAAATAAGATTGTGGCACTTACCATGGTTGGACCAATTGGGCATTCTATTAGATCAAATAAAGCTCCAACATGTGTTGTGGGGCTAAAAGACGCACAAAATAAAACACGTTTTGTTTACAAAACACCAATGACAGGACTAAATGGCAAATGCCATGACGTAAGATAATTTCTAATGCGCAAGCACCATAAAACGAATATTCTGGAAACCTTAAAAGTGTTTGTAACACAAAATTTTTGTTACTTTAAAATCATTATATGTACTTACATTTAAAATATGGAAAATTTTTGAAAATTTTATAAAATAATAAAAAAATATTTATTTACACAGGTATGTTTGGTTGTCTATACAGCTTAAAATTCCGTCTGTCATTAATGTCAAATAGCTATCAAATAGTTTCTGAGGAAAAAATGGCGTTGATTGTTTTGTGACGTTTTCTTTGTTACTAGTTTTCATCATATTTTTTTTAGAAATAAATGTTATATTTAGCCGATATTACATGAACAATCCTCGAGCCTCGAATAATTATCATTTTTCCGTGATATGACTGACATTAGAAATACTCCACAGAACGTATGTTTGATCAGTGAAGAGGCAAACGCCCTAAGAACCAAACAACCGAACAATAAATTTCTGAAAAACGGCTTTAAATTAAATTTAAAAAGAAAAATGGATATAAAACGATATTATCCAGGAGCAATGAGGACATATCAATAGAAAAACCGTTGTCAAATGATGAGGAAATCGTAACGGAACAAGAAGTTGAGAACAGGAAACCAAGCCCTTCAGGATCCCCTACAAGTGAAAACTGGTTTAATACCTGGCCAGAAAGATGTGATAAGGTACAACTGGGATCAATTGAAAAGCAATATATGAAAATTTTCATTTTAGGTGAAAAGTTTAGACTCGAATTCTGAACAATTGAAATCTTCAGATTTAAATACTCAAAATGAGAATCTCTCGAACAATAAACTAACTCTTAACGAAGCATTAAGAAACATATCACTAGCTTATAGTCCAGTGACGAAAAAATTGCATTTGCTTGAAGATTTTAAACAAATTGAAGAACAACAACCACAATACACGAATAAGGACATCAATGAAGCTGACAATAATTTTGCCGTTCAATTGATTAATTCTAGTCCAGAGAAAAAGTTTGGCCATAGACGCATTCAAGATGGTTCATTTTCAAGCACTGTATCCACATTAAGCGAACAATCAACTTCAGGAAGTCTAATTGGCAGTGATGATAGGTCACTTTCAAATTTCGAAGATGACATTGAAGATAATACAAGAAGAAAAAGTATAACACAGTTCTTTTCCAAGTAAACTAATACATTTTACATTTCAATGGACTGATTTTCAATAGAAATTTTCGTTATAGAAATGTATTTTCCTGGAGGCCCGACTCAAACAATATTAATGGTAACAGTGTATGGAAATTTTTTGGAAAAGGTACCTCTAATTGCAACACGTCACCATTACACCCTGTTGCTAGTTCAAGTGCTTTAATCCAGTTGAAACGGTATGAATGATTTCCACAATATTTTTGGTGCTACATCCATTCTATTGCAGTCCATCGTTCTTGCCTGCAAAAACTTTGGAAGAAGAGCAAAAACATACTCAAGAATACAATGAGATTTTGGCTGCTGCCAAAAAGAAGGAAGCCAAGAACAGTGCTGCCAAAGAGAAATTGAAAAAGTTGCAATTGCAGCAGGAGGAACAACAGGCAGCAGCTGCCAAGCATTTTTCTCATAATGTAATTCCTTATTGGCAACAAATGTAAAAAAATTCTCTTTCAATTGCCTTTTTCTCTCAAATATCTGGTTTTAGGGAAAAAAATAAGAAAACTCAAGATCTGTGGTGGCATGGGCTTCCATCAAGTGTTAGGGGCAAAGTCTGGTGTCTTGCTATTGGGAACGAACTAAATATAACATCTCAGTTGTATGAAATTTGTCTTATAAGGGCACAGAATCGTTTAAACAGTCCTGAGCCCACCACAACATGTTATGAGAACGATCAGGTGAGTTCGTCATAATAGACTTCATGTAATAAAATCAATTTAAACTGAATTTATTTAGGAAAGTAGCATGGATGTCATTGAACTAGACATATCTAGAACATTCCCAAACCTAGGAATATTCCAAAGGGGCGGTCCTTATTCTGACGTACTCCATTCCCTATTGGCGGCTTACGTATGTTTCCGACCAGATGTAGGTTACGTTCAAGGCATGTCCTACATCGCTGCTATATTGATTTTAAATATGGAACCTTGCGAGGCGTTCATTTGTTTTGCAAATCTACTTAATCAACCTTTGCATCTGTCTGCCTTTACTCTAAACCAATCGCAAATGAACGCCTATTATCACGCTTATAATCGTGTTTTTAACAACCAATTGCCCAAACTATATGGACATTTCGAACGAGCCGGCTTAACCCCAGATTTATATCTGTTGGACTGGATTTACACGATTTTCGCCAAGGCCATGCCTTTGGATGTGGCCTGCAGGATTTGGGATATTTTTCTGCGTGATGGTTACGAATTCATTTTCCGCACGGCTTTGGGAATTTTGCACTTGTATCGAAATGTATTGGGCACAATGGACTTTTTGCACGGTGCTCAATTTTTGACGAGATTGCCTGAAGATATGTCTTCGGATCAATTATTTAAAAGTATACAGTGTGTCAGCACGAATATTGGAAAAGCGACATTTAAGGAAATTGTGGAAAAATGCTTCGAACAACACAGTATGACTGATACATATATATGATAGTTGTAATTAGGTGCTCAAACCCGTCCTAAATGTGAAACACGAGAGTCTCAAAAACAGAAAAGAACTGTAGAAAAGTACAAAAAAAAATCTTGTGTTAAATAGTTTTATGTTTACGAGGCGGTCCAGAAGCAAGGATTGAACATACCTTGTTAATCCTTGCCTCTGAAGCGCCCTTAACTTTGCTACTTCAAATGGCATTTCAATTGAAAGATCTGTTTAAACAATGTGATAATTATATTATGGATATGTTTAAGTCTCAAAGTGGACGGACAACTGTTTATTGTAAACTTTCTGCGATTGCATTAACGATTATTGGATATGTTGTATGTAAAAAACTATATATATATATATATATATATATANTGATTTGAGGTTTCCTTTTTATTGTTCTTTTTTTTTATAGTATTGCAATGCAATGCATTTTATGCATTTTAGTTATTTACGTTATTGCCTAATGGATTTGCTACAAATGAAGGAGAACGTTGTTACAAATATAAAATTGTAGAGATAGAAAAAATTAGAGGTGGGTTTTCTACTATTATTCGCGTTAATATTGAGACTAAGGAAGAAGATTTACTATGGTTCAAATATTTTCAAGAAATAAGTAAAGCAACTTTTCAAGTTGATCAAACATTTGCTGAAAATACGTCAAAATAAGTATTCACAGTACGATTTTTACCTTGCCTTATCTACCTTATTGTTTTTATCTATTTACAGAAAGTGTACCGATGTAAGCACAACACAAGACCAAAGAAGACAACCCAACACCCTCACTTGAAACATCTTAATTGTAATGCCAAACTTACTATAACTACTATGAAAAAGTACCTATTATTTCCTAATCATAGAATTATATCAATAACAACAAAACATATTCCATAACTGGGTGATGCTAATTGAAAAGGAACCTTGGATCTTCCTTCAATAAATATCGCTAGAACATAACAAAATAATAAAATTAATATTGCGTTGTCATGTAGGGAGTAAAGTTAAATCAATTTTTAAAAATCGGCCTTAGTTCCTTTTCAATTAGCATTATCTTCGTTTGTTTTAGGAGTAAAGATACTAAAAAGACCAAAGACCTTCAAAAATATATCAATCATAATCCCGAGTTATATAATTGGATTGTGTTCAAATTTCATCGACCATCTCAAGAATGGGAAATAGAATTTAAGCCACTCTCTTTTCACAGCCTTAAGTCTTTTTAAAAACAAATTGTTGCTGATAGATATAAATGTCCCACTCAGAAATAGGTGTACGATATATTCAGAAAGGAATATGGAGAACCCACTGGAAATGAAATGATTTCTTTTTCTGAAAACTTTTATAAACGAATATAATACAAAGTGTGGCGAAATTCATGCTACTATGGAAGTAGAAGAAAATTTAGTTATTGCAATGTGTACAACATATGACGAGTTGGAGGAAGACGTTTCCGGGTTGACAACCCAAACTGCTTTCGTGATAAAAAACAAATGTATCGATGTATGTATGTTGATCAAATAATAACAAATATAAAGAAAATATTTAGTATATCATTTAAATACAAAATTTTAAAAGTTCCATCAAAGTGCTGTTGCAAAGGTAACTTATGTTTAGAACTGTTTCCACATTTATCCCTATACAGAATGTTAGGAAAATGCAGGCCAATCCATTAACCACAGATTCTTTGAGGGAAAATAAGTAGAGTTTCCTTATGAGATTTTTCTCTTAGACGCTTTATACTCGGTGTACAGGATGTTGAAATTGGAAAAAAAAATAGCTTTTTTAATAACTCCGGTGTTTCTTAACGTATTTTCATGAAATTTTGCAGCAATGCACAGTTTGATTAGGTGCTCTTTTCCTATAATTTCGGTAAAAAAATTTAAAACAGGGGTGGGGAAAATGGGGGTCATGTACACATTTTCCCCCCCAACTTTTTTTTGCGTACGCCAATGGTGATTTCGATTAGCTTTTTAAATTAACTGTTCCCTTATCTTTATTTTTTTTATTCTTGTAAAATTTTGATTCACCGCCTG
Organism: Hypothenemus hampei; assembly: GCA_013372445.1. Taxonomy (NCBI): domain Eukaryota; kingdom Metazoa; phylum Arthropoda; class Insecta; order Coleoptera; family Curculionidae; genus Hypothenemus; species Hypothenemus hampei. Next base: position 961,682 of record JABRWK010000002.1, on the reverse strand, counting down.
CTTTAGAAGATATTCCAGCTTATAGTCCTCAATACATGGTTCTCATGTACTGGGTGTTCCCTAATATCGTGTTCATACTGGAGGATGATATTCTTTGGCTCATTCTAATTAAAAAAGTTCCTATTGACATGAGTTCGCAAACGCACCGTTATTGAGATACAGTGCGTTAAAAAAAAGTTTTTTTTAAAGTTTTTTGGTACCCTTAAAAATTAACATTTATTCCCGAATATTTGCCAAAATATTTTTCAAAAAAAGCCTACTTGTTGAAAAATTAATAAATTGTTGTCTTTGAAGACGTTGTACATAATTAGTCGAAACCTTAGGGTCAATAGCTATTAGCCACTCCATTTTCGTCCACCTGTACCTGAATGAACGTTTTTGGCACGTTCATATTGGTGCTCTTTCCAAAGCAACGTGATGCAGTAATTAATACCATTCTTTCAAAAGTGCCTTTATGAACAATATTTTATTCATAAATGCGGACGATATTACTACTTCAGAATATACATCTGTGCTGAATTTAAAAGTCGATTCAATTAATTCTTAAAAACAAAACGTAATATTTAATAAATGATCCGCGTAATTAAAATATACTTACTTCTCCTTCACATATATCAACGTTCGTAGTTATCTTTGAAATCGATTGCAAAACTTGCCTAAAAAAGCCAATTTACTTTTTGAACACATAAATACCAACAACATATCAAATTTTATTTTTCAATGTGTGAAATATGGTTATATTTCCAGAATATGCCAGATTACTCGAGAAAAATCTAATTCCTTTTTCTAGAACTCTTAAAGGTGATTTTATAAACTCTCCATTAGCGTTACGTTGGCAGTTGGCGTTCGTACTTTTTTCTGATCATTTACGAACATTGTTGGCGCGTTCACATTTTGACAATGTAAACATAACCTTATATTTATTTGTATAGCACACTTTTGGTGTATTTGTGTTGAAAGATTTTTCAAAGCAATAAATCGATATGCACATTCATATTTTCCGTTTGGTTTGAATTTTCTGCAATAAAACCATTTAACATAACCTCACAATATCAACCAATAGTACTTCAGTATTGATGTTGTGACCTGTTCTTGCAGTTTCATTGGCTACATTACGAGTTTGCTACGGAAACGCCAATGGCGAGTTTGTAAATCCACAGTAATAGCGTTTTCCTTTGGTAGCACTTTTTGGTACTGAGGGTATTGCCACTCAAAAAGTGTAACCAAGGAAAAACGCTATAAGATAAGTGACAAGACAAAAATGATATGACATTTCCTACATAGTTGCCAATTCAAGATCTTATATTTTTTACAAATGAAAGATACGGCCTCCATAAAAATAAGTTTCAGTAAATTATATTTCATCAATTAATTGTCAAAAACCGCAATCAAGTATACAACTGTTTCAATACAATTTCATATACAATAAATTCAAATCAAATTGCCCACCTGCTGTTTTCTGTTTTCTGTTTTCATTTATACAGAGCATACCAAAAAACTTGTACAGTATGAAATTTTTTTTGTAAAAAGCAAGGGATAAAATTTAGGGAACTTAGAACTAAAAAGTCGATTTATGTAAAAAAATGGTTTTGTTTTTTGGATGTTTTTTTACTACTACATTTTTAAAAATATTATCAAAATATGTTTGGCCCTTTTCACTGATGTAGGGAAGAAGAGCTTTCAAATCTGTTATTTTTCCTTTGAAACGCCTAAAATTTCAGGTGGAATGGCTGCTTTCAAATTGACAAACATTATAGATGTTTCAAAGAAAAAAGTGTCAGATTTGCTAAAAAAATAAAAAAATTTTATACTGTACAAGTTTTTTGGTGTGCTCTGTATACATGAAAATGTCTTTAGGTTATAAAGTTGGAAAAATAAAATAAATTTTGTCTTTGCACTTTTTTTTCTACGATTTATAGTTATTGAGCTATCCTCTGAGAACTTCTTAGTGGACCACTCTGTATATTTTAAAACTTTACGATGCCACTTAACTAGTCAGTAGCGCTAATAATTTTTGAATATTTCTATGCAGAAATCAAGTCAATCCGGTTATTATTAACAGAGAAAGTGTAATTTGAAAAATGTAAATATTAATTTCGCCATGTCATCCCCTCCCTAGCGTACTAGGCTGAACTGGTTAAGCACGAGTCGCGTTATGCTTTCCGAACCCTCAATTGTTTGCCTTGTCGCCTATAGTTTTTTTTTATTTCATTAGCTAGCCTTTTTATAGTTGAATGATTATTTGACCCTTGGTCACATACAGAGGTTGTAATATTTATTCCAATAGATTGGGACTCTCTTATTATCATTTTAATGATAAAAACAAGATCATAATTTTTAGTTCTTGTATCAATGTCCACGAGTCGTTCGCGTGTCTGCTTCAAAATCCACGAGTCGTTCGCGTGCCTGCATCAAAATACTAAACAATAGCGAGCCAACGAGATTACAAACCCCGGATAAAAAGACTAGAAAAAATTGAAACACACGCACTCATTTGAATGCCTACATCAAAATAGATGAACGCGTCTGCACCTGTTTTGATTTTTTCTAATCTTTTTATCCCGGATTTGTAATTTCGTTGGTTCGCCATTGTTTAATAATAATAGATTTTTTCCAGTAACGAAGTTACTGATAATTTCAACTCCGTTATTGGATGTGAAATCGTTCCAAATAGAATGATGTAAATTCAAGTGTCCCATGATTATCAATGATCTATTCAAATCGTATATCTCGTTCCACTGTTGTTCTATGATATGTGTATTAGAGTTGGAATATACGTTTGTAATGCAGAGTATGTTTTATATTTTGACTGTTATGTATAATGAATCTCGTTTCCATTTTTTTTTAATAACATTGTATGAGAGATTACTTTTGATTGCGGTAATAATGTCTTCATAAACATCGTCTTTGTCTATTTTGATTATGGTGAAGAATTTTAAATTGAATTTATAATTTTCTTTAACCCTTAACTTGCACAGTCACACAGTAATAAACCGCTCAATATTATCAAATTAAATTTTTAATCGAAAATATTTAAGTTTAATTTGCGTTATTATGCCTTTAAATGTTAGAAAAAAATTCATCTATAACCGTATTTTGTTTTATACATTTATATGTCATAAAATATAGATGTCGGTCACATAAACCGCACTGTGCAATTTACGCGATTCTGAACACTGTGCTAGTTAAGGGTTAAGCCAAGTTTTGTTTAATAGAACTATGTCTGGGCTGTTTTTTTATGTTTCCATTTGACTGGTCTAGAATAAAAGGGGTATAAGTGTATTATTTGATTAAAATTAGTTAAGGGCATATTTGACTAACTTAAGTTCATATCTGTTTGGTATAAAAGAGATCTAAATGATTTTCAGACTTTTGGCGTAATAAAGATAAAAAAAGTTCCAGTTTTCTTGTGCAACTTTTTATTATCTATTGAACTTTGGATGGAAATATCTCAAAATTAATAATTGCATTTACAAGAAAACTTACCTAACTGTTGCTTTTCAATGTTGATGAAACTTTGCACACTTACATATAGTAGTATGAAAAATATTTAATTGATACGTATTTTTTTTTATTTTACGTGCTTCTAGCCTTTGAATGTTAAAATACATTCTGTACGCATTTTTAGCCTGATTATGAAATCAGACTGATTAGAAGTAAACATATTTTTTTCACCTTTTTTTTGTTAACCTTAGGAGCTACCTTTATTATTGATATTATTAGTAATCCATGATGAAATAAACAACACCATTTGATAGGCTTTTAAAAATACTAAAATATGTTCATAACAGATTTATTATAGGTATATTAAAGTTTTTTTTATTATAATATTGTTGTTTGAGCAGTTCTTAGCTTGTTTACCATCTAGAATTAAATGTTTATTGCTTAAAATCCTTCTTACTATTGAACTTAAGCATTATTTTTCTGGAATCAATTTTGGCTTTAATATGTATAACCAATGGTTATGGTACATATATGTATATAACCCTAATGTATTAAGTTTTGTATTTATTTCTTCATTATTTGCATTCTTAAGATGTAAATTCCATAGAGATTCGATTAATATCTTTATTTTTTTATATATTTAAAATTATTTAAGTTTAGGACCCCTACTTCACAAGCTATTTCTAGCATCATCCATGGTTGGCTGGACCAGATATTGGTAAACCACTCACCCGCATGTATCGGTTTCAATTTTACTATTCCAGATCCCGTGGCTCGATTACGTTCACTAAATTACTCAAAATTCTTGTAATTAGACAGATTAATTGGTAGCTTTAATTTCCAGCTCCGTTGATGCCATCTTTCTATTTTACACAGTACTGCGAAACATAATATGAATATTTATATTGAAAGGCAATAAATTAATGTGACAAAATAAACTTTCGATATATCATTTAAAAGTCAGGTTTTTGTCACTTCTTACCATTGTGGCTCAATGGTCTAGGGGTATGATTCTCGCTTTGGGTGCGAGAGGTCCCGGGTTCAAATCCCGGTTGAGCCCAAACGTTTTTGTTCTTTTTTTTTTATCTCGATAAAGTCAAGGTAATCAAGAACAGCGCCTTGACCGGCCACAAAATGTGTGACGTATATGGTCTTCGTAACAACAAATACTTATCAGAAACATTTTGAAAATGGAACCATTAACATTCCTTTTAGTCTTTTTTGAGTGCATTTTATTATCAACGGTTCGAGCCAACAATCAAACCGAGTTGGTGGGTCAAGTGAAACAACTCGATGAAAAAATCGATGCTTTGAGACGGGAAGTGTGGTCGAGTACACGAAATGTACCTCAACACATGAGGCGGGATATTGAAGATCTGAAAAAACGTTCAGAAACATCGGAGAATACTTTAGACTCACTTGATAGAAAACTTCAATTGGTAATTACGTCATTAAACCTAGTAATCTACGATTTGAGCATAATTAAGCAAAACGTCACTGACATTTCCTTGACAATCAAGTAAGCTAAGACTCACTGAAACAAAAACATTCAATACAACATCCATTTTAGTACGTTCAACGAACGCTCGATAGTTAAGGATGCGATTCAACAAGTATTTCAAAACCAATACCCATCCAATTGTTTGGAAATCAAACAAAAGACACCCAAAGCTCCTTCAGCTGTCTATTCGTTGCAATTCAAAAATTCTTCCAACGTCGTTCTAGCCTTCTGCGAAATGGAGTATGATAATGGTGGTTGGACTGTATTCCATAATCGCTACGATGGCCAGCAAGACTTTGATCTTGACTGGAATAACTACAGGAATGGATTTGGCAATATCGCTGGAGAACATTGGTTGGGTTTAGAGAAGATTTATCAAATGACCAAAGGAGAAATCCACGAATTACTAGTAGACATGATGGGAGAAAATGACGCACGCGCCGTAGCTCATTATAAGCAATTCGCTATTGGGGGAGAGGAAGAGGGTTACGCTCTTAAATTATTGGCAGATTGGAGTGGAAATACAGGGGATTCTTTCGATTATCACGCAGGAAGCAAATTCAGTACGAAGGACAGAGATCAGGACAATTGGGCGGAAGGTAACTGCGCCCAATCACATGGTAAATTGATTTTTAATCAACTTATTGCATGTTGATAGAAAACATTTCTTGATTTAGGAGGTGGTTGGTGGTATAAATCGTGCGATAGATGCAATTTCAACAACCGTTATTCGCCTGGCAGTCAATCCAACCACTTGCAGTATCAAATAATGTATTGGGATTCCTTCGGAGGACCTCTAAAGGGACTAAAGGCAGCTAGAATGCTTGTGCGGCCACGACAATAACTAGTTTCAAATTAGACTTTTTATGTAATCGATTCTTGAGATTTTCTCGCTAATTTGTGCAATCTAAAATTTTAATGATTCAAATTCCGAACTTTATACATATATCATGTAAAAACTCACCTTTTTCAAATCGTTTTCTGTAGATTTTTTTTGTGGTTCACTATCTACTATATCCTTTAATTTACGTAACTCTTTAAGTAGTTTTTCTTTTTTTTCTTCAAATTTTTCTACTTCAATCAATAAATTTTTATATAATTCTCTTGGTACCCGTAAATAAATTTTATTTGAACCAACTTGGTCCTCTACTAATCCTTGTGGAGGTTCAGAGTTCTTTATCATATGAAGCTCGTAAAGGTGAGCAAGATCTTTGATTAATGGAGAAAATTTCGTCGCACTGGCAACATTGGACGCCGCAAGAAACACTGAAAAATCACCTCATATTTCAACTGATTACAACAATGTTGATTTACCACTTAACCTTCTGGTTTATGTTTAAATGTTATATTGAATAACTTTTTTAAACGTCGAATTCCTACAATTATTTCCATTGTTTCTTCTACTTCGCTTTCCAATTGATAATCGACAAAGTCCATAATCACTTCGGGATAATCTCGCTTAGTAGCCACGTTCCACAAATTGGGCAACCTCTTATGCAAATGTTGCGACAATGCAGGCATAAATGGTGCCAGAGCTCTGAGGCTACAATCTAAACACTGTAGCAGCGTTTGACAATGGGCTTTCGCTTCAATTTCTTGCTTTTTCTCTTTTAAGTTCGTTTTTATGGCTTCCTAAAATGAAAAGTTTTTAAGTCCGTCTCTGTTTCCTGTTCAATAACACGGAGAAACAGTGACGTAGAATGAATTGCGATTCAAGTCCCCAACAGCCGTGATCGTCTAGTGGTTAGGACCCTACGTTGTGGCCGTAGTAACCCAGGTTCGAATCCTGGTCACGGCAATGCGCAGAGCATTGTCACGGTGAGGACATTTTTTTTTAATGTTAAAAATTTGAAAATACAAATGAATGATTTTCATAAAAAAACTCACCAGATAAATGTCGCAAAATTCGTAGTACAAAAAATTTTTCAAAGCCCACGTGGCTTGGTGATAATCACTGGATTCCATACTTTGCTTAACGGTGTTTAGCATAAACGTTAATCTGCTTAAAATCCATCGGTCCATCAACGATAATTGCGCCCTTAGCACTGATTTGGAAAAGTTATTTTCGACATGAGCATCAGCAACTTGTTTAGTCCAGGACAAAGCGAATTTCGTCGCTTGCCAGATCTTGTTTCCAAACAATTGATTTGTGTGACACTCGCTTACATCAAAGTTAACCGTATGATCTGTGAAGTTGATATTTATTTTTTTTATGATAAACTAAGAAAAATTGTCATTTCACTCTTAATATTTTGTGATAATAGTGTGAATCGTAAAGCATCTGAGCCGCATCTATGTATTCCATGGGGGAACATTCGTTTTTTGGCCTTCGGTGGCTCTTTTTAGCTCATCCAAAGTGAGAAGACCATTCCTATAGTTCAATTGCAACGTTTCGTTTAATTTCTAGGGCAACAATTGGCTCCTTTAATGACTATTAAACCTGCTATTGCCAATTTACCTCTAAAGTCCTGCCATCTATTACCTCTTCTGGTGCGATAACATTTCCTAGACTTTTTGACATCTTCCTACCATGGGCATCGTAAATTATACCATGAAGCAATATTTGTTTAAAGGGTAACTGGCCTTTAAAAGTCAAATAAACCTATTACAATGCAAGAAATGGTTACTTCCAGCTTACCAGTTAACTGGGTGCCCAACATAACCATTCTAGCAACCCAGAATAAAAGAATATCATGCCCAGTCACAAGTACTTCGATAGGATAGAAATTCTTGAAATCGTCAGTATTCTGCGGCCAATTGAAAACAGAGAACGGTTGTAAAGCAGATGAAAACCATGTGTCCAGCACGTCCTCGTCTTGTACGCACCTCACGTCTTCCGTTGGGCATTGCAAAATTTTTGCAGCTTTAATTTGAGCTTCTTCAGTACTTTTTGCGGCCACCCAAACTTCTTTCGCGCTACTGTTTCGACATAAATAAGCGGGAATTCTATGGCCCCACCATAATTGCCTTGAAATACACCAGTCCCTAAATGATTATTACTGTTAACTAGAGTAATATCTTGTAAAACAGATTGAATGAAACCTCGTATTTTCTAACCACTGAAACCAGTTTTTTTCAAAATGTTTTGGTACAATATCCAGGCGCCCATTGCGCACATCGTCTACTGCTTTGGCAGCCATTTGATCACATTTAACGAACCACTGGGGTTTCACCAGGTATTCTATAATGTCTTTTGAACGACTGAAAAAAATAATATTTAGTACGTTCTAAATTGGTTTTTCAATGTATTCACCTGCAAATTGGAATTTGCATTTTATGATGTTCTTGACCTCTAAGCAATTGCTTCTCAGCTAACTGGTTTATGACATCTTTTCTAGCATCAAACCGTTTGCGACCCTTAAATAAGCCACATTCATTTGTTAGGTTTCCTTGACCATCAATTATTGGTTGAATTCCTAAATTGTGACGTTTTGCCGCTTGAAAATCGACAGGATCGTGAGCTGGAGTTACCTTAACGGCCCCTAAAACCACGTTTTGTGACCAACTAACTAGAATTAAAAAAAATATATATATATTACCAGTTCCAAATTCTGGATCGACCAAATCATCTGCAATTACAGGAATTACATCATTTCTAAATGGGTGTTTTAAATGTTTTCCTATATACTCTTTATATCTAGAATCGTTGGGATTAACGGCAACTGCTACATCTCCAAATATTGTTTCTGGACGGGTTGTTGCCACAATAATTTCTGAATCTGACGATTTCCCTTCTAACTTATATGCAAATTTTGTAAGAATTCCAAATTGTACTGGAACTTCATAACCAGGTACTAAAACGTTTGTAGGCCCATCAACTTCAAGATAATCCACTTCAATATCAGAAACGGCCGATTGTAACGCACAGGACCAATTAATCAAATGATCAGTTCGATAAATCAAACCTTGATCGAATAGTCTTATAAATGCTTCAGTAACTGCATAACTACGTTTTTTATCCATGGTGAAAACTTGCTTTTCCCAGTTTAAACTGAGATTTAGTCGCCTTAATTGTTGAATTATTTGGTGCGATTTTTCTTCTTTCCAATTTAGCACCTCTTTTTCAAACTTATCTCGACCTAGCTGATGTCTAGTCATACCTAATTCTTTAAAAATCTTCTTTTCTACAACCACTTGAGTCGCAATACCAGCGTGATCAAGACCTGGTACCCATACTGTTTGTTTTCCCTGCATTTGGCCCCTGGAAATTTATTGTTAATAAAAATTTAATTTTTGAAAATTCCATACCATTTAACCATGATATCTTGCACACAAGCCGTGAGTACATGCCCTAAATGGAGTGTACCTGTAACATTTGGTGGTGGTAAAATAAGACTAAAAGTTTTTGATTCGTCCAAAGGTTTATTGGGTTGAAAATAGATCTCTTGGTTTAACGAATTTTCCACTTCATGTGGTTTATACGCGGCCGCCAATTCTAAAATATGATAATTAAATTTTTAAAATTGTAATTTAAAAGGACTACATATTATACGAAACGGTGTACATTTGTATTGGGAACAGACTATATCATACTTCAACTGTTAAAAAAGTAAGTGTAAGATATTTAAGTTGATATGCAGTCCCAGTAGCATTGTAAATAGCGATGTTAAAAAATAAAATAATGCGGTTCACTTACCGGAAACTTCATGGAATTTTTGTGTACAGAAAACTCTCTTGCGGCTACGTATATTTTTAAAATATTCGAAATTATTATTACACAGTTTACATCCTCTTTGTAACCGGTACATGTTTTGTTTATGATTGCCTTTTTTGAGGTTAAGTCCATTTAGTTGACAATATGGACCCTAGATGGCTGTATTTATCATTCGAGCTTTTTTTTTATGTTGGTTTTATGAATAACAACCTTATTGTTTACCACAATTACTTGATTTTCCTATGGTGATTATGTTATTCGCTCATTTAGTCGAAATAAATCCAAATATTAATTTAACTTGTTACCACGCTAGTCAGTGTCAGCACTTCCTTTTCTGTCATCAAATATTTTGTTTCTTTTAGTAAAATAAATGAAAATCGAAACAAGAAATGTATACGATATATTATAACAAGATTCTAAACAATTTTATAATAACTTTAATTGGGACTTTGTTAAATTTTATATGAATAAACCTTTATTTTGACTTACCCGCCGCCATTTAAATTTAACCTGTGCCGGGCACCATACCCGGCATCTACTTTAGCTAGGCAACAACGTTTCCTGCGCAAAAATTTATTCAAGATATACCAATGGACACTCAAACTTTTTCTCAAGCCGAATTTGATAATTTGCAACGCCTGATTGACGGTCATATACCCGATGAGTGAGTAGAATACAATTTGGTAAAATTTTATTCAATTTTTATAAAAAGAAAAATGTCAAAATGTGACGTTCAAAGCCAGCAATAATTGTCGCCATATTGCCCATAATTTGCAATGAATTACCATGAAAAATAAATTAGTTCACATCGATGGTGACTTTTCCTATTCAGCTTTTAGACATTAAGCAATTTTCGGCAACCGAATTACATGATTAGTTTGAAACCTGATTATTAAAAATTTTGTAAAAATAGACATCATGGGTGCTGACATCTGCCAGTTAAATGCGATACAATGCCGTTCAATGCTCAATGACGTTGGACATTGAGTATAGTGAATAATAATTATATTAAAGACATCTAAACACAATATATTATTCACAGGTATATTAATGATGAACAAATAAAGGATGCGGATGTACTATTTTTCTCGCATCACGGCTATTTGGAAACTGAAGACATTTCTCAGTCAAGCAACCAATCAAACGGTAAGAGGGTTCCAATTGTGTTTCAAAAACAAAAACATCAAATTCCTATCAATTATAACAGCAGAAACTCAACAAGATCTGTTTCCCGTGGAAACTGTTGTGAAAAAAGAACCAGTATTCAACTATACGCAACCAAAATACAAAGATCTAAATGGGAAATCTGTTAGAGTATTCGAATGTGGAATTTGTGAGGTTCTTATTAAGAGAATTCCCATTTTATATAAGAACCATCTGTTTTCAGGCGGTAGAGAATTCAACCATCAGTACACTCTAATGAGACACTTGCCAACGCACACTGACGAAAGGAAATTCCATTGTCACATATGTGGAAAAGGTCCGTAATTCAATATTTCATTAAACAAGGCATCATAATTCTCAAATATAATATATTAATTTCTAATTTTTGAACTGGAAATTGACAGCTTTCCGTCAAATGTCCACATTGTCTCAACACAAAGCCATCCATTCCTCTGCTCGTCCCTATACCTGTCAAGTGTGCAACAAGAATTTTAATCGAGTTTCTACTTTGATTTCTCACAGTAAAACTCATACAGGAGTTAAACCGCATTGTTGCCACATTTGCAATAAATCCTTCCATCAGAAAGGTACCAAAAATCATATTGGATTACTCCCCTTTATTGAAGTTCCCTAATTTTTCATAGGTAATTTACGAAATCATATTTTTACCCACACCAATGAGCGCCCCTACAAATGTGACGTGTGTGGCAAAGGATTCAACCAAATGTCGAATTTAATGTGTCATAAAATGAAAGTCAGTGGTAAAATTAGATTACCTGACTAGGGCAGAAAGAAAATGATTGCAAGGAACGTGAATTTTATTGTATTGACATGAGTTGCATTCATTGTCTTGTTGTCTGAGTTGTTATTTATAGTTTGCAATGCTGCGATCGAGATATTATGAAAACTATTTAAAAACATTGGTTGCAGGCTCATCAGAACATTGGTGACGGGGTACCAAAGTACCAATGCAAAACATGTGGTGAAGAATATTTCAAACGTATTAATCTCAGACAGCATGAACAGTTTAAACATGGAGTGGTGCCAGTAATTGAAATCCTACCGAATCGAAATCTGATTCAATCGAGTAACTTACAAAACGTATTGACAGAATATTCTAGTGCTATAGTGGTCGAACCGATTGAAACAGAAGCAATGAAATTAGCTTTAAAATCAGGCAATACTCCTTTTGCCCTACTGCGCCCCCTGTCAGGAATCCCAGTACTGGTGCGGGTAATCCCAGCAGGTAATAAACAAATGCTTGTGCCAGCTTCCGCTGATGATTTGAAAAAATATGGACGTATTTCCGTTAAGGCGAAAACTGGCGACCAAAATGACGATACCAAAGAAAATATCGGTTTGTGTTGATTGAAAGGAAAACCCTGTTCTTTAGTATGTTTATTTTAGATTCTAAAGGATGTATTGTTCAGATCAAGATACCCGTAGTAGCAACTGTTATCCAGACAAGCGGCAATTCAAATGAAGCTCTAGCCGTTAAAGTGTTAAGTCCGGATCCGAAAGATGATACTATTAAGAGTTCAACTGCTCAAACCAATGGAGAAATACCTGGAACAATATTGACTCCTAACTCAAGTAATACAGGTAGAGAAACACTTGATTTAACAGTATTTTCCAGGAAAAATGTAAAATTTCTTGCTGTGGTTTGGAAAACACTTTATCTCGCAGCTCAAAAGTTACATTTTTCTGAAGACCACAATGCGTAAATGTGTCAATAAAGTAATTTTTTATTATTAGAAAACTATTATATGGAAGGATTGATGTTCGACGGATTCATTGGTAACATGAATGATCAGAGAAATGTTGACGGTAAGTACACTATGCCAAGTGATTGAAAAATCTAAAAATCACTTGTAAAATATTTTAGCAATGGAATTTACGTTTGAAATTCCACAAGACGCTAGGGACAATTTAATGCTTCCATTTAACGGAAGCGAAAACTCAATTTTTTAAGGTACCTCTGACAAAATAATCATGGACCACAATACCATCACTGACTTTAAAAATTAGAACTAGTAATTTTTTTTACATTTTAAAGTAGTTTTGAATTTTGAAGTGAAATAAATTTTTACATTCTTACTGGACGCTATTGGTACGTGGGCTAGAAAAAGAAACAAACAACCTTTTTAGCGGTCGAAAAGCCACTTGACAAGTCCGACGTGTTAATTTGAGACAACGATGGCCGCTCACGAAGCCTTAAATCTGGTCGACGCGGTGGTCACGCCATCAACGCGCACCTATGTCACTGTTATTATTGTTATTTGCCATATGGCATTCAAATTTCCTATTCCTTTTTGTTTAATGGAGGTTTCTTTGTGAAAATAATTTAGAAAGCGTTTGCCAGGGACTGGCATAATAGAGGAAAAAGTGTTTTTGGCATGTAGCTGGTCGTTTAACACCCCCTCGAAAAGTTTTATTAAAACCCTTTTAGTTTTATAGGCAAACACTCGCCTCGGCCTAAATATATATGCAGTCAAGCACGTTTTCTACCTGACATTGTTGTTAGTGTAATCGGTAAAGACTCTTAGAATTTCTAACGTAAGATAACAGAATTGATGCTTTTTTCTTTCTAATTTGAAAGTTTAATTCAAGTGGATAATTTTTTAAAATAACTGTCTAAATGATATTGGTGTTTCATACTCATGCAAAAGTTGGACGATTAAAAACTCATAAACTTCGTGAAAATCTCCATAAATGATGATCAAGAAATGTCTTGAAAAAAAATGAAGAATGCCTGGTAACCGCATAGCCTCCGAGTCTAAAATTTCTTCGTCCCTTTCTTCTTTTTTTTCGTTCTGCTCAATTATTCGTCGCCTGACGATTTATTCAAATTTAATGCTGATGAACGCTAAAACACGAACAGGAAAAGAAAAAGAAAAAAACAAAAGGGAAAATCCTTGGTCAAGGTAATGTTGGACGTGAACGCCTTGTGAAATAAAAAAAAAAGAGTGGGCGCAGTCATATTTTACTTTCCCATAGGTAAGATATCTTAAATAAATAATATTGACTGCGTTATTGAAACGAGGCGCCACTGAGTACCGCATATACCTATTTTATATGCGACTTTCAATTTTTTCCTTCTTCAGTTGCATAATTCTTAGGAAAAATTCACATTACTATTATTTGCATAAATCAGAGTGGCCCAAAACAACTGCGTCGAAATGTTAATTTTTGTCATTTATAATTAATCTATAGCTCTATTCTACTATCAATTTGTTTAATATTATTTTAGTTTTTAAATTTGTAGATTGTATTGTTTGTTTAATAGTTTTTATCTTATTGTATACTTCAATTTTTCATGTTAAATGACAGATCTTACGACATAACATTATACAAGGTCTTCTATTTAAGATATGAGTATGTTTTAAAAGAAAATAATGTAAGTTTGACATGTAACATTATTGTTTTTTTTTGCAATTTTAGGGAACTGATGTAATAAACATTCGAATTTTGTAGAATAAAATTAAAGCACTTATGTTGCAATAGTTGAATTTTTAACATTTTACTGAAAAATACTGAAATAATAATGGGCATTCTTTTGTTCGCACGTGAAATCACAGTCACGTGAAATTTTCAAGTTTACAATTTCTGGAGCAGCTGCCGAGTTGAAATACCTACTTAGAACAAACCTATTAACTTAATTTGTATTTATTTCATGCTAAATAAATGCATATAAACGGATTTTGATGATAATGATGATGGTGGTGGTTGCATAAATTCCAACCTATTTATAATAATACCAAGGTAATGACCGAAAATAAGGTTACGAGGCGGTGGCGGTTGGTCTAACTAATCATTAAGTTTTCGAGATACATATTTGCATTTTTTTTGGATTGTTGGGGGCTCCACGGGCTAAATTGTCGGAAATCGGTCGGTGATTATTGGTGCCCACGAAAAAATGAGTAGAAATAAATTGGCAACGTCAAGCTTTTGGGTCCATTAAAAAATACTTTTGATGCGTGTACGAATTTGACGGTTATGCTAATGAAGATGAATCTAGATGAATCATTACTTCTCAACGATTTGGCAACAATGGAGGAAATGTCAATTAGACCAAAACAGTTTAAACCGATAAGGAAGTATAAGAAAAAGCCAATAATGCAACAATTCTGTTTCTGGGAAACATTAGTTACTGTCTAACGTTACAATTTAATTTATTCAAACTAATGCCATCGGAAAAAGCTATTGACAGTGCCCAACGTCCAAAAAAACAAAAGACAATATTTAATCAAGTTAAGCATTGAAAAACCCGCTGCCATTTCCACTAAGTGCGCAACACTAAATATGGCGGCAAACACTCTAAAGTCTTAATAAATTCATGAAACTTTTTAACACCTTCTCGTAACGGAGCACTCGAAACGGAACCCCCCCGTTTCACAAGTGAGCGTTAATCGCATAGGAAAACAAATGAAGAAGTTAAAAAACGAAAAAAAAACAAAAACAAACGCAGCCCACTACTACTGGGAATCGTATGCTTACCGCCATTTTGTCCTCGGTCATGTTTGCTTAACTTATTAACATTTAAACAAAGTAGGTGGGCATATACCTACATATATTTTAACAATAATCAAGCAACTTTTTTCTTATATATTTCCACTCAGTATATTCAGAAAAGTATTCTAATCAAGTAGACAACATGACGAATACAAAGCCCACAACTACTTTATTATTAAAACAACAAAAGCGCATCGATATACGGATAAGGGCCTTAAGGGGTTTAGAAAAAAAAGAACGGCTTAAATGAAAACTAGAAGGGGGCTTAAGTTACTCGGCTTACTTCGGCTGATTTCGGCGTTGTTGCCACTTGTTTGCGCACCGTCACTCCGCACCACAATTCGACTCGATTTTCAAACTTGTTGCCGTTGAGACGTCCGAGGAGCAAGTCGTCAATTGGCATTTGTCACTAGTACTCGATTAAATTGTTTTTTAAACGTAGTGTAGTTTAAAGTGTATTGAAAAATAAACGAGTGTAAACAATGGACGATCGTTTCAAATCAACCCAAAACACTAGACCTATTAATATTTTAAATAGTCATCATTTGTGCGTCAAGTGACCCAAAAATAAGAGAGATTGGATCCAGAAAAAGTTTAATTAAAGAGGAAAAAAATGCGATCACTTTTATCGATGTGCGGTTGTTTTTTGCTGTACTCGTTTTTGATTGGTCTCAGTCTGGCATCGATTATGGGGGATGAATGCGATTGGACTGGAAGGTAAGTGATTGGTTTTCAATTTTCTTTGACAGCAAAAGATTTCTATGGTTTTTAACATGTTTTTGTCTATTTTTTTAACATTGATTTTGAATAGAAGAAACCAATTAACATTTACCCTGTCACTGTTTACGTTCAATGGAACCGTTTTCTTATCTTTTTCTTGAAGTAGGCCCTGATTATAGTATATTGACAGTTGAAAAGATTTAAACATTTTTAGTGCTGGGTTTGGTTACTGGGAATCTCCTTAATTTGTTTGTTTTTAAAAAATACGATTAAACAATTGATTCTCAGAACAGAAATTGTCCATGTGTTTTATTCACATCTACACATAGTAGACCTTGACTACACGTTGACAATTGTTTTATTGAATATCGTTTGTCATTTTTTCCTTATTAAAGACGTCATTATTTACTATCAAACATAGTCATTTCCCTATCTATTCGATGAGTACACCATAATTATACAAACAGTTAACGATCCCCATTAGGGCTGAAACTGAACATTAACAGGAATGTACGGACATATGTATTTTTTATTTCTTTGTTGTTACAAATAATCGAATAATAAATTCTGAGAATTGTCAGACCGCTGACGCAATAAAATATGGAAAAAAGTGCCAAATGTGCGACAGATTTTTTTTCAATGGACCGTTGTTGCTTTCTTGCCATACGGTAGACGTTGTTCTTTTTTTTGCCTTTCAACTAATTATAAAACAAAAGAAAACAGTATAAACAATTACGAATTATTCGTTATTCGTTCCCTTTATTAATCCAAATACGTCTTGGACCGTTTCGGAGTGGTTACAAAAAGACCATTAAACCGTACCATAACAGAGAGAGTACCGCCATATAAGTGAATGCCTTTAAATGGACTGTCGTTTGTGTGTGACGTGACTTTATGGCGTAATATATACAGGGCGATTGCTATTTTGTGGTTATCCAATCAATCGATGACATTTCTTCCTAGTTTCAAAATGTTAAAAGCCACATTAGTTTTGCTTTTTCTTCTATGTAAGTAGGTAAAAAGGAGCCCTTTTTAGAACGAGCGAGTATAGGGCGTGTCTTAGATTAAATGAGATTTTTATCTTTTTTTTCCTTGCTGTTATTGTCTTTCGTCCATTTATCACGCCAGAAAGGAAAAATCTCTATCAAGTACCTTTTACTACGTATGGGCCTACGTCGGCTCCACTGTCTAGAACAAAAAAAATCAGTGTAAGCCATGAAAGACGAACCACTTCGTTTGTTTTCGTTCTCTCAAATATTTTAACGACGTCACTCAAAAATTATATAAAACAGAAGCGTCTAATATTGAAAAACGCAAGTACAAGTGTCCTTTTGTTTGATATAAAAAATTTCCAAACTGGTTCTGGACTTGCTAGGTCTTAACTACTGAAATCTAGAAAGTTTGTTTCTGGACAGATCAACAAAGCCAACTGAAATTTCACTTTACAAATTGCAAAAAAAAAAAAAATTAATTTCTTATTTCAATTATTTTTAGTAACGCTTTCTTTTGGCCAGAAATTAATTAATTTCTTATGAAAATTCAATTAGATTTTGCACAAAGTGACAATTGACTGTTTTGATTTACAATTAATCAACATTGAATAGAAATTGATGTACACTTTAGCTTTGTTCCAAGAGAGGTTCAGAACTGGTTTTTCACTAGTGCTGTGCTATATATAACGTGATTTTCAAATAACACAATGGATAATTAAAAAAAAAAAACTAGAAAACACACGAAACTATTGTATGAATGGTAACGTTATCACAGTTTAAAATCACTGTAATGATTCATAGCATTAATCAGAAATCATCATACCTATATCTCATCACTAGTGAAAAATCCATTCTGGAACAGTTGTGAACGTCTCTTGGAACAAAGTTTTTCTTTCTGTTAATTCAACTGACAGGATTGTCACCGGTCAATGAAAATTTGTCTTAACTTTATTGCTCTATTACTATGAAAATGACTATAATTAACTACAAACACATTATTAAAAAGATAATCATATACGTTTGCAACGTCATTTTTAAATAATAATAATTTTTTTAATCGAATGTCGATGTTCTGGATGACTTTTAAAGGGTAGCTTTAGGTTGATTCTATTTATTTTTGAACTAAAGCTATTAGGATAGGTGTTTGATTAGAAATTCACCATCACACCTTTTGTTTTGTCAGGCAGATACATATCTGTGATATATCTGTTAAAAGGTATTTTACAAATTTTTGACAAGTGGGTGATAAAAAGTTATCTAAATTTGTTAGCGCACTCTTAAAATAAAACATTCAAGTGGGCGTTGACCGTGTTTATGACATTACATATAGGTACCCGGAACAGGGCAACAGCCATTTTATTATTACCACTGTCAAAAGTCAAATAACTAAAGGAGAAAAAAGGTCATAAACCAGTTTCACAACGAGCACCACAACTGGAAGAAAAAGAAATCATCTATCGCTTGTTATGTTGACGCTTTTAAGGCTTAACTTCTTGCATGCTTCCAACCGTCATTTTCATGGCATTAGTCGATCTCATTTATTTATTAATTTCGATCGCGGGCGGCCATGACGACCGTTCGTTATCGATTCTCGACTTTTTCTTCCTCCGTGTCAAAAACGGTTCGATTACGTCAAAAATCGGTCGAGTCATCGGACGTAATGGTACCGCGCGCCACGGCCCGAACACAAATAATAAATTGGCTTTTTGTCGGTACCTACCCAGAATAATTTCGCGCGATTTAACCATTATTCGAGGAATTCGATACTTTTTTTGCACGTGCGCCATGGAGGTCGACATTCGATATTTGGCGTCCATTCTTACTTAAGTTGGGTGGCCATTTAACGTATCGATTTTCATTTTTTTTTTCAAATCGATATTTGATAGCGAGGGTGGCGGTGGTGACATAAAAAAAATTTAATTTTTAAACGTGATTACATTATTGGGGCTTCGATGAAAGTTTAGCAGTCACGTTACAGTTGTTATAGCGAACACTGGACACGAGTTTCGGTGGATTTTCGCTTAAATAAAACTCGACTTACATTGTACAACTTTTTTATAAAAAAATGAGCAGTTGGTCATATAATTTTTTTCCATTGTAAGTTGGTTTGACTTAGGTATTATAATAATTATTAGACGAAAACTCAGTGAATAGTAATATGACAAGCTTTCAAAATAATAAAAAAATTATATATCTCTTGTATATAAATGGATAAACACATACACCTAAATAAAATTCCTGGGAAAATTTTCGTTTAAAAAGTCAGATTTACATGTCAACCCGAACATAAATATTTACTGCATAGTGTAATAACGACTTATAAACATGCCGCCATCACGACGTTCACTTGTTTTTTCCCAAAACATGAACGGCAGCCTGTTTGATACGAAATTTTGTCTAAAAAGACAAACCAACATATGTATATAGAATATTATGTAGGCACCATAAAGGACATCCCAAAGATATCCGTACGACTATCGGCCCTCGGCCAGGATGGGGTAAAAAACAAATGATAGCAGTGTCATATATTTACCTGGTCGACTTGATAAAATATTCATTCTCTTGTATTTGCCATTTAGCCCCCAGAGGCTCACTTCTAAAAGGAACAATGGCTACGTGGGCAGCGTATTAAATGGCGTTCGGTGCCTTTTTGATGACGTTCCTCTTTTTTTTCGACTCGTTCTTCTTATACTTAGTCGCCGTCATCGTATTCTTTTGTTTTTCTCTCTCTCTTTCTTGTTTGGAACGTGCCTTTTAGGGCTTTATAAAACAAACCACTCGATACAGTGTTGCCAGAACGATTCCATTTATATACTTTTTTTATTGTTAACATATTTTCCACCAAACACCCCTCTTGGAAGATTAAAAAGTCACGTGTCGGTGTGTGGAAACGATCGTCCTCCCTATTTCCCACACTTTGGCCCCGTTGAATACCACCCCTTCTTTCATTTGACAAAATGTCATACCTGCTACACATAATGAATAGGGGTGAAGCGTGTCTACGAGTAATTTGTTTATTTGTTCTATTTACCTTGAAGCCACACGACCTACTAGGCGCGTATGGATATAAGAAAAATTACAATAAACAATAGATGTTGTTGTATCGATACTTAATTGTTATTATTAACGCCCGGCCCTAGTTTTATGCAAATGTTGGGGTGTTGTCACCAGTTCCAATGGACGACTAGATTTATGGTTCATATTGGTCGGTCGTTGCTCTGAACAGACCAAAAAAAAAGCACCTTTAAAAGTCGAGATAGCGTTTGTTTTATCGCAACCATATTCTTGGTAAAACGTTGAATATCGCTCGTTTTTCCCCTGATAATAAAAGTATTTTTTGAACAAATATATAAAAAGATAAAAGTGAGAATGAGTATTTAGTAAATATTTGAATTATGCCTATACGTATATTTGCCTTTAGATGTGCACGAGGAAACATGTTTCACTTGTCTTTATCCCCCTTTTCCAGACCCCATTCAAATATGTACCATAATTTTTTCACGTATGAGAATCGAGTCGGAGCGACATTCACAGCTCTGGAACAGGAACGGGAAAAGCCATATTAATATTATTGCTCTTCAAGTGTTAATGGAAAATGCACTCTTGCATTTTAGAGGTTAACTCAAATGTAAATGTCACAGGCATAACTTTAACTTTTATAAAAGGTTTACGTTATTTTTATTACAGTCGAGCTCACATATCCACATTAGGTATATTAAAAACATCTGTGAGTGCACGTTGTTGCAAATTGCATTGCTTTCGTTTCGATCAAGATGGCTATACATACAATGGTACCACATCTCTCAGTCATCATGTTCATGTATATTGCATTTAATAGCCGTGTTTCGATAACAGGTAATGAAATAAATAAATGTTTCCGTTTTAATTTGCTGTCAAAATTGACACAAACCAAGAATTTTTTGATGTTAACAGAACGGCAGTTAATGATTCGCGAATAAATTTGGCGTATTGAGTACAGAATCGAAAAACTATTAAGAAAGTTGAATGTCAATTAGAGTGATCTAAAGGATGACATAACTATTATAAATAACGATTCTTATTGCATCAATATTGTATTTCGATAGACATGGTTGCCCTAGTGATTTTTTCAAGATGAAATTGAAAAGAAAAGAAAACATTGACGGCTTTTAAATTAATAAAATATCGTATTTCAATTTTTGTCATAAATGACAGTTCATCGTTTTCTTAAGAAAATACTTATACTTCAATAATTGAAGTCGATATCATCCACAATTATTGTGAATGATATCGTCGGTACAAAGCCAAAATCACGAATGTAATGTAATGTAAAATTTTCAGTTTGGAGAAAATGAAGTTTGAATATTCCCATCTGTCATAAAATAAATACCAAAAAAAAAAAAGAATCCAGCGTAGAGTATGTTATACTTGAAGTACATATTTGTGGCTTAGTCATTAAAAACTTTGAAGATTTTTACGTCTACTAATACACTTAGGTGAAAAAAGCCACATTTGCACATTCGTGACTTTGGCATTGTACCGATGATATAGTTACATATTTGTGGAAAAAATATATTCTAACGACGATATAATAATTAAATATTGTGGCGTTACAAATTTCAAAAACGTTTAATCTTATTCTTCAGATCCTAAAATAAGCAAGAAATTGTGTACGATTTTCGATATAAAAGCAACCACTTCTTGGATGAAAATTTGTAATAATCATTTTTAAGATGGAAATTTGTATGCCGACACTTACCATACATATTCGAATATTA
>JABRWK010000002.1:692497-921441 GCA_013372445.1 Hypothenemus hampei | reverse complement strand
TCTATGTCAAAGCTCTGGATGCCAAATCAAAACACTAACATTCAAATGTCATAAAACAATATTTTCTATATATATTTTTTTCTGGATAACTGAAAAGTGGAAACAATTGCTTATTGGACCGCAATGAGCAATAATGTAATTTTCAACCACTCAAACGAAAAGAAAAAAAAACAAATGAATCTACCGTCCACGACCGCCTGCCTGCTTCGTGTACTATACGCGATTTACTATACATATTACGCTACCCGGTCCGTTTGGGCGTTCTTGCCTTGGAGGCGGGGGGAGGAGAGAACAGCGTGAGAAGGGGAGCGGGGTGGAGGACGACGGCGGAATACTACTACTACGGGCTGTCGTCCAGGCGAGTCACATGCTTTGCAACTGTTTTCCGCCTCACACTGATCACTTGATCGATTGGGGTGTAAGAAAGTTCAGGCCGTAAGTAGTCAAGTGGGCTTGGAAAGATGATGATCATCGTCATAATCGCAGTCCTTATCATTACTATTACTATTATGTATGCGTCAGAAATGGAGGTAAAACAATCACTGTAAAGATGACTCGTTTCCAAAAAGGGGTGTGTTTATTGTCTTTTGTTTTTTCCATCGTTTACACTCCATTTAATTTGATTGCGTTCACTAGCGTTTTTGAAACAATCATATTTTCCAGTGGCTACTGGATTATTGTTATTACTCGTTACGGCCTACTACTACGTATTGTCGTTTTGTTTCACTTTTCTGACTGCACGTCAGGTCAGTCACTTGTTTGCTCAATATTGTTTATTGTGGGTTGCATAAATTCCAGGAGGAAAACGACCTCTCGTATCGTGGCGGTCATCTTTTTATTATTACTTTTATGTTTCCTTACGCGCGAAAAACAAAAGAACATCAACGCGAAATTCTCCGTGCATCATAATGCGAGTCACCATTGTTTAAGCCAAATAAATTAACACTTAAATATATTTTTTATTCGCATCTAGGCGGCTGGATGTTTTAATTGGACGTGAATTCACAATTGTTTTCTTTAAGTCTGCAAAGCAAAACAGAAGACCCAAGATAAATTTGGCAATTTTTTTTTTGGTCCCAATTAGCCTACTCGGACGCATAAATTCCACGAAATATAAATGGCCTTTTTGATTAATAAAATGGTAGATTGGCGCATTGTTGTTTAAAAGGCAATTGTTTCTGTTCCTGTCCGTAGGCTGTAGGTTCACTTGTACCCGAATCGGTACAATTTAATTAATAAATATATTTTTGTCTGCTTCGTATTATCCTACGAGGCCAATATAAAAAGACAAACGACAGTCATACATACCTACATAGGCCCTGTCATGGCATGGTCTGATTTTTTGTTCGAGATAATAAAACACTTCAGGGCAATGGGCCCTTTTCAGCTGAAATAACAATAGAAAATCGATTGTCCAAAAACGACTCGATGTCCGTTTCGCCATTTGTTCACCAGAACAAAAGAGCAACAGGGTGTCGAGTGGGTGGGCGGGTAAACTACAGCAGGTACCATAGAGAGAAAAAAAAACATAATATGGGCATAATGCAGACCTTGTTCCTCAGAAAAAAAGGTTCTTTTTTCCCCTTTCCGCCAATCCTGAATACTATTGAGAGTGTGGAACAAGTATTCTTAACAAAACAGGTCCCTTTAGAATTTTCCTAAAATTCATTCTTGTCATTAGTATATCATATTCTAAATATTAAAGGGTTTACCGCATGCTACGGTATGCGAAGCCCTCGTATGCAAAGTACCTATCATAATGTGTGCGCTAGGCCTTGACCAAGGATAGTACCACTTTGTGGAATAGTGAGTCATATGGTATTCGTCAGCAGGGCGTTCTGAAAAGACACTCAGGCGAGACGAAAGGCTTTTGTGATTTTTTTTTGTTTCAAATAAAACTTGCTTCTATGTATGATGTATATATAATTCTGAACAAAATGGTGGAAGAATTTTGTTATTTATAATATTAAGATATACGAGAATTGTTCAATATAAACACATTTAATGACAATAGTTAGTAATTAGTAGCAAAACATTACGAATTCATATTTCACTTTATTTAAATAAGATTTCCAATACTATATCTTTAAAACTTCCACTAGAAGACTACGTATTATATACATACGTAGTATATGCAATGTGACCACTATATGAGGAGATAATCAAAATGTAAAGAATCGATAGACAAATGAGAAAAGTATGAAAATTAGAATACTTTGACTAAAAGTTTGAATCTATTTTATATTGGTTCTAGAAATTTCGTATTTATGTGACTTTTCAGGACTTCTTTTAAAAAAGTTTTGAATTCTTATAAATATTTTTTTGAGGAGTTCAATAATAATTTCTGAGGAAATTTGGCAACTACATTATCCACACTGATTTTATAATAAATATCGAGTTTGCGAGTAAACAATTAATTATAAATTATAATTAATTGCACTATTTCTGGACGGAATGGCGAATATGAATTTTAAATATATCTCACAGGCATTATCTGTGAATAATTAGTGATTGTTTAATCGTGTAAATTATTGGGAAGTGAATAAATTATAATTAAATATTTAAATTAAATAAAACATATTTTTATATTTGTATTTTTCATTTTTTTTTTTCAATTTTAACATTTATGAAACATTTAAATTTAAAAAAAATTGTTCTTTGAGAGAAGCTTTTTTTTTACATTCCAACATACATATATTTTTCTTTATAATTAGACGCGTGCAGGACCGGATTAATCCACTAATGGATATGTGAGACATCAAATGACATCTGGGATCTAAATTTTAATAATCTAGAACCGTTAGGGGCTTATTTCGGTCGTGAACGCTTTAATTTCGAACAATCATTTCTAAAAGACCCAAATTCTAACATTTCGCAATTAAAATTTAATTTAGAATCAATTATTTAGAATTAACAATCATAAAATTTCCTAGAAATCAAACATTCAATGGGTAAACATACGATAAGAAGTTAATATTTTAGTGATAAAAGTAAAAAATAACTATTTGCTAAAATTGTTATAAAAATTCACATATAATAGTAATAAAAACATCACAGAGAGCGAAATTAAGGGCAAGGGTATAACAAGACACCCTGTATATAATTAGAATTAACGATTAATCATTTCATCAATCAAAGACGGCAGTGAAACACCCTAAACAATTGAGAATTGCTTTCTCCTTAGTAGGCCTTTTATCCTCATCTTTCCGATGTCGTTTAACAGATCGTGAACTGTCAAAGGAACCGCGAGGCCGTGACATTTTATATGGTAACTCCGTTCTTGTATTGATCGTCTTCTTTTTCCCTTTACTCTTTATATAGTTTAAAATCTGTTCGTTTATTTCCAATGGTAATCCGATTCGGTCCGGCCCTCTATGGTCATCTATCGTTCGTCTTCCAAATTCTTTTTTTGACATCAAGCCATATCTAATTTACAGAAAAAAAAACATAAATTATCTGCTACTGCTAGACGATAAACAGTGAATTTTTGGGGAGTACCGCTGAAATAAGCATGTTTGAGTTTGTAGAAGTCGATTATCTTCAAATTTTCACTTCGATTCAAGTGTGCGTTCATTATCTGTACCGTTGATTATTCATTATTTTTTTTTTAACAAGTGTTTCATGAAATCATTTCTTTCAATAAGAATTCCTATTTCAAAATAGAAAGTAGTTAAGTTAAAACTTACCGAGGAGCGTAAATAAGATCTTTTAAAACAGCCTTCATATTAACATCTTCATTGCTCAGACCTTTTCTTTGACATTCATTACTTGCCCATCGCATGATGGCACTGTAAACAACCAACTCACTGGACACACGCAACGTGTCCCGGACTGTAATATCAAGAACATCTTGATAATGCAATTCTTCAAATTCGGTTTGTTTTAGGAAATAGTCGCCGTCTTTATCAATTTCTCTTAAAGCTCTGTCTCGAATCCTGTTCAGTGGTTGTTTCATCCAGTCGTCGTTTCTTTCTTGTGCATTGTCAACTAAAGGGGGTGCCGATGGTTCAAAATTCAATTGTCTATCCAGTTCAGATGCGTGCACCCATCGACCCATTCTGTGCAAAATAGTTAAGGCATTGTCTTTTCGAATCAGTTCAGCAAGATTGTCAATATAATGTTTGGCCAATGGCACGTTTCGGTTTGTGAGAGCAGTTTCGAGCAGACTTAGAGCTGTCACTGGGTTGGTTTGATGAATCGGATCAGCCATCATTGAACTTAAATAAAAAAATTATATTAAAATTTGCAGACTGTAGTTCGGTGGTTTACCTGGTAACGATCCGGTAGGCTTGATCAGTCACCGAAGACGTTGGACTGTCATTCGGAGTGGCGGCAATTGTTTCATCATTAGGGTGCTGCACAACCTGAACCATTTTGTATTGACGTTCGGGGCTGGAAAGTTCACCGGTGGTTTACTAAATGAATCTTAGGTATAAGATTTGATGAAAATGATGAAATAAATAAACGTACTAGATAACGATTATCCCCACCCTAGAAAGTTTGCCATATGTATTAACACCCGGCCAGTCGGTTTGTTTTCATTGATTCTTCAAATATATACATATATTCACCTCGCAAAAATTTATGAGTAGGCCTAAAAGTTAAGAGAGACACAATCTTTTAATTGACTATCATTTATTGATTAGATATAATCTGATGGTGAATGCGCCGGTGATTTTCTCCAAGCTGGTTTACTTTTTTCCTTTAATTATCAAAAAAGGATGATTTATAGAAAAATCATCCTGTATATTTTCCTTTAGCCTTCATTGATACACTGTTGCCGTCTATTAGCGAAAAAAAGTCGCTAAATAAAGTCGCGCGCGTTTTGTCATCTATTTACTTTACGCTTTATTAACGCTATACGAATCCTATTAGCCGTTACTACGTTTACACGGTAATATCGTTGTTCAAGGTTGTTTACATACATATACACAACATTAACACTGGGCGGTATCGCTTTTTATTTGACATTTGTCATTTTTGTTGATTTGCATCGGGCTCGTAACCAAGATTTTTTTTATCAGAGCTGTTCCTGCTATTTTTTCTCTAGCCCGTGCTTAATAAATTAAATAAATGACGTGAGAGCTATTTTAGACACGGCCCAGTCGAGTGGAGTTGAATCTGGAAAATTTGCCGGCCCGTCCGCATTCCACTGTTTTCGTGAAATTTACTTCCCGGTTTGTTTATTTCGGTACGTTTAAGTTGGCCATGGAAATTTAACACCGCTTTTTCTCAATTCCCTTCAAAACTCAATTTTCACTTGTTTGAATTTCGATGGCCTCCATACAGTAGTAATAAAACTTACATTTCAGAGGGAGAATCAATGGGACTCGCTTGTTCCAAAGGGATTTGCGTAAAATTCTGGCTTCTGATTGTGGCAGCGGTCT
Organism: Hypothenemus hampei; assembly: GCA_013372445.1. Lineage (NCBI taxonomy): Eukaryota > Metazoa > Arthropoda > Insecta > Coleoptera > Curculionidae > Hypothenemus > Hypothenemus hampei. The sequence goes on along the minus strand of JABRWK010000002.1, from coordinate 916,054 downwards.
CCGTGTCCTCGACCATACAAGCGATAAAAGCACTGAAAATTTATCAAAAGGAAAAAGAAGTCACTAAATGAACCAATAACATTTGTTTTTTCACTAAAAACTAAGTGAATATCGTTTATGTTATCATTATGATACTCAGCTCACTGGATAATTAAAGGGATTAGAAACGTTTTTCTTAATTATCTAAAACCGAAATTATGACAACAAAAAAAGACAACGGAAAAATGAATTCTGAATCAAATATTTTCAAATTATTTAAATTTTTTTTACGATCCGCTAGGTTATCAATTGTGTTGTTCAAAAAAGAACAATTGCTTTGGTTAAGCCTAAGAGACGTTTATCAACAAGGGAGGTGGAGCCTAAACAGTGGGGGCAGGAAAATTGTTATGATAACCAATAGGTTTCAAACAACATATCGCGGAGGGGATGGGGAAGTTATTAATAATATTAAGTTCATGTAATTAATCATTTTGTTTTTACCTAATCATTTCCATTATGTCAATTAAAAGACGGCAAAAATCGACAAACTTGACTGTTGAAACGTTGAAAAAACACTGAAAAAATATAATTTTTTCCAAATAAATATGAAATTTATTATTTTATGTGAACTGACTCATTATGTAAAGCAAACTAATTAGTGCCAAAGGAAATTTCCTAAATTACTTAAGGTCAAACGTCTCTGTTATGCCCAAATTCATATTTTTAACACTTACCCTTGATGCCTATTTAACTCCTCCATTTTAATAACAAAGCAAAACAATATCGAATCACCACCATTGACATGGCAATAAACAAAAGACTCAATTATTAAACATGCCACGGCCGCCCGAGATGATTGACTGCGCGCGTTGCGTTAAAACAATATTTTTCATATACCAGAGACATGCGAAAAGTGATCGCAACAAAAAGGAATTGGACGGACCTCGTATACGTAGGTATTATTTACAGGCGGCCTTGTAACTATCCCGGATTGATTGATTTGTTTTTTTCTTCTCTTCTTGTGCCCTTGCCTTTGGTTAAAGGGGCGCGTCTTTTCAAAGTAGGCCATCTCGTAATCGGTCACGGTGCGTTTTTCTTTTGTTTTTGGGATGGTCTTTTACGATACATGTATATTGGACGTAGAAGAGCGTGACCAAATGTGATTATTTATCATATACTTACTATTTATTTATTAGATCTTAATTGTTCATTGCGTAAATATGGCGGCGGATACCGATAATGGTAATCCGGTGGTTGTAAGATTGTGGTTAGCCAGGAAATTGTAGCAATTTTGTACTTGAATTGTGAAGATTCAAAATTGGGTTAAATATTCATCATGGCGCTGGAATGCAATGAGTAAATGGGTCACGAAAAATCGATAACACGCGAATGGGAAAGGACGGGAGGAGGCAAATAACAAAAAAAAAACAACAAAAGATTAATTTTGTTTTCTCAAATAACACGAGTTAAATGATCTTTTTCTAGGAATCAAACCGCAAGCATTTTATAGATGCATTATTTGCTTTGCTCGTACCTAATAATATATATTACGAATGAAAATTGGCATTAACAATGTCATCGAACGCAAATCGGATTAATTTATTTATAAGTTGCAGTTGTCTGGAACACTTACCTGTTCAAACAGTTGCTTGCGGCCCTGTTGTCCCTGACATTCTTTGGCCGATATACCACTAGGAAATCATCATCTGAATGAGTTTCCCTCAATTTCCGAACGTCATCGCAGCGAAACTGGATACTACGTTTTCTCGACCTGGTGAAACTCCTGTTGCCCGGGCCAGGAATATATTGTTATTTTTTCAGGCAAGCGCGAAACGCCGTTTCGCAACAGCGTCGATCGTGACGTAGGACGTCGCTTGTTTATATATGTATGTATATGAAAAAGTTGAATTAATTATGCATTCACCATTTTATCAGCATAAATTGAATGACAAAACATTCCTACTAATTTTTATATTTTGTTCATTCCTACTATGACAGAAGATATAAAAATTGACAAGATTGACAAGCTCCGTCGCAAATGTCAAAATACCTTTTGTTATGGTTGTTATTTTATGAGAAATCTTGAATTTCTCCAGCAATTTTAAGTAGTTTATTGTAGGAAAAGATAATATGTAAATATGTAATTCAAAGCAAATACCCGAATCGCCAGATGACGAAATCCAGGAGAACTTGATCAGTCCCGAAAAAATGATGGAATACGATTACAACTACTTCAGAAGGGAATCGGATTTCCATAATAAATGTTGTGGGGGCATGTTCTGGTGCATTAGGGACATATGCGGTATAATATGTGCAGTTTTAACGTGGCTCCTAATTCTGTATGCGGAATTTGTGGTTATGTCTGTTATTTTATATCCAAATCCTAGCACTGCATATACTGTGATCAATATGATCATATTTCAGGCCTGTGCTTTTCTAGCTTTCACTTCCCATTTAAAAACCATGTTTACCGATCCCGTGAGTACCTTTTTACCTGTCAAAGAAGATTCTTTAGACCTACTTTGTATTGATTTTAGGGTGCGGTTCCAAAAGGGAATGCCACCAAGGAGATGTTACAACAAATGGGTCTACGAGAAGGTCAAATAATCTTCAAGTGTCCTAAATGTTGCAGTATTAAGCCTGATAGAGCACATCATTGTTCAGTCTGTCAGAGGTACTGAGTTTTTTTCTGTTTAGATGACTTTAATAGGTATTTTTGTAGATGTATTAGGAAAATGGACCATCACTGCCCTTGGGTGAATAATTGCGTAGGAGAAAATAATCAAAAATACTTTGTATTATTCACTGTACGTTGGTCAAACATTTTACAAGTACCGGCTATTAATAAACAAATATTTTAGTTTTACATATGCCTTATATCGCTGCATTCCTTGTTCTTAGCGATTAATCAGTTTTTAACTTGTGTAAGACATGAATGGAAAGAATGTACCAGTCATTCACCTCCAGTAACCATAGTACTTTTATTGTTTTTAATGTTTGAGGCCCTTTTATTTGCAATTTTCACTGCAGTGATGCTGTGTGAGTAATTGTATGGGTGGTTTGGTAATAAATTAAAATTGCATTAATTTCAGGCACTCAAGTGCAAGCAATCTGGAACGACGAGACTGGCATAGAACAGTTAAAGAAAGAGGAAGCCAGGTGGGTGAAAAAATCACGATGGAAAAGCATTCAAGCGGTATTTTGGGAGGTTTTTCTTTATTGTGGTTCTCCCCATTTGCTAGGCCCAGGAAATATAAGAGTGAAATGGATTTTTATTCAGTTTAGAAAGGAGCTTTGTTTTTTATTGTGATAAATTTTATTAGAGCTACTTAATTTTTTTAAAGACGATGCATATCTTGTTATAATTTTAATACACAACATAATGAAATAAGAGTTTACAGTCAAGAATTAATAATTTCAAGCATTTCCCTAAATTGTGTATCTGTCTGAGTTTCTGAATGAACAATATCCTTAAAAATACTTGGACAAAGATTCTCACTGTAGCTTGACATCAAAGTTTGACTTTCCACACTCCTCAAACTGTCCTCATTTAATCCAGTTTGAGTTTGAATGTCACTCAAGCCACTTAAGATATCATCACAAGTCTGCGTGTACATATTCGAATAATCAGCTTCAAACAATTCATTGTCAAACATTAAATCAGTTTGAGTTTCACTATTGCAATTGAAGAATGGCGAATCCAAGTCGAAGAGCAATTCTGATGTATCAGAAATCTCTTGTGTGGGACATGAAGTTTGAGTACTTTTCTCATAATTTATGTCTNTTCGGTTTGTGAGAGCAGTTTCGAGCAGACTTAGAGCTGTCACTGGGTTGGTTTGATGAATCGGATCAGCCATCATTGAACTTAAATAAAAAAATTATATTAAAATTTGCAGACTGTAGTTCGGTGGTTTACCTGGTAACGATCCGGTAGGCTTGATCAGTCACCGAAGACGTTGGACTGTCATTCGGAGTGGCGGCAATTGTTTCATCATTAGGGTGCTGCACAACCTGAACCATTTTGTATTGACGTTCGGGGCTGGAAAGTTCACCGGTGGTTTACTAAATGAATCTTAGGTATAAGATTTGATGAAAATGATGAAATAAATAAACGTACTAGATAACGATTATCCCCACCCTAGAAAGTTTGCCATATGTATTAACACCCGGCCAGTCGGTTTGTTTTCATTGATTCTTCAAATATATACATATATTCACCTCGCAAAAATTTATGAGTAGGCCTAAAAGTTAAGAGAGACACAATCTTTTAATTGACTATCATTTATTGATTAGATATAATCTGATGGTGAATGCGCCGGTGATTTTCTCCAAGCTGGTTTACTTTTTTCCTTTAATTATCAAAAAAGGATGATTTATAGAAAAATCATCCTGTATATTTTCCTTTAGCCTTCATTGATACACTGTTGCCGTCTATTAGCGAAAAAAAGTCGCTAAATAAAGTCGCGCGCGTTTTGTCATCTATTTACTTTACGCTTTATTAACGCTATACGAATCCTATTAGCCGTTACTACGTTTACACGGTAATATCGTTGTTCAAGGTTGTTTACATACATATACACAACATTAACACTGGGCGGTATCGCTTTTTATTTGACATTTGTCATTTTTGTTGATTTGCATCGGGCTCGTAACCAAGATTTTTTTTATCAGAGCTGTTCCTGCTATTTTTTCTCTAGCCCGTGCTTAATAAATTAAATAAATGACGTGAGAGCTATTTTAGACACGGCCCAGTCGAGTGGAGTTGAATCTGGAAAATTTGCCGGCCCGTCCGCATTCCACTGTTTTCGTGAAATTTACTTCCCGGTTTGTTTATTTCGGTACGTTTAAGTTGGCCATGGAAATTTAACACCGCTTTTTCTCAATTCCCTTCAAAACTCAATTTTCACTTGTTTGAATTTCGATGGCCTCCATACAGTAGTAATAAAACTTACATTTCAGAGGGAGAATCAATGGGACTCGCTTGTTCCAAAGGGATTTGCGTAAAATTCTGGCTTCTGATTGTGGCAGCGGTCTCCGTGTCCTCGACCATACAAGCGATAAAAGCACTGAAAATTTATCAAAAGGAAAAAGAAGTCACTAAATGAACCAATAACATTTGTTTTTTCACTAAAAACTAAGTGAATATCGTTTATGTTATCATTATGATACTCAGCTCACTGGATAATTAAAGGGATTAGAAACGTTTTTCTTAATTATCTAAAACCGAAATTATGACAACAAAAAAAGACAACGGAAAAATGAATTCTGAATCAAATATTTTCAAATTATTTAAATTTTTTTTACGATCCGCTAGGTTATCAATTGTGTTGTTCAAAAAAGAACAATTGCTTTGGTTAAGCCTAAGAGACGTTTATCAACAAGGGAGGTGGAGCCTAAACAGTGGGGGCAGGAAAATTGTTATGATAACCAATAGGTTTCAAACAACATATCGCGGAGGGGATGGGGAAGTTATTAATAATATTAAGTTCATGTAATTAATCATTTTGTTTTTACCTAATCATTTCCATTATGTCAATTAAAAGACGGCAAAAATCGACAAACTTGACTGTTGAAACGTTGAAAAAACACTGAAAAAATATAATTTTTTCCAAATAAATATGAAATTTATTATTTTATGTGAACTGACTCATTATGTAAAGCAAACTAATTAGTGCCAAAGGAAATTTCCTAAATTACTTAAGGTCAAACGTCTCTGTTATGCCCAAATTCATATTTTTAACACTTACCCTTGATGCCTATTTAACTCCTCCATTTTAATAACAAAGCAAAACAATATCGAATCACCACCATTGACATGGCAATAAACAAAAGACTCAATTATTAAACATGCCACGGCCGCCCGAGATGATTGACTGCGCGCGTTGCGTTAAAACAATATTTTTCATATACCAGAGACATGCGAAAAGTGATCGCAACAAAAAGGAATTGGACGGACCTCGTATACGTAGGTATTATTTACAGGCGGCCTTGTAACTATCCCGGATTGATTGATTTGTTTTTTTTCTTCTCTTCTTGTGCCCTTGCCTTTGGTTAAAGGGGCGCGTCTTTTCAAAGTAGGCCATCTCGTAATCGGTCACGGTGCGTTTTTCTTTTGTTTTTGGGATGGTCTTTTACGATACATGTATATTGGACGTAGAAGAGCGTGACCAAATGTGATTATTTATCATATACTTACTATTTATTTATTAGATCTTAATTGTTCATTGCGTAAATATGGCGGCGGATACCGATAATGGTAATCCGGTGGTTGTAAGATTGTGGTTAGCCAGGAAATTGTAGCAATTTTGTACTTGAATTGTGAAGATTCAAAATTGGGTTAAATATTCATCATGGCGCTGGAATGCAATGAGTAAATGGGTCACGAAAAATCGATAACACGCGAATGGGAAAGGACGGGAGGAGGCAAATAACAAAAAAAAAACAACAAAAGATTAATTTTGTTTTCTCAAATAACACGAGTTAAATGATCTTTTTCTAGGAATCAAACCGCAAGCATTTTATAGATGCATTATTTGCTTTGCTCGTACCTAATAATATATATTACGAATGAAAATTGGCATTAACAATGTCATCGAACGCAAATCGGATTAATTTATTTATAAGTTGCAGTTGTCTGGAACACTTACCTGTTCAAACAGTTGCTTGCGGCCCTGTTGTCCCTGACATTCTTTGGCCGATATACCACTAGGAAATCATCATCTGAATGAGTTTCCCTCAATTTCCGAACGTCATCGCAGCGAAACTGGATACTACGTTTTCTCGACCTGGTGAAACTCCTGTTGCCCGGGCCAGGAATATATTGTTATTTTTTCAGGCAAGCGCGAAACGCCGTTTCGCAACAGCGTCGATCGTGACGTAGGACGTCGCTTGTTTATATATGTATGTATATGAAAAAGTTGAATTAATTATGCATTCACCATTTTATCAGCATAAATTGAATGACAAAACATTCCTACTAATTTTTATATTTTGTTCATTCCTACTATGACAGAAGATATAAAAATTGACAAGATTGACAAGCTCCGTCGCAAATGTCAAAATACCTTTTGTTATGGTTGTTATTTTATGAGAAATCTTGAATTTCTCCAGCAATTTTAAGTAGTTTATTGTAGGAAAAGATAATATGTAAATATGTAATTCAAAGCAAATACCCGAATCGCCAGATGACGAAATCCAGGAGAACTTGATCAGTCCCGAAAAAATGATGGAATACGATTACAACTACTTCAGAAGGGAATCGGATTTCCATAATAAATGTTGTGGGGGCATGTTCTGGTGCATTAGGGACATATGCGGTATAATATGTGCAGTTTTAACGTGGCTCCTAATTCTGTATGCGGAATTTGTGGTTATGTCTGTTATTTTATATCCAAATCCTAGCACTGCATATACTGTGATCAATATGATCATATTTCAGGCCTGTGCTTTTCTAGCTTTCACTTCCCATTTAAAAACCATGTTTACCGATCCCGTGAGTACCTTTTTACCTGTCAAAGAAGATTCTTTAGACCTACTTTGTATTGATTTTAGGGTGCGGTTCCAAAAGGGAATGCCACCAAGGAGATGTTACAACAAATGGGTCTACGAGAAGGTCAAATAATCTTCAAGTGTCCTAAATGTTGCAGTATTAAGCCTGATAGAGCACATCATTGTTCAGTCTGTCAGAGGTACTGAGTTTTTTTCTGTTTAGATGACTTTAATAGGTATTTTTGTAGATGTATTAGGAAAATGGACCATCACTGCCCTTGGGTGAATAATTGCGTAGGAGAAAATAATCAAAAATACTTTGTATTATTCACTGTACGTTGGTCAAACATTTTACAAGTACCGGCTATTAATAAACAAATATTTTAGTTTTACATATGCCTTATATCGCTGCATTCCTTGTTCTTAGCGATTAATCAGTTTTTAACTTGTGTAAGACATGAATGGAAAGAATGTACCAGTCATTCACCTCCAGTAACCATAGTACTTTTATTGTTTTTAATGTTTGAGGCCCTTTTATTTGCAATTTTCACTGCAGTGATGCTGTGTGAGTAATTGTATGGGTGGTTTGGTAATAAATTAAAATTGCATTAATTTCAGGCACTCAAGTGCAAGCAATCTGGAACGACGAGACTGGCATAGAACAGTTAAAGAAAGAGGAAGCCAGGTGGGTGAAAAAATCACGATGGAAAAGCATTCAAGCGGTATTTGGGAGGTTTTCTTTATTGTGGTTCTCCCCATTTGCTAGGCCCAGGAAATATAAGAGTGAAATGGATTTTTATTCAGTTTAGAAAGGAGCTTTGTTTTTTATTGTGATAAATTTTATTAGAGCTACTTAATTTTTTTAAAGACGATGCATATCTTGTTATAATTTTAATACACAACATAATGAAATAAGAGTTTACAGTCAAGAATTAATAATTTCAAGCATTTCCCTAAATTGTGTATCTGTCTGAGTTTCTGAATGAACAATATCCTTAAAAATACTTGGACAAAGATTCTCACTGTAGCTTGACATCAAAGTTTGACTTTCCACACTCCTCAAACTGTCCTCATTTAATCCAGTTTGAGTTTGAATGTCACTCAAGCCACTTAAGATATCATCACAAGTCTGCGTGTACATATTCGAATAATCAGCTTCAAACAATTCATTGTCAAACATTAAATCAGTTTGAGTTTCACTATTGCAATTGAAGAATGGCGAATCCAAGTCGAAGAGCAATTCTGATGTATCAGAAATCTCTTGTGTGGGACATGAAGTTTGAGTACTTTTCTCATAATTTATGTCTGTTTGAGCTTCATTATTTTTTTGGAGTGGAACCGTTTGAGTTCCCACTGAGCAAATCTCTTTGACTTTCGTTTGCACAAGAAATACAGTATTAATCTCCACTGACTTGGCATTATTCGATTTGTATTCGCTTTTGTTAAGTAATTGATGCCTCTTTCTTCTACAATGTGTTTGCAATGTGTCATAATTACCATAAGAAGCATCACAATTTAAACATTTGAACCATACATTGCAATATTCTTTATGTTTCTCGAAAAATGTTTCTCTAGCAAACGATTTCTGACACTGATCACACAGATACGGTTTGAACGAGTGCATTTTTAAGAAATGTTGTCTTAGACTCTTCATATTTAAAAAATGTTTAGAGTGACCCCATGGACATTGCTTCGAAGGGCAAAAATACCATTTCTCTTTAGGACTTTCTTTTATACATCCTGTTTTATGCGTGACCTTTAGATGCATTTGTAAATTTGATTCTGAGATGAATGTGGCACTGCAACCGTTTATGGAACAGATAACTTTGTTCCTTATTTGGCATTTCTCAATTGTGGGGTATATTTTTAATGGTTCTTCCATTAAAGCTGAAAATTAAATTTTCGAGTTGTCAAACTGACAAATTCGTTTACCGCAGACAATTTTTTAACTTTTTTATTTATTACACCATAACCTCAAACATATGAAGTCTGATGCAAATAAATTTTCACTCTACAATGTTGCCGGTTATTATTCCTAATTAATATTTATTTATCTATTTTTTGTAAACCATAATTTAAAGGTGTTTAAAAATAGTATAATTTTTTATTTTTTAAAATTTACATGTTTCTTTTTGTAAAATTAATAAGTATTGGCAATTTTCGTAAAATGATAACAGCATCTCTTAAGAAAGTTACATCAATTCTGCACTGGAGTGAAATTTGATGGGTATCACTTAGTAAGATCAGTGAAAGTGTTATTTGTAACAATCTATAAAAACAATTAATTAATCAATTTACATGAAAATTGGTTTTCATATTTCAATCTTGTTAATATAATTGGCGACAATGTTTGAAAATTTCCCGTTAAAAATGCCAGACAGTGTTATATTCGGAACATGGCTGTGAATGGTCCGCAAAATGTCATTACGTCAGGGCCGCGTCAGCTAAATTCACAGACTGTGTGGAGAGACAAAAAAAAAACAGGAAAATTTTCGATACGAGAGCGATTTTTGCGAATATCGAACTCGTGGCAATTTCAGTGAACACGTTTCCTGAACGGATTTAATCCAGAAAATATGGAAATCATTACGGAGTTTGTGCAAAACCAATTGATCTATCCGACATTGGTCGGATTTGTGATTTTGGCATTTATTCTACTATTTAAGTATACCATTCGGCCAGTTCAAGAACCGAAATTTAAGTTGACCAGCATCGATGACCGTAAATCGGGCGGCAAAAAGAAAAAACCCAAGGAAAAGGTAAGAAAACATTTTATTTAATTAATCTTTAATTGAACAAAGAACAATGCGTAGCTGGAATTATATTAGCCATGAATTTTTATTCCATATGCTTCATAAGTATTGCACATATTCTTTTGTTTTCATTCAACTATTTCTATGGTTTGTTGTACTGAAATGTCATGTTGTTGTCTGTAACTAATTTTTTTCTAAAAGAAGCCCACTCTAAATGGTCATATTACCACTGGGGTGAAGTCATCTGAAAAATCCCCAGCTAAAGAGGTGAAAAAATCTCCTGAATTGAAAAAGGAGAAGAAGCCTGAACCTGTCATTGTCAAGGAGAGCAAGAAAACTGTTGATACTACTAAGAAGGTTGTAGAGACCTCAGAATCAAAGAAGAAAATTTCTTCAAAGAAAGTAACACAATAACAACTTCTTTGTCAATATTTCATTTGTTATTAATGTTGCTTTAAGGTTCCCGTAGAGAAACCTGTAGATTTCGATGAGGGCGATTGGGAAACCGTTCCATCTAAAGCAGATAAAAAGAAAAAAGTCGAACAAAAACCTGTTGCAACTAAAAAAGAGAAGAAATCAAAAACAACCGCCTTGGAAGTAGTAGTAACTCCATCCCCCGAAAAAGAAGAAGAAAAAGTTGAAGTTGCTCCAGTTGAAGAAGTCCCTCAAGTGATTGAGCAACCCGTTCCAATTGAAGAAAAAAAGAATAAGAAGAAGCCAAAAGCTAATAAATCAACTGAAGAACCTAAATCTGTTGCTGTTGAGCCAACTCCGCCTGCCGTTAAGGAAGTTAAGCAACAAAAACAGCAGCAAGTTGTGTCAGAAGTTCCTACTTCGGGCGCGGTTTTCGATGAATTAGGAGGTAATAATGAAGATTTATTTCGTTACTTTAACGTTAGAAATTTTAATTGTTAATTAGATACATGGACCGAAGCTAAACCAGTCAAGAAGAGTAAGAAGAAAGCCCGGAAAGACAATTAATCAATCATCATCCGCAAAGCAAATGGTATACATAAAGCGTATACCGACTTTATTCTATGGGGCTGCGCCCTGATAATGTGATGTAAATGGAGCTTCAGGATTTAAATCTCTCTCTCTCTCTCTCTACTCGATTCTCGAGAGGAAAAACGAGAAAGGGATGTTTTCGGGTGACAAAAATTCTATTTTAAGATGTCTAGTTTTTTAAAACGTAAACGTTAGTTATTAAGTGCGAAATAATCAATAGAACTTACTATTTTGTGTTATTCATTTCCTTCGTTAAAGGATTTGTCCTTAAAAAAAACCTATTTGTGTGGCTTGCAGTGAGTGTTTGATAATTTTATACATTCCATTTTGGATATTTCGTTTATTTTCTAGTTTCTTTGGTGCCCACCTGGCAACCAATTTAACCAAAATATGAAGCAAAGATAAGCGTTTGAATGATAAATATATAGAGGAGTAAAGGGTATTTGTAAACCGTCTTCCATTTGATTGATGAAGTTTTTTCCCGCGATATTATTAGGTTTTTTTGTATATACATAGGTATGTAGTTTGCTTTTTTTTCTGTTATTTTAGTGACATTTAAAGTTTTATCCAGACGAAGATTTTTATTGAGAGTGATTTGTAGCGTATTTTTTTCTCTTTCTACAAATGTTTATTTTCAAATGTTAGTTTCATGCTCTGTTACTCTTACCTACTATGTAAATATTGGGCTAATATATGTAGACATGGTTTAGTGATAAATAGGGTCAAAGGATTGTTATCTCTTGGGGACCATTTTCAAATAAAATACAATGAAAAAATTGACAGTTTTATTTTATAAATTTAAAAGTCGAGCAAAAAGCGTTTTATTTCTTCTTCTTCGTTACTTAGGCAACCAACAAATCAGACTTTTTTGAGAGTGTTACATATCTAATCTAATCGTTATCCATATTATGAACAATTCTAAATACATAATAAAAAATATTAATAATCAAAAAGGCTATCACATGTCACAAGTCTAAAAAATGTAAAAAAAAAAAAGATACTAAACACCTAAACGTTGAATTATCCATTATGTACAGAGCGCCACTCAAATAGGTACATACTTGAAATAAGTTCATTCACAGTTAAAAAGTAATCTCCTTTTTGGTCTCTATGCCTATGGGGTCCGATTTAATCATCTCGGGTAAGCTCTAAAATAAAACCATTCAAGACCCTCCTAGATCAATCTTCTCTTACTCCATTACCTCTAATATTATTGGGGTATTCATAGGAATATTCGCATAAGACACATTGATTTGTTGCACTTCTTGCCCTTGATCGTGATGTTGTTGATGCTGTTGCTGCTGCTGTTGTTGTTGTTGTTGTTGTTGTCTTTCCATTTCCTCTCTAAAACAATCATAGCTAACCAAAAACGAAAAGAGTTTTAATAGGAATCTACTCACGCTAATCTTCTTTTCTTAACAGAACCCGAATGAAACCGACCTCCTTCACCTCGAATTCGATTCATTGCATGTCGATGCCTTGATTCGTGAAGATATTTCTTCACATAGTAACAAATGAGATGTTTATAAATTGTTATAACAACTAATTTCAACTTACAGGTCGTTCTTTAGGAATTTTTCCTTCAGCTTCTAATTTGGCCCTGGCTTGTCTCCTTTTCAAGATTCGCTTGTACTGTTTGGCGTTCACGTACAATGGTTCTTCTTCTAGGAACTCTTGCCCCGGCAACTGCACTCTTTGAAATTGTGTTGCACCACTTGTACCCGGAACCATCTACAGAAAACATATCTTTTACTATGAAATCAACTACATAAAATGAAAAAGAAGCCTGTGGAGGTTACCATAACTAAGTTTCCATTGGTCATTGCTAAACCGTTGGGTGCCTGTTGTACCACGGTGGAAGTGGTCGGAGGAGAATTAGCTTGTGCTATTGGTTGAGCGGCGGCGGGTTGTGGGGTATTTGCTATTTGCACTAAGTTTCCATTGATATTTAATACTAAAACGGAATTGAGGTTAAGTTCGATAACTTGCAACACTTAGGACGTACCTGTAGATGTTTGTTGTAGATTGCCACCTTCCAATAGGGCTCCAGGTTGATAAATGAATGTCTGTCCATCGATAGTTTGGACGATTTGCTGAGTGGGTTGTACAAGAACCTGGCCTTGTTGAAGGCTACTTACGGGAAGGACTTGAATTTGTTGCAGTGCCTGAGCACCCGTTGGAGAAGCAACTTGTATTTGACCACCAGACGGTACAGCATGGACGACAATTTGTTGGCCATTTGCTCCTTGTAACACCTGACCGGGATTCATTTGCATCACCTGAACTTGTTGAGGACTGACTCCCATAACAACCTGGCCGTCAGCCGTTGTGATTTGTTCCATTGTATTTGTTGGGTTTCGACTGAAAATTCGTGTTTTGTATGCATCTCGCTATTGTTGTCATCGTTTTGACAGTTAGAAAACAACATTGCCTTCGTTAGCAGCATTGTGATAATTTGTGAACTTACATTGGATAAATTTCACGTGCACTTTCCCAATGATTGGTCGAGAGGAATTCAACACGACGCGGAGACCGATGGCCGACACTTCGTATTGGTGGCTAAACGGAATACCGATTGGCCGAAGATGGCGGTCGCTACCACTCCCTGTCGAGCACACTTCGGACCACGTTCGAGGCCGCTTATCGACGCACGGACCGCGGGAAATTTGGACCAATTGCGGGATTTTCGTTCATAACTGCACCACCCCGTAATCACCAATCGCCTATAAATAAACATTACATTTTATTCGTTTATATTTTTGTATTTTCCACATTTGTGATTTAATGATTCTAGTTTAGCGTTTTGGAATCCTCAAAAAATTCTTGAAAATTATAAAAAAACTACTTTCATAGCTCGATTACAAAAAAAATTGATTTGTAACATTTTAACTTACTTGTTTCTCTATTGGAACAATAATTTTTGAAAATATTTCTAAGAAAAATATCTTATTTCATTAAATTTCTAAAAAAACTACTGCGACATCTTTTCATTTTCTGCAGAAGTTTTGACAATAGTTCCTTGGAATTCCTATAATGCCAACCCTACAGAAACTCGTTACTAGATGTCACTACAAAATGTATTTCTATTAAAATATTTAAAAATGTAATATACTGAAGTCAAAATACATGTTTATGAAAAATGTATTTCTTGTTAATAGTTATTAATTCAAATATAGAAATTATTCAATTTGATTGAACTTTTTTTGTGGCGACATCTGTTGAAAAATAATGTTATTTATCTTCTGGCGGTGTTGCCTGCTTTTTCCTAAATAAAACAAACGAAATGACTGAAAATAACGAGTGATAACGAAAAATAACATTTGACAACTCTGCATCTGTTATTGACATTTAAATCACAGTCACGTCAGGAAAATCGTCAATTTGTTTACAATTTTTTTAATTCATATTTAACCTAGTTATAAAGAAAATCCTAAGAATATTTCAACAATGGTTCTGAACTCTATTTTGAAGTGTATGTTTTCACCTAGACTGATACAAATGTATCACAATGCAAGTGAAGTAAGTATGAAAACAAACATTTTAAAAATCGTTAACAGATAAAATTTTCCGCTTTTAGAGACATTACAAGCCTCTGCCTTTGGAGAAATGGAGCGACCGCGTGATTCGATCGGTAATCATTTCAACCCAAGACGCTAATCATCTACTTTAACCGATTTTTCAGTTTTATATTGCTTGGAAATTTGGACTTTATACCAGTCCATTTTTGGGAGTAATTTTATATTCCAGAAACTACTTATTACCGCAAACGCTTTGGGAAGTATCAAAATTGGCCGCTGGAATGGGTGTTTTACTTTTCGTGACATTTTGTACACGGGCATTGGGTCGTTCAATGAACTTCACTTATTTAGAGTTTCTCGATGTACTCACAAAGGCCCAAGAAAACATAACAGCTCATAAAGCGGACCTTATGGTGTATGACTTTGATTTTAGTGCTTGGCCAGTAGAGTATGACCTCAGCGGCACCAAAAGGTAAAAATAGTTGATTAAATTAAGACTTCACAATGAACTAGAAAAGCTGTTTCCAGTTCAGCAAACACCTTGGTTGAGACTCATTACAAAGGCGTTATTGATTATGTAACATCAATTCCACTTCATGTAATAGCCTATTTAGCTATTNATTCGTATAAGACTCATATATCCAGGAAGTTTAAAATTCTTGCAATCAATATTGGGTGAGTGGCTTCCAGTGGACTGACGTAATTTAATAATAAAAATTTTCACTATTAGAGAGCCGTCTCTTAGACGGTAGAGCGACTCTTATTGAGAAGTACAGAGGACAAAGATACAAATTAAAAACAGCAGATGGCAATACAATTGACACTATGTTTGTCAACTTTAGACAACCCTACAATAATAGTGGTATTCTTGTAATTTGTTGTGAAGGAAATGCGGGTTTTTATGAGTCTGACATCATGTACACTCCATTGGCAGATAGCTTGAATTTTGCAGTACTAGGCTGGAATCATCCCGGTTTTGGAAGCAGCACAGTATGTACAATAATATTATCAGCAATGTAAGTAATAACCTTTGTTTTAAGGGCGTCCCATATCCAGGTCAAGAGCAAAATGCCATAGATGCAGTGATTCAGTTCGCTATTAATAAATTGGGTTTTAAATTGGAAAATATTGTGCTTTTTGGTTGGAGCATAGGAGGCTACACAGCAGCTTGGGCAGCTATGACATATCCAGACATTAAAGGAGTTGTAAGTGCATGCATATATCGTTGCAAATGTGCAAACTTTAACTTTGATTGATAGATATTGGATGCTACCTTTGAGGACCTGTTACCATTGGCTGTTAATCATATGCCAAAATGGTGGGAGCCGATAGTTAAATTGGCCGTTCGAAGATATGTCAATTTAGACGTTGCGCAATTGTTATTGAAATATCATGGGCCTCTACGATTAATTAGACGTACTCAAGATGAAGTTATATGTTTACAACAGGGCGATTTGACCACAAACCGGGGCAATTATTTGTTAATGAAAATCCTTAAGCATCGATACCCATATGTTTTCGAAGAAAAACAACAGATGTTATTATTGCAAGACTACTTGTCACATGTCTTGGATAAAGATAAAATGCAATTACTTCAGTCGGAGTTCAATGTTGCTAATTTAGAAGAACTTTCTAATAATGAACATTTTCTTTTCTTAAAGAGATCGTATGCCCAAGAATATACCAAATCGTATCCAATGAAACTTGGTGAGAATTTCAATAACAAACAAAAAAATCAATTGGTGTTGTTACTGGTGAGTATGAGGTTCACTTTTTTTATTATTTTCAAAATATCATTGTTTTAAAACAGGCTCTATGGTACATGTCTGACTATGATGCTACCCATTGTGCACCTTTAAATCCTCGCAAGTTCCAATTACCATGTACTATAGAATCGCAAAATACCGAAGGGACACAGGAATTTTTATGGAACTAAAAGTCTGTTATTCTATAGAGTTAAGAGGTTAATGAGTAAAATTTGGTTGCGGCAAAATTTTGTAATTTATTTTAGTTTAAACAACAAATAAAATATTATTATTTATAATTTGCTTTTTATTTGTATGAATTTCATTACCGCTTGTTGAAAGTCATCTGAATCGACACACTTCTCTAATGTTTCAAACTCCTTTTCGTGCACTTTGGTTAATATATCTCTGTAATTCTCCATAATTAAATTCTTATTAATTTTAACTGCTCCAACAGGCAATTTTCCATATTGATAAAGACTTTCAATAAAATTTTCCAGTTCATTGTGTGGTATTATTTCAGCCACGAATCCCAAGCGATAAGCTTCTGTGGCTGAAAGTTTCTTATTCAAAAGCAAACATTCGGAAGCTTTGCTTCTGCCTAATATTCTTGGATATCCATAGCTAGAAGTTCCTTCAGCACAGAGTCCCAATTGAAGAAAAGGTGTACTAAAATATGCTCTATCTGAAGCATAAACTATGTCACATAATGTTGCTGTGGTCGCAGCTATTCCTATTGCCGGCCCATTTATTACAGCTGGAAAAACATATTGATTATATTTTCAGCGTAAATAGAATGTCTTGCCTATTAGAAGTTTCGGATAATCAATGAAGGCTTGAATTAAGGATTTTGGTTCTGCCAACGATAAACCCTCGTTAAAGGCGCTTTTCAAATCATTGCCACTTGAGTAATATTCTCCTTCTCCGGTTAAGATAGTGATAACTATGTCGTCGTTTTGGGCATCTTTATTTAAGATTTCAGTCAAATCTTGGTACATGGTCTTATTTAAAGCATTCTTATTTTCGGGACGGTTAAACTGAATTTTTCGAACACCATTTTTAAAAAACAATTTAATATGATTTTTGCAGGACATGATGGCAATTAAAGATTAAAGTTCACTTATAAAATTGTACAGTATATTTTTACTTAATTATTATATGTATTTAATCACTAAACAAATTGATACAGGCAACCACATAAACACTTATCGACATTTGATATTATACAGATTGCTGTCAAATGTCAGAGTTAGTAAAGGGTCGATGTCCTCATCATAATATTAGCCCTGTTTTTCGTAAAATCAAACATATTACACGAAATATTCGCTAAAAATGTTTTTAAATTTGATGAGGTGCTAGTGAATAAAACTGTCCTTTTCCAGGTACTTTTAATTAGCTCTAGATTCGAAGGAAATGATTCTTGTGTAGAATGTGAGGTTACGTTGTCAATTGTTTTTCACCAGTGAATGTTTAAGCAATTTTCCAAAAAAAATTCAACCATGAAACGAAAACGTAAAGAAGTGTGTTCCTCTCCCATTTTAGAGGAAAATCCCAAAAGGTGAGCTGACTCAACCCAACTAATAATCCCAAAATTCTACGTTTAAAATTTTCAGAACCAAAGTTCAAGCCCAAAGAAAATTCGCCCAAAATTCGGGTGTGCACAGTCCAATCATCACTCCTATAAGAGACATTGAATCCGTTGGCGATGTGTCTCAAACTGACACACTGTTGGAGCCTGTGGAATTATTGCCCATAAAACGGCCAAACACTGAAGATTTTCTCACTTTCCTATGTTTCCGTGGTACACCGATCTTACCATCAAATTTGCAGTTTTTCAATACTGCTTCAATAGTGACTGATGGACAAGTGCATGAAATCAAAGGAGATTGTCCAAAAAACGGCCCCATTGATATAACAAAGTGTGCAGGGACTAGTTCATCGGAAAAACCCTTTATTGCATACGGTGTGAGGAAAAGGGCTGATCCTATAGTGATTAGTAAACAGATGGAGCGTAAACGAAGACATGCATTAGCTTTACAAGCTCTACGTAGGAAATATCAGGAGCAAAAAATGGCTAAAATAAGGGCTCTGACCATAAGCAAATTAAGTGAAAAAACTACAAATAAGACCCTGGTCAAAACCAATACCGTACAAAAAACTGAAACCGTAACAAAGAAGAGCAACACTTTGCAAAAAACGAAAGTCATTGCGACAAAACATGTTAAAGTCACCACAACTCAAACGCTTAAAACAAATTTGAAGCCCCGAATGTGTTTGAGAAGTTTCCGAGGTAAATTTGTGCAAAAAGAATTACCGTTCCGACCCCGAAAACCACAATCTGAAGAAGAAACTAGTCCAACTTCATTAAAATCTATCAAGAGTACTAAAAATAATGTGGATAAAAATGAGGAAAATGCCAAACTGTCAGTCAAACGTCCTCAAATAAAAAGAAGAATTATTTTACCTTCCACGATTGTAACGACCATTGTTAAGCCTAAGCTTCGATCCACAACAATGAAGAAAACTGTTATTTCTCGAAGAAAGGCTCAACAACGGTTACGGTCAAGGAATGTAAGACCCGAAAACAAGGAGCTGTTAAAGAAGGTTGAAGTTAAAGGTAAAGGCAACGAAGAGGAGGAAATGTCTAGGAGATTAACTCGAAGGGATTCGGAGCAAGTAAAGGCTAGTGAAGAAGTTGTCAAGTGTTTGGAGGTGAAAAAAGAAGTTAAAATAGAGGAAACGGGTGGAAAAAGAATTAAAAAAGATGTTAATGTAAAAAAAGTACTGACTCGTAGATCTGAAGCTCAAAAAGTCAATGAGTCACAAACCGATTCAATCAAAAAGAAGTCGTTGAGGAATAGTAAACTCGAAGTAAAAAAAGCGGAAAGTTCTAATAAGCTGTCAGGGATCCAAAAAAAGAGCTCAAATCAAGAAAATAAGAAAACTGGAAGAGAATCTCCAAAAAAAATCATTGAAACTAAGTCTCCAACAAAAAAGTCTGACCAAGAATTCTCAAAAAAGATCCAAGATCTGATCAATACGGCACTGAAGCAAGTAGAACAGGACACTCCACAAGAGAAAAACGTCGAAATCGAGGTCAAAATTAAAGTCGAACAAGATGTAAAACCCAAAAAAGAACCCTTGGAAGTTGAATTGGAAAATTCCAAGCGCAAGACACGGCGCTCTGAATCCGAAACTGTAGCCGTGGCGTCCGTGTCGCGACCCACTCGCAAAACCAAAGAAGCTGCAGCCATTTATATGGAAATTTTGAGTCATAAACTAGTCAATGACAGCACAATTGATGACGACAACGTGTCAATTGAAAGTTACCCCGAATTACCGAACGTTAAGCGTACTGAACAACGGGAAATTGAACTAAAAGCTCAACAAGCGAAAACTGGTCCATCTTCAAATGTTGGTGTTTTAAGAAAACGAAAATCAAATCCTCTTGTTATTAATTCGGAAGACGAAGAGGATGATGAAGATAATGACGATGATGATGATGATGAAGTGTCTGGAAAGAAAGATGAGGAATGTAAACGTCAAACGCGACGTTCCGCTCAAATTTTGAAAGAGTCGGAGAGTGATTTTTCAGATGAATCGTTCAGAGCTGATATAAAAGTGCCCAAGAAAAGGAAAAACACTAGGAGTCGTACATGCAAAACTGCATCTACCAGCAGTGTTCTCGAAAAGAATGTAGATATCATTCTTGAAGCAGCCAGGGTTTTAGAAGAAGACGTTGATTCTAATGAGTCAAAGAAGAAACCGAAAAAAGTCGTTGTCAAAGCAAATTCATCATTTAGTGATTCAGATGAAGAGCCTTTGTCAAAGTTAACCATCAAGTCGACAGAGGATTCCACTAAAAAAACTCGTTTGAGTAACAGGAAGACTGTCACTGATAAAGAGGCAACGATCATGGAGCCAAAACCGAAAAGAGAGTGCACAAAAAGGCCTTCCAATTACCTACCAATGTTATCGAGCAGTGACGATGAGGATGATTACTTTTACGGTTTCAACACTAGTAAGAATGACGTCAGTAAAACGCTCTTAGCGCCTTCCTTGGATTTGTTAAGCAAAGATTTGGGACGTAAAGGCAAAGTCAATATGTCAAATGAGCAAATTGAGCAATGGCTTAAGGACTCTGCTCTAGCTGCTAAGGACAACGATGTCGTACCTAAATTTGTTGAAAAAAAGGAACCCAGTTCTTCCAAGTCTAACACGGTACCCAAACAAGAGAAAATCGAACCAAAGTCTCCTGCAAATGATCGCAAATGGATATTCAAAAAAGACAAAAAAGATTCGATGCCGAATAAAAATGCGTTTTCTCCAGAAAACGAATGCAGTGTTTACGCATTCGGCGAAGAGGCAGAGGATGTGGTGAGCACACCTTTCCGAAGACCATGTAGACGGCCTTCTAGTACGGCTACTTCGCGATCCGAAGACGAATCTTCAAAAATGACAGACGATGTAAACGTCAAATATCAGCAGGCGCAACAGCCACAGCAGTTCCGTAAACCGCAGCCATCCGACTCGGAGGATAGTAGATGTTTTATGACTCCCAAAGTAATGCCGCAGGGTAAGAAAACGATGACGAAAGCAACATCTTCCGACGTTCCCAGGCAACCGGATTCGTTTGACGACAGCAAATATAAAGTGCCCAGTTCACCGAGTGCGAGTAGCAGTAGTAGCTCGAAATTGTACAAGAAGGCCGGGCAAAAGATGAAAACGAAGATGAGTTGCGAATCGACTCTGGCCACTCCCATTCGAGTCACCGATTTTCCGAAATCCACTGATGCTGCCACATTGGTTGAGGCTCCGGTCTTTCATCCCACCGGTAGGTATAGTACAGCAAATTTAAGAGTTTAATTCTAGAATTAACACAAGAAAGTAAAAAATTCATAATTTATTTGTTTGTTTTAGAGCAAGAGTTCCAAAATCCACTCGACTACATTGAGAGCATTCGTACTAAAGCGGAGCAATTTGGAATATGCAAAATTGTACCGCCCACTGGTTTCAAGCCCGAATGCAAAGTGTCAGATGACATGCGCTTTACCGCCTACAACCAATATGTTCACAAAATGTTACACCGGTGGGGTCCGAATTTTAAAGAATTTCTGGCTTTAAGAAAGTATCTGGCTACGCAAAGTATTTCCCTGAAGAGTCCTCCATCGGTAACATTTCAGTTTTTAATATTTTTTGGGGAATTTATGTCTTACATCCTAGATAGGTGGCATGGAAGTGGATCTGCCTAGGCTCTATCACACCGTGCAGAGCTTAGGAGGGCTTAAAGAGGTAATCGAGAAGAAGAAATGGTCTAAAGTGTCCGATCTAATGAAAATTCCCAAATCTGCCCAAGATAGAGTTACGAAACTAGACGACATCTATTGCAAATACTTGTTACCTTATGACACATTATCACCAGGTTAGTGTGACTGATGTTTCTTGAATTGATAATAACTGAACATTTTTAAGCGGAACGCGAGAAGCTATTTGATGAAATCGAATCCTATTGGACACGGAAAACTCAAGCGGAACCAACAGAAGAAGAAGAGGAGGATTCCGATCAAGAACTATTCGTTTCGGACGATGACATCGAAGAGTGCACGGTGAAAGGCAAAAACATGGCTTTGAACGCTTTTTATCGCATTGCAAGGAACACGATGTCAATGTTTTTCAAGGGACCTCCCGAACCCGCAGCCCTGGAGGTTGAACGCGAATTTTGGCGTTACGTTACTGAAAAACAAAACCACATTTGCGTGCACTCTGCGTCAATTGATTGCGGCACTTGGGGCTACGGTTTCGCCGTCTCGAAGAACAGTCCCTGCGCAAAGCATCCCTGGAACTTGAAAGTGTTGTCGAATAATAACGGTACCGTTTTAAGGTCATTGGGACCGGTCATGGGTGTTACTATACCTACCTTGCATGTGGGCATGGTGTTTAGCGCTTGTTGCTGGTATAGGGACCCTCATGGGCTTCCATGGGTTGAATATTTACACACTGGAGCTAGTAAAATATGGTACGGTATTCCGAAATCTTCATACGAAGTGTTTAGGACTGCAATGCAAAAATTGGTGCCGAATTATTGTCGCGACAAAGAACTCTGGTTGCCTTCAGACACTGCAATGGTACCGCCTGATATGTTGCTAGACGAAAATGTATCTTTATGTAAAACGATTCAAGAGCCGGGCCAATTTATGGTTGTTTTCCCGAAAGTTTATACGTCAAGTATTTGTACAGGGTACGTGGTATCGGAAAGTGTTTATTTTGCGCCGTTACACTGGTTGAAAACTGCTCGAGGGTTGTTTGATGAGCTGAAAAACAGTTACGAACCGTCAATGTTTAGTTTGGATAAGTTATTTGTTAGTATAGTGAATGATAACCGGACCAATCATGAGGTTTTAACGTAAGAACAACTTTTTAAAATTAAATTTACATATTACTAAGTGATAATGTTATGATTTTTAGAGTAATCATGCCATTCGTTCAAGAATTATGCACTACTGAGAAGGAAAACAGAATTAAATTAAGGAAATTCGGGACATTAAAAGAAGAAAGAATGTGTGAAGAACCTCAATCGTCTAAAAAGAAGAAAATCCAGAGTGTAGACAATGATTTCGAGTGTGAAATTTGTAGAACAAACCTTTATGTATCTATGGTAATATGGTCATTTTTTCTTAATTTTCTACAGTCTAGATGTTGCTTGTTTAGATTCTAGATACTCAAGAAGATTTGGTCTATTGTCTGGAACACGCCATTGCATTGGTTGAAAAAGAAGGCAAAATACTAGATCGATTAAACTTACGTTACAATTTAGACGAGACCGAATTGGAAAACATTCCTCAAAAAATCCAAGATTTACTAGACGGAAAAGTGCAACAGAACCAACCTGGAAAATATGCAGGTTTACCAACAATGTTAAAATAAACTGTGTGTGTGTGTGCTCTGTTTTTTGTCACATTTCACAAAACGATTCGCTTTGAACAGTAATAATTTTAACTAAAAATAAGAATAAAACCAACAGACGAAGAAGTAGTAATTTGCATTATTATAAAACCAGGTATTGTTAACTTAAAAATATCACATTTAGAAAACAAATTTGTAAATAAAAATTCAAAAACTGTAACGTTTTTCGCGACCCAAAATGTCAAACAACACTTGGCTGTCGCTTTTATCATCGTCACTGTCTTCAAGAATTTTCAAATCTTCAATTAACGTTTCCCCAAGTTCGTGTCTCTCATTATCGAGATCATAATTACGTCCCCAAGGCCTGCCTTGGGGTGTTGCCCTGATTTTATGAAGTACATGTCCTGATATGCCACATAAACAGACGAATAGGCCTACAACATTTATTGGTGACATAATATCTCCGTTCATTTCTACCGCTAATGCTAATATGAACACTTCCTAAAAGAAATCCATAGCTTGAAAATCGTGTAGTTGAACGAAATTGTTTCAAACTTGCCTTAAATATACCAGCTATAGCTAGAGTCAAACTAGAAGTATAGGTGACTAAGGTAACTTCACTAAATTCCATGAAAAATGCTATAAACGCTCCGAAAAGGACTTTTAAACTCATCATTAAGAATGTGTGACCATCAACGAAACCAAATAATTGACAACTTCGGACTACATCGGAACCTAAAAGAATGATTTTTCTATAAATTAATAAATAGTTCATTTGGCGGGTGAAGCACCTTCGTTCCATAGGGCAAATGGCAGTACAGAAGCCACCATCCAAGGCTGCATATGATAAATCATGTCAATGGGATTATTCATGCCCAACTTGGATTTTTGAAGCAGCAACTGGACAGTAGCCCATCTGAGACCGCTTGATATTGATGCAATTAGTAGAATTATGAAGCCGAAAAAATTAAATTGAGTCGATTTGTAGGTGAACAGTAATAGACCTGTGGTGATCATGAAAACTATGCCGCATAAGCTCCAAGATTTCTTCTCTAATTTGAACCAAATGGAAAAGAATAGAATGAACACTATTGCAGTGGATTTGGTCATTGTATATCTGGACAAATAATGAATTAAACATGTTTAGGGAATAGTTATTTCGAAACTTACAAAGAAATAGTGATAAGTTCCAAGCCCCAATTGGAAAAACCTATATCAATTCCACTGAAAACTCCTGTTGGAGCTATAGCAATTACATACTCTTTCCATCCAATATTTGAGCGTTTTCGATTCATACATAGACGTATCAAGGCGGCTAATAGAAACTTTACAATCATATGTACGAGAATCGTAAATAAGGGAAAAGGGAATCTCTGAAAATCATTTAAAAATTAGTTGATTACTGATTAACCTGTAGAATCTAACCTGTAGGAGCCATCTTTGATAAAAAGTAAGGCCCACAGATGGAATATAATAGGTCCCGATTAAGGCACCGGTAAAGATTGTGGACCAAAGACAAGAGGACGTGCAAACGGTTCGTTTCATCGGTTCAAATTCTACAGTTTCTTGCTCGGCTTGGGGCACATCTTGTAGATCTAGGGGGGTATATTTTACGTTGTCTCGCTGTTGAAACATAATGATGACAGTTCCGGAATTTGCACCATGTTACAAAGCAAGATCGTAATGCGGTATTTTATCTAAAAACATAAAATTTTAGGAATAAAAATTTATGTTTTATATTTGGTGATGTTAAATGCGACGTGTCACTTATGGCAAGTAAATATTGACAAGATACGTCAATGGAAACAGCTGTTTTTTGTCTGAAATCTAAATTGATTATTTTTAAATTCTTTGTCATTCTAAAGAGTTTTTTTATTAAGTGCGTTGATTTCATGATTATCTTTAACGATCTGGTGGATTATACGTTGAACAATGTTTTCAAATTTAATTGATTTAAAATTTCATTTAAATCACGTGACTTTCAACAATGTCAGACAACAAATTCAATGTTGTATCTTCTTTTGATTATTGTTTTAGTTTTATGAAATAAAATTCAAACTATAATTAAGACTTTACTAGGGAAATATTAGTTCTACAATATTTTATATTCGTATGTGATATTCTTTACCTGCAGAAACACAAAACACATTATAAATAAAATGTCATTCGCGCACTATCTCTCAAATTTTTTTTATATTGATTTAAGCCATTATAGTTGACTGTACTTAATTAAGTACAATAGGAAAATTTGAAGTTCAATGTAATGTATGAGCTGAAAGTGTCGTATTCGACGTTAGAAGTTCAAGTAATCCGACATATAGTACAATTGAACTTAAATTATCGTACATCAATGCCTAAACATGATTCTGAGAATGGTTCGATACTTCAAAAGTACCGGTATTGGGTCTATCTTTATAATAAAAATATCCTGAATAAAGAATAAAAAAGCTAAAAAGATGGAAAATCTATGTAAGGGATTGAGGTACCTACAAGGTGGGAAAAGTCATGATTCAATTGCTTCATACGAGAAAATTAAGACCCGGCGAATAAGTATCTTGATTTCCTACAAACGACGAGAAAGCTCTACAAAAAAATACCATTCAAAACATATACCTTTAGAGTAAAAATATCCCCCGGGATTAACTGTTATAGAATATTCTAAATAATCATCCTCTTCTCCTTTTATACGCTGTACAAAACAATTAAGGAAAAGGGGAAAACAACAACAATGTTTGTAAACATCACACAGCCTTGAGTACTTACAACAGAATCAACAAAACAACCCCTAATAACAATAAAACATTCCAATTTCTAAAACACTCTGAAATCATTTTTCTAGAATTGGTCGACTCTAAACCAATCAGAATGCTTCCTGTATTTTCTGTTTATACGTGAATATTTCAAAATTGAAAGAAAATTCCAAATCCTTTGTTGCAAGTTGAGTATGTGCTCGTATGTTGTATTTTTTGTTGTTCACATTTAGTTGTTTTTCAAAGGTTTAAGTTCAAGCAAAAAACCCATGTGTAGGCCGTCTGCTATCAAAACAATTTCACTTGCATTATTAATGTTCACGTAAATTTTCGGTTTATTTTAGAGAGTGTCTAAGTGAAAATCTAATTCTTTCTGATTTTTGCCTGTGCGTAATAAAGTAAGTACCTATCATTAAATTGTTTCTTTTTTTCTGGTATTAATGATAAATTGTAAAATATTGTAGATTAAACATACCTGTAGGTATACTATTCATCTCTAACACAAAACAAACATCCCGAATAGAAAATAAAAACGCCAATAATATCTGGAATCAATACCCTGTATAAGGGATCTGACTCTCTACAAAATGCTAGAAATTATATTTTATTTGTTTCACAGTCAGTGGCTCAGGTGAGGAAATCAAGACTCAGTGAATAAGTTTAATGATTTCCCATAATTGGGGGAAAGTTCTGCAAAAATATAAGGGTTACACATCAACTGAAATATATAGGTAATACATAGTAAATACTACCTACTGCGACTAGTCGATATGGGATTTACCGAAAAATAATCCACGTCTCTTCATTTATTCGTGTCCCAACGATTCACGTTTCATAACGTCTCTAATACAGACATCTTAAATCGAAAATAAAAATGCCAACAATGAAGGGAAAGCAAACTCCACGTAGAAGATAAGTAGTAATCACGTAGGTGCAATAAATCTCCTAAATAAGGCAAAACAAAATGGAGTGACCTAAACTTTCGTTAAAAGCTTTTCCTAGAGGAATTTTCTAAAATATTCTGGATTCTAAAATTCGGCACTGACTAATCAGAACGCTTGCCGTATTTTTCATTTAAAGAACGATTCCTTCAAAATACAAAGAAAATTCTAGATTTTATATGTATCATCCTCGTATGTTGTTCACATTTTTCATATGAGGAGATCATCGGCAAAAAAGGCATCACAATCGGGTTTTAGTTTGCCAAAACTGCAAAACCGTGTGGAACTACGACGTCAATTCAGTTAGGAATATAATCATGGTTTCCACCAGATAAATCATCGAACTGTACAACTGTCGCACCAGTTTCTTGACGCTGCGGATTGTCCCTCAAGGCGATCATAACCCTTGACAACAGGGGGGGTTAAAGGGTCAAGCTGTTTGTATGTATGGTTGCCTGGGCAAAAAGATTCCCAATAATTAATTGTACTAAACTGGAAAACGAAATTGTACTAGAAAACAAAGACCTAATTTCTGAAAATAATTTTCGAAGTAATAAAGCTATTAAATAATAGTGTATGTATTTTAAAAAAGTATATAAATGAACACAGTACACAAAAATAATTAAAGTTAAATTAGTAAAAAATCGTTTTAAACAAAATAAAAATTTTGTTCGTCAAAATTGCTATCATTTTTCACTTAATACTGTTAAGGAACGACAACACTCGCTTTAATAACAATAAATTAATAAATTACACGATACTGAACTAGTCACACTTGCCGATAAATATTAGAACCACCCTCCTCGATACAAACACAAATCGCTCACACAACAAAACAGAGAAACTCATTTACCACTTTCAACAGTCGTCTTTTTTTTAAACGTCGCCCCTTCCTATAACCCTTCCCGAACCAGCCTGCTTGAATTTTGCCACCCCCCGTGCTCGTATTACTCGCTTCTTTATCGCTCAATTCGGCTGCGTCCTCCTCTTCCGTAGTGTAATCACAACAAACGCAAATATTCGGTTTCTCTCGTTTCTCTACTTTACTATAACGTGAACGTGGACTTTTAAAGTCCGGTTCTACTTTTTGATAGAACAGACACGAGGAAGACTTGTGGTATTTGTGGCAAAAGACACAGGATGGCTCAAGGGGTAGTTGTTCGGTTGTTGACGGTTCCGCGAGATCCTCTCTGATTAACGGCATAGGATTGATGATGCTATGTAGGCCCGGATATAGTAAACTTGTCTGATAAGGATATAGGAATAGATCCGTGTATGTGTTGAGTAAATTGTAGCTGAGGAACGTGAGAGATGGTTCGAGGATGCACGATTGTACCAAATTATTGAACGTGACTGTGCCTCCTTGAATATCACAGTGTTTGTAGAGATCAGCACTATTGTTACAGTCTTCCGTTTCTTGCTTAACACCTAAGTCAATTTGTACCTTAATATTATCTACGTCATTATAATATTTGACTTGTTCTTGTTCGTGTTCGGTTGGTACCAAACTTGGTTGGCTGTTTGTATGTAATTCTAGTTCATTCAGTTCTGACGCGTGATGGAAGATCGGGTCTCGGGACTTTTCGTAACGAGGCACAGCTATTCCAAGCATATTCATGATTCGTTTAAAGACTACATCGCATTTGCCGTTAATTTTTACGTTTGCACAATCGTCTTTTGGGGTCCACTGTAAGTTCACTATATATAAATTGGGGCGTTTCTTGGCTGGCTTATCCATTTGCCACAACCACGGATACTTTTTTAATACTTTTAAACTTGAACCTAAAGTTAAATGTTGTGAATATTGTTAAATTAAAAAAGAATCAGTTAAAACAAACCTATACAAATAATGGTAGTGGCTTCCTTGGCGTTTTTACAAGCCCCTTTCCAGTTTAAAGGCCAAAGTAAACTTCCTCGCTCTCCAAAATGTACAATAGTATCTACTAAAGCTCCATTACAAATATAACATCTCCTGCAAAATGAATATTTAACCTTTAAACTGGCATGGAAGGCTTGGAGAGCTCACCTATAGGTTTTATGAGCATATCTGGCAGTGCTTTCAGTAACATCAAACAATCTCCAATACTCTCTATGGGGCTTACAAGTTTTACAGACCTCTATGTACATATTGCCATGTAGTTCAGACAGTGCACTACGTGGCAAACCAGACCTCAAATGAAGCCCATCACAATTCTGAGACACCACATATTTTAAGATTTTTTGACGATATAACTCATAGAGAGCCATGTGAGTGTATGTGGGTTCAGCTAAAGATAAGTCATGGTCCCTATAAATAAATTAAAATTAATTTCTTCAAATACTGTGGATTGTGTTAAAGTACCCAATGTCCTTGCCCTCCCTTAAACGTGTCCAAATACCGTTGGGACCACGATAATCGGGAATTTTAGCAGCAGTGCTGATTCCAGCTCCAGTGTACACAACAAGATGTTGAGACTGAGCAATTGCTTGTGCTAAAATTTGGCATTTTTGTACCAAAACATCCTCAGGGTCTTCGAATTCTTCCATACGTTTCTTCAATTCTTCTCGTTTTTTGAGTCGTTGTTGGACTTCCTCTATCATGTCTGAACACTCACTTAACTTTTTCAAGTCTTTACTGGTTCGATTGTCTTCAGACTTTTGAAGAATCAGAGATACCTAAAATGTTCAGAATTAATAGGTTTAATATAAACGACGATATAACAACATTCGTGCCTTTCGCAAATTGGCAAGTCGTTCTTCTTTGGCACACACTTTCTTTGCTTGGACGGTCTGTGGCCGTAACAATCGGAGCCTTTTCGGGGCCCCCGTCGACATCTCCTCGTCGCTACCATCTTTCGGGTCCTCGCAATCCATTTAACGTATTATTTTGATTGCTTCATTCACGAACATTACCGTTTCCTTCATTTCACCTGGAGTTTTTTATAACAGTTGCTTCTTCTTCCCGTTTGTTTTGTTATGACATTTCGTTTAAGTTTTGTTTATTCACAGTTGGCAATACTGTGTGTCACTTTTAACCTATGTTTTTTGCATTTTTTATACTTGTTTACTACTTATTATCTGTGAATTTTAAATCGGAATGATAAAATAGGCTTTTTAAGTCGAAACAGGTAAATGGAAATTTATTTATTTGAAAAAAAGACTAACGTAACCTTAACGTGGTTAGTCCAAAGTTGGTAAAGCTGCTATTGACGTTTCGCGAGAAAGATATTGGAAAAAGCTGGATCCTATTTGTGTTTTTCCAGTAGAAACTTGAGAATTTTTAGATTTTTCAGTCATTTTAAACGCATCCAGAGGTTTCATTTTGCTTTTTCGTTGTTTGTGTAAAGTTTCCCGTTATTTGGATGAAGCAGGTTCCCTTTGAGGATGCTTTAATCTGACATGGCGGCGACTAGAAAATTACAAGGTAAATTACGTCTTTGTTGTTATACAGAATTTCCTTTCTCGGTAAAACTTTGTCCATGTCACTAAAAAAATTTTTTTTAAATCCCATTAATGTTTAGTTAAGAAATCGTCGTTTTTCACTATTTTGAATAGGACAATAAACATTTTTTTTTTACAGGTGAAATAGATCGTTGTTTAAAAAAAGTCACAGAAGGTGTAGATACGTTCGAAGACATTTGGCAAAAAGTTCAAAATGCCTCAAATAGTAATCAAAAGGAAAAATATGAAGCTGATCTCAAGAAGGAAATCAAGAAACTCCAAAGGCTCAGAGATCAAATCAAAAGTTGGATTGCTTCGGCGGAAATCAAAGACAAAAGCTATCTTATGGAGAATCGAAAACTTATTGAAACTGTACGTGTGTATTTGCAAGGCTTACTTCGAAATATAATATTCAAAATTCATATATTTTCTAATAGCAAATGGAGCGTTTTAAAATAGTAGAAAGGGAAACAAAGACAAAGGCTTACTCAAAAGAAGGCCTGGGAGCCGCTCAGAAGCTAGATCCCGCCCAGAAGGAACGGGAAGAAATGCAAAATTGGCTAAATACGTCTATTGATGAACTTTCTATTCAAGTAATGAAACGATTTTCATATTTTCACTAAGTTTAATTAAAGTTCACATTTAGACTGATTCTTTTGAAAGTGAAATTGAACAGTTACTTTCAAAAGGTAAAAAGAAGCTAGACAAAGACAAACAGGAACGCATGGATGAACTGAAGTCTCGGTTAGAGCGGCACCGGTTTCATATCAAGAAATTGGAAGCGTTACTAAGATTGCTGGTTAATGAATCGGTGGAGGTTAAACAAGTATGTATTTCGTATAAAATTTTTCTACATTTCTTCAATAATTAATCAAATTACAGATTAGACCTATAAAAGACAATGTGGATTACTATATAGAGTCTTGGAAAGAACCAGATTTTGAGGATAACGAGTTTATTTACGATGACATAATTGGTCTGGATGAAGTTGAATTATCTGGAGTAGGATTACCTTCTTCGGGTTGTTAACATTGCATACTTATGTGAGAATTGTAGTCTAATATGAATATTAATTTTAGCAACTACTGACAGTAACGATACGGGCGGTACTCCCACTTCAATTATTTCAGCCTCATCACCTATTGCATCTCCAGCTTTAACAGGACAAAACCATACGACAACTGCCAATAATAGTCATTCCGAACCTGTTTTAGCTGAAGAGAAAAAACCGATTCAAAAGGACATTCAACAAACGCCCAAAGTAAGACAATACGATCCTTTTTCTGTAAAATTCGCTTTCGGAAAACGATATCGTTTGTAGCCAATTAAACCAACCCCAGTACGAGCCACAGTGTCCTCCTCCACCTCATCAATAAACAACAGTATAAATTCGGTGCTCAATTACAGTAGTACCAGTACCACGTCCACGCCGTCGGGCAAATCGATATCATTATTGGCGAGTACGCCTAGCAAACCGACGCCCTCTATCCGAGAAAATTCACCGCCTGTGATCAACAACACTAATCCGACGTCCATAAGCAACTTTGCCGCGGTGACAGCCAATAAAATCACCCAAGAGTCTAATGTGACGACGTCGTCAGCTTCCACGCAACAACCAAATACGGCAACTCCGAAAGTGGTTGAAACACAAAATCACATACCCGAACGAACGGCGGTCACCGCCCCATCGCCTAATCTACATCAGACAGATGCTCAAATCACACAGCTACAACAACAAGCAATTTCAAATGGTATCGTGAATAATGAGAAAAATCGTGGAAGGAATGACAACGTTGAAAACAATGGCACAACAAGTAATTGATAGGGCGGGGCTTGAGTCGCAACAATCCTCACCTCAAGTGATTCTGGATCCGCCCCGGACGCAAAGCCAAGCCAAAACGGAAGCTCATATACCGCCTTTGCTTGGCGTGGCACCGTTGGGGGCCATTCCTCTGCAGAAAGAGCACCAGCAACAATTTCAACTTATGGAGGCCGCTTTCTATCATATGCCTCATCCTTCGGATACCGAAAGGATTCGCACGTACTTACCAAGGAATCCGTTCAATACTCCGCCCTATTATATACAGGTATATGCAAGTGTAGTATGCGATTCCGCTCGATAATTGATAGTTTTCTAATTTAGACGCCATTATTTAATTCTGATACGCCGGAATTTTATCAAAGATTGGGCACAGAAACATTATTTTTCGTATTCTACTACATGGAAGGCACTAAGGCACAATACTTGGCCGCCAAAGCATTGAAAAAACAAAGCTGGAGGTTCCATACAAAGTATATGATGTGGTTTCAGCGACATGAAGAACCGAAGATTATCAACGAAGAGTTTGAGCAGGTGAGAATACGCGATCTGATTTATTTATATGTAGTCTATTTATTATGTGTTTTAGGGAACATACATTTACTTTGACTATGAAAAGTGGGGACAGAGAAAAAAGGAAGGCTTTACGTTCGAATATAAGTATTTAGAGGATAGAGACCTTAATTAAATGATTATTTCCTAAATATTTCATTACTTTTTCTTCATTTCAAACAAAAATAGGGCATGGATATTAGAAAAGAAACAAATTTTATTTTTTTATAAAATGGATCGTGTTGCCATGACCAAACCGAGAAAAACATACATAGGTATATTAAATATATTAATAATGGCATTCAACACTTCTAAAATAGTAAAAAATTAACAATGATTAAAAGCCCATTTGGCCATATATTAAGTCGTTTCACCACTGTGTGGGATCAGCTCTAAAAAGTCAACAACGCTTAGAAATAGAGCTTTGTTTCCTCCACATTTTTGAATGGCTGTGCAACATCAGTCTTAATTCTAATGTGATACGAAAATTTTCTCATTAAAACACATTAATTGTCTAAAAAATCAAATAGTTTGATAAAATGGAATGTAACCTAAGGAAAGATCTATAAAATGTAAGTACGAGATGGCCCTAACTACATTCAACAAGAATAACAAGCGCTTCCAGTCAAATAACGAGAGTCAATTCCGAAAATCCATTCAGGTTTGACAATAGGTCGCAACCTCAGAAACTGTAACGATCTTTACAACGCGACCTACACAAACATGAAGCCTAAATACTGTCTAAAGGCAAGATTAGTCTACGATTGAATTTCTTGCAACGCTTATTAGTACCTACCTATTTTTTAATTCTACGAATAATTTTCCGAAAGGATGCCGTCCACTTGGTCCTAGTCAATTTCGTGCAATCGTTCTCGTCCAATGTAGCTTCAGGTCGAAATTTTTCTTTCAAAGTAGTCGTGTCGCTTTTAAAATCCCCACAATATACATCCGACGAGAATCCCGAGTCACTATATCTGTGGTCTTGACTGTAAGTTGTGTCCCTTGTGCTCGAACCGTCCGTGGACACTTCATCGTCCATGTATGAGATGGACAACTCGGCAAATGGGACACTAAGGGAGGAGCATTCACTGCGAGTGGGTGTTGTTGTCGAATAACCGTCCTCAATTGGGCAGAACCATTCCGATAAGCTTTCCCCTTCCACGTGACGTTGCGGTGATCTAGGTGATTTGATCATGTTGCGCATTTCCAGGAAGGGGGTTTGAAGACAGCCGAATAAATTACGACTGAAAAAAAAAAATTGATATGTCTGATTGAAGTTTTTCAAATGTGAACAATTTACTTGTGATGATTTGGATTGATACGTTTGTAGGAGGCTTTAGCGTATGCACAAACCGAACATTTCTTTTGTTTACAATTGGCCAAGTGTTCTACAGCTTTTTGGAATTGCGAAGCTAGAGTTGATCCTTGAACGTCTACCGCTTTCAGTTCAGTCACCTAAGGGAAAAACAAATGACGCAATAAAACTGGGTTCTATTTTTAACTTTTACCTAAGTGTGGTAAAAAATAGGACTGACCATGAATAACAAATAAGCAGGTTGTTATTATTATTAAATGGCATTTAACCTAGAATATTAGCAGTACTTTTGAATAGTAGGCTAATTCTTTTGTTTTTCCTGTAAAAATTTTCTTAACGGAACTTGAATCGTGTCGAAACTACCGTAATGTTTTGCGATCGTAAATTGGAATTTTAACGATCCACACATACACATATCTCTGTGCCGCTTTAATACCAGGGTAATTTTCTCGAAAACATCTTAACGGCTGACCATTTTACCATCTCGAAAAGGCAAAAATGTCTTGTTATAATAAAAATAAGTGCCCAGCGCGGCTTCGAGATCTCGAACGCGAGATACCAAGAAGAGTACTTTCACCGGCCTAAGCGCAAAGCGTTCCGATAATCCGATTTCACGTATTTTCCTGCGAGCTAAATTACGCGGAAACGTACTTGCTCTGAAAACAAAAATTCAACATTTTTAAACATTCGAAGTTGACTCGATTTTAAATTTATAACAATATTTTGTTTTAATGCGTCCAAGTCAGCTCTCCCATGTTAAAACGAAAGTGTTTTGTTTAATAAGAGAGGAATTTTTCCACGCCGCTCAAAAAAAGAAGACCTTGTAGGCGGCCAAATAACAATAATGCACTTCATATTCACATGCGAATGTGCGGTCGTCTGTAAATCCCGTTTACAAACAATGGCTTGCGGCCCCACGGTCTAGAAAATCTTCCATTTAAATTCGTAAAAATGAATGCGGGATAATGCGAAAATTCCTTCATCGTGGTCTCGTGACATTTGATAATTTACTGTACAGGGTTTCTCACCTGGCCATTCAGGAGGGTTCGTTGCCTCTGGGCCGTTTTGCCTCTTTTTAATTGTTGTTGCAAATATTGCTTGGTACCTTTCCTTTGCGCCTCCAATTCCTCTTTCAGTTTGTCATTCTAAATGCAAAAAAAAAGAAGAAGAAACAGGAACTAATTATATTCTTCAAAGCATTTATTATTTATTAATATATGCATGCCTAAGAGAATGTAGAAAAGTGGCATTTTTAAACAATGACGTGTCGTCTCTTTCTGTACGTTTTAATTTAATTATGAATTTAGTCATCTACTTAATCAGGGTCTATTACCTCACGTTCCAAGCTTTCCTTCTCGTTCTTGATTTTGGTTAAATGATGAACCACTTCTTGTCGGGCCCATTCTAATTTCCGTCTATTACATTCGGATTCGCGTGCTTGTTCTTGTAACTACATTAAAATTCTTGTTATACATATGACATTTTTTTATGGTTACCATGACCTCACCAGTCTT
This sequence comes from Hypothenemus hampei, assembly GCA_013372445.1. NCBI lineage: Eukaryota > Metazoa > Arthropoda > Insecta > Coleoptera > Curculionidae > Hypothenemus > Hypothenemus hampei. The sequence continues at coordinate 880,352 of JABRWK010000002.1, read as the reverse complement.
AAGGTGGCGTCTCTTTCCTTTTCAATTAAAGCTTTCTGTTCCAAAAGTTTCTCTTTTTTGGCCCTCAACTAAAAATATTTGTATTCAAATCACCTAAATGTGTGACCAACATACTATAACTTACTTTGTCGCATTGCTCCTCAAGATACACGACACGTTCTAAATGAAGAAATACTTCGTCTTCTTTCTCTTTGAAGAGACACTCGTTTGATTCCAGTCTTCTTGCTAATTCATCCCGTTGTTGCAGCAAATCGTCTCTTTCAGACTAAAAAAATTCTAACTTTAGTTCAATCCGTTTAAAACATTTGTAAACCCACCTTAATTTCATGATATTTTTCTTCGAGATAGTAGGCAATATTCCGTGCTTCTTCATATTTTTGCGACAAATGCAAGTACTTGTCGTAATGTTTTTTAAACAGAACAAATCTAAAACCAACCCAATTGTTAATAACAATAATACATGTTATAAAAATTCTCACTTATAAAAGTCATTCTCGCTAACAATATCCCTTATACTATCCTCAGGGTCCACTCTATCGTACATTGAAGCTCTTTTGTTCCGATATTTTGGCAATAAAATGTCTGGCTTGTCCAAAAAATCTTCCTTTGTGGGTGACATACATCCCGAATCCAACAGATTTTCGGAATGTCCATGATGAATTTCAGTGGTCACGGGAATATCCGATGGATTTTGGAGCACTAATTCATCACTTTTACTTGATGTTAAATCATTATAAAAATCGTTACTATTTTTGCTTGCCCTGTAACTATCCAAGAGGGCTCTAGGGAATGTGTCTCCGCGGGAAATAATCAAGTCTGTCATTACAATCTTCTATTGTTATATGTTTAGGAAACGAATACGCATTATTTTACGTAAATTCACTCGAAATCGCTGTAAAATATCTAAAAATAGCCAATTGATAAGATGCGATCGTTATCACGACTCTGACACCTGATTTCAACTGACAACATTTTGACAAGTAAAGAAAAAACACACCTGTATTGTCGAGTTAGTCGCGACTAACTTCACGTAATCTGATTCTAAACAGATTCTAGATATGAGAGAGATAGATAAAATAACATACATCTCAATTAGTATTAAGAAAAACGTCCTCAACCAGCAAACCATTTCGATTGAAATTAGTAGAACTATATTAACCAGAAAATGACGTCATTCAACATTTTTATAATAATTTATAATTGATGGAATTAAATATATTTAATAAATGATCTAATATTTTTATTATATATGAATTATATACAAATATGCCAATTTTGCATGCTTAGTTTATTAATTTAAAAGAATTCCATTGGTTTAACCAAGTATTTATGTTGATACATAACCTCATGTTATGTGTCAAATTGATAAATACATAAATGAAACAAATATGAGTAACAATATGCAGACCCCCACAAAATTAACTGAATTTGGACCTTTTCCGCCCGAAGAAAAGCCTCAATCTTCCGTAACTCAGCTGATTTCCAAGTTTTTTAAAATTAACCGTAATGAAGAACCTACAAATTCTGAAGAGCCTCTTCATGTATCCACTGAATCAGCAGAAACTGTGAGCCCCAACATATATCCGGTTGACATAAGCGAAGGGCGTAGTCTTCCAAATGTTCTTAAAAGAATCAGCAATTTGTTGGCCCTTAAATCTGATGTATGGTAGTATGTTTTCAAGACAATGTTTTTCTATTATTTACTTTTAGAATTTACAAGACTATTCTGATACTGAACTAAAACAGTACTGGATGCCGGACTCTGTGAGTAAGGAGTGTTACGAATGCTCGGAAAAGTTTACAATGTTAAGAAGGCGACATCATTGTAGAGTTTGTGGCCAGATCTTTTGTTCGCAATGTTGCAATCTACAGATTTCTGGGAAAATATTCGGTTGTACAGGTGGTTTAAGGGTTTGCACTTATTGCGGTAAAATTATTCATTCTTATTTAAAATCGTTAAATTTGGATGGAAACCTGTCTCCAGATTTGAAAGCTTTGCTAGAACATTTAGAAAACAAATTTGGTAGTGATCAACTAACAGTATTAAATGATACATCTTTGAATCCCAATTTGTGCGAAACTAGTGAAAATTTACAAAGAAAAATATCGGTTGGCTATCAGGAAGAGAAATTTGGTTCTGAAGCTGCAGGAGCATATTTAACTAACGAAGAGAAATGTCGAGCTCTGCAAAATTCTGTGTCTGTAAGGAATCTTTACGAGGAAATCTGCAAACCAACAACTGGCCTTAATTTTGCCTCTTACAAATACCATCGCCTAATGTATACACAATGTTTCCTAGGCTCTGAACTGGTCGATTGGCTTATCCGTCAACAAAAAGCTAATACACGGTAATCATTCAATTCTTATTGACACTACAAGTCTTAATTACACTTTTCCAGGGTTCAGGCTGCTACTCTATCGCAAGCTCTACTGGATGGTAATTATATTGAAGCATTTCTGGATTCCAATATTTTTGTTGATGGTCACGTCTGGTACCAGAAAGGGAATTTCACACAGTTAAATACAAATATCGATACATCTAGACAGGATTCCAGTTGGGTGCAACAATTGCCTCACGAGTCAAGCAATACAGGTAAAAATATCATTTTTAAATTATTTGATAGGGGTCGCTAGATGAAAATGTTTGCAAAATATAGGCAACCAGTAATATTGTATCAAACTTTATTGTGAGGTTATAAGACTGTAAAAAAATCAATGTACCATGGATCTTTTGGAAACTCTTTTACGAAATTGCAAAGCTGAAAATTATTTGAACAACTTCAAAGACAATGGCATTGACTCATATGCAGTGAAATTGTTAGTAGAAGAAGACTTGGAACTGATTGGCATTGAAGATGCTGACCTTAGAAATGCACTTTTGGAAACATTCAAAACAATGCAAATTCCTTCTGATAAACCACGAGATTTAACTGTGACTTACGATTGTTTGAGTTTGGTTTTGAGCCAAATCAATATGCAGCTCAAGAAACATAACGCCAATCTTCAATATGCTTTAAAATCGCCTAAAATAGATGTTTGCTATATTAGTTTGGAAGGTGCACGTCGTTGTATAGAAGACATTTTGTGTTCATTTGAAAATCAGGTAGTTGAACTAGAAAGGGATGCTGTGCAGTTCAGGCCTAACAGACGAGGACTAATATTATTTGCAACAATTGCCTATACTACTTTAGCTGTGTTCAATATTTTCAAATATATTACAAGTCATTGATTATTAATATTAGTTGTGTATTATTGCAGACTCAGACAGTGAATTGCTGTCGCCTTCTTTACCCGGCATTTCAACCTCAAACTCATACACATTAAATTTAAACGTTGAAGCTAACAGTGCATACTTGTCCCGGCCCTTGGACTCACCAAATGACGAGCAATTGCCAACTTCATCTTGTAAGCATGATGAAGGAATAACGGCAATTCGACTTTCGGAACAAAGAGAATTAGCACCTGAATCTGGTAAGTTGTTTTTCCCGCATTCCAACTTCAGTTTCGACAATTGTTCATTTTCAAAGGCTGGTTCGATGCATCTTGTTTGCGTGAGGAAAACAATGAAAAAGAGGCCTATGAACTGTTGTCCGAAGCTTACGAGCAACACGAACAAAGTTTGCTTAAGCAACTGCTCTCGGTGCGGGGCTTGTCTTTTTCTTGGAATAACATTTTAATACCATTAACTCGTGAAATTGTCACTGTAATTCGTCCGGATAAAAAGCACGATGCAGAACAATTAGATATCAAGGACTACGTTCAAGTTAAAAAGCTGCCTGGAGGAAATAAAGAGGATACTTATTTGGTGAACGGTATAGTTTTTACTAAAAATGTTGTTCACAAAGATATGGTCGTTGATTTTGAGAACCCTAGTATTCTTCTGCTCGAATGTTCGGTGGTCTATCAAAGAACCCAAGGGCGTTTTATGTCAATCGAGCCAGTGATGATGCAGGAACAGGAATATTTACGTCATGCCGTTGCTAGGATTGTCACTTTACAACCACAGGTCGTGTTAGTTCAGAAAAATATCTCACGGTTGGCTCAAGACATGCTAAGACAACATGGCATTACTTTAATTCATAATGTTAAACGTACAGTTTTGGAACGTTTATCCAGATGCTTAGAAGCAGATATAGTGAATGCACTTGATGCACACATTGGACGTCCCAAATTGGGAAGTTGCAAGAGATTCTACTTGAAAATTTTCGATACAGTCAAGGGAGCTAAGAAAACTTTAATGTTCTTTGAAGGATTACCTAATCCTCATTTAGGCGCTACGGTTTTGCTAAGGGGACCTAAATCCGAACTGGAACGCGTTAAATCCGTGACATCCTTTTTAATTTTTACTGCATACAATTGGCGCTTGGAAAAGTCGTTTTTAATGGACGAGTTCGCTTTGCCCCCGAATTCAAGAATGGAGTTTTTGGATGAAAGCAAAGATAATTCGCCTCAGGAATTGAATTTTAAAGGCACCACCGTTTGGGAGAAACCCGATAAGAAAACAGCGAGTGATTTGTCTGAAACTCAATCCGTCAGTGAACACAAAAAAATACTCGTTCAATCAGTGAATGATCATTCTGATCCTCTGCAATCGGGCGAAGATAAGGTGCGAGACAATACATCGGAGGAGACGTTAACGGTAACTGAACTGCCACAGGAGAACAATTTTTAAAAAACATTTGGAAGATACTATTTTATGTATTTCACCGTATGTGATCTTTCCTATGCCTTATCTAGAAACTGATGCTGGAAAAAAGTGTAAGTTGCGCAGGTTTTTCTATAAGGACATGTACTTTAGTGAACAATTTGAACTGAACCATAAAAATAAGTGGAAAACCGTCGAAACAACCATTGAAAATTCAGAAATGAAAACCAAAGATTTACATCCATTTCTAAATGAAAAATTACGAATGCCAATGATCATAGGATTCAAAATCTTCTTGCTCACTTTAGAGCTTGCGGTAGTCAATTTTCAAAAACAGAAATTTTACATGTAATCGAATCTGAAATCAAAGGAGGAAAAGCGATAAAACCCCAATTGGACGTTTTAGATCCAATGAATCATCAACGGTTAGCAGTACTCTTCTATAGTTTTAGCCATGAATCGAACAATGCGCCCGCCTTCTGCGTTGATCCATGGTAAGTGATTCAAATGTGCAACCAGAAATATCTCATTTCGAACATTTAGGGTGGTTTACATGGATTTTTATGGGAAAAACGACATTCCTTTGGGCTGTTTTCTGGAAAAATATTGTTTTAGAACGACGTACGCATGTTCATCAAAAGCATGTATTACGCCAATGGATAACCATATCCGACGATTTGTTCATAACTCTGGTAAGTGGCTGTTTCTCTGGCATGACGTCAGACTTGAAAATTATGTAAGTGCAAATCAATTAAAGTCTAAAATGGTTATATCTTAGGTAGCGTTACAGTTGTCTTAAACCGTTTCGAAGACAAATATGATGAAAAAGAAATTGTTATGTGGAGTTCGTGCACTAAATGTTCTTTTGTGTCACCGGTTGTGTCCCTTTCTACTGATTCTTGGTCCTACTCATTTGCCAAGTACTTGGAATTGCGGTAAATAACCATTACAAACTACCCATAAGAAACTCATTAATGAAATATTGTCTGCACAGATTTCATGGGGAAATTTTTAGTCGAAGAGGACCAAATTCTTGCAGACACAGTCTACATCATGATCACTATCAATACTTCGGTTACAACAACTATGTGGCATCATTTAAGTAAGTTACAGATACTATTTTGAACAATTGAAAGCTGACTTTTAAAAGGTATTCACCCATTAATATTTGGGAAATATCTTTGCCGCCATCGGTAATCAACTTGAAGCTAGATTTTCCAAAAAATCATGATAATTTCATTGAACAAGCCAAATCACTAGCTCAAAAAGGTCATGATCTATTTAACCTGATCCTGGAAAAATCCTCTGGGATCATTGGAGATGAACTAGAAGGCGTTGGAAACATTAAGCATCTATTAGCCAAGGAACAAAACAATTTTAAACAAAAAGTATGTACATACTATATGGATTTTAAGTGAATTCAATGGCAATCTTCCCCCTATTAGATCGAACAACTTCAGTTGACGTTAACTTCACCAACCATAGAAGAGAAAAAGTTTGATCTGCAAGCCTCAACTCAGAATTATTGGAAAATCCAAGAGGACCTTACCCGTTTAAAAGGTATCCTGGTCGATTTAGTGGACACCTGGAACACCCATTTAGGAGAAGCAATCCGGAAGTCGGACAAAAAAAAAGAGAAACCTTTAATAATTGATGTTGATAGTCCAATAAGTGAAACCAGTGAAGGTGAATTGGCTGCTGAAGTAATTGATTCTCAAGAAGATATCATCGTTCCACGTATTGAAGATTCGTCCACAGACAGTAAAAAGGAATTCAAGAAGGAAAAATCCATGAAAAATTTATTGGACAAATTTCTGCCATCATCTGGACAAGCCAGTATAATTCAAGTACATATATAAATCACATTGGAGTCTTTGACTGTCAAATTTTAACTTCTTTTTTATTTAGAGTCCTTTCTCTTCTCAAGAACACTACAATCTTCCCGCAGGGGTTTACGGTTTAATGCCTGTATACGAATTGGAAGTAAGTTCCATAATAGCGTATGCTTTGAATTCCTTGGATTATAAGCGGAAAATGGAGGAAATGCACAAGAGCCATGTTGCTGAGCAAACGCCCAGTCCTATTGTGAAAAGGAAGAACATTGAAAAGTCTGAAGACAATAGTGGCCTCCTTGGATTTTTACGTAATAAAGATATGGCATCTGCTGGAGCAGATTATGGGTGAGGATTTTATTAATGCTAGGCTCAAGCGACGATTATAAGAACGTGTGTTAAGGTGCGTACAGATATGAGCACACATGTATTGAGTTATGACACACACACACACATGTTTTTTATGCGCATGAACTAATCATGCACGCACGCATATGCGAGTCCTCTCCAATTGTATGTAATCGTATCGGTTACGTATGCGTTGAGAAACAGCGAATAGCAGACACTACAATAAACATGTGTGTGTGTATTGTAATTCGCCGCATATGTGCTCATATCTGTACGCACCTTTACGTTATAGCATACATTAGACTCATGGGACCCCAGCTTAAATAAGGTTTTTTAAAAAATTCTTTTAGCAATATAGAGCAAGCCGTGGCAGTTGCAGAGGATGGACGGAAAGCAAAAAATCTTCATGTGGAGATTGAATTTAAAGATGCCACATGCAGTTTTTTCTGTTGTATTTATTTGGCTGAAAAGTTTGCGGCACTTCGTGCCGCCGTAGTGCCCTTTGGTGAGGAAGGTTTTATTCGATCACTTAACCGATGTATTCAATGGAGAGCAGTTGGTGGAAAATCCGGTTCGAGCTTTCATAAAACCGTTGGTAAGGTAAACATGCAACCAAGTAGACTAGAAACAGATAAACGTACTTCATTTTTAACATATACATAGATGTCGCGGTTGCGAAATTAAGTACACTCCTCATGCGTGAAACAGCAATCCGATAATGTCTCTTAAAATAAATGAAATTCTATTAAGCTTTTTAAGTCGTTGAATTGACAGAATTCGTTCTTCTGTTTCTGGACTTCCTACGAACAATCTTAAGTGAAACATATTGATTTACAGATGACAGATTTATAATGAAGGGTATGCTACGATCGGAAGTGCAAATGTTTCTGGAATCGTCTTCTAATTATTTCGCTTATATGGAAAAATGTCGAGCAACTATGCAACCAACATTATTAGGAAAAATCGTGGGCGTCTATCAAGTATGGTACAATTCAACGAATTCAGATAATCGCACTTACGTTCTCATTATGGAGAATTTGTTTTACGGTCGTAACGTGTCACAGAAATTCGACTTGAAAGGCTCCATGAGGAATCGCCTAGTGGTACCTGATAATCGGGATGGTGACGTGGTACTTCAAGATGAAAACCTTTCCAAAAGTAGATACGTTGATTAGCACTGAATATTCCATATAACATTAGCTTGATTTTAGTGATTTGTGATAATCCTTTATATGTTTTACCACATTCAAAAAAAGTATTCTTAGCGGCGATCAGTAATGACACGGAATTTCTATTCACGCAATCGGTTATGGATTATTCACTTCTAGTAGGATTGGATGCTAATAACAAAGAACTAGTTTTAGGCATTATTGGTAGGTCCATTTAGAGTTAAAAGCTGTTAGTCTTATTTCAAACAATTGTAGATTACATAAGAACGTTTACTCTGGATAAAAAATTGGAAACCATGGTGAAACGTACGCCATTTTTAGGATTACAAAACAAACTACCCACGATTATATGCCCAGAAAATTATCAGAAACGATTTATTGAAGCTATGCACCGCTATTTTTTGGCAGTTCCGGATCATTTTGCTGGTCTGGACAAGGACTTAGATATAAAATTCTCCGAATAATTATAAAATTTTAAATGAACTGTGATATTAAGTGTATCCATAGGAATAATATGAATATGTTATTTGAGAAAACAGCCTTGGAAAAGCATTGATTTTACTTAAAATCATTTTTTATTTCATAATAATTAATAGACTCTTGGAGGTTTTTTTCTTAAACTAACAAGGAATGCCGGTAACGAGAGTAAAATTCCCTAGATTTAAGTACAGTAACAATGGAAAAAATAGTGCTAAAAAAGATTGTATAATTTTTCATTTCATTCAGGCACTAATTATCACCCAAAAGAGGCAGATATTTAACACACAAGTTAACAAACAATTAACTTGTGTGCGTTTAGGTTTAACCCTGTATTCCGGTTAAATTAATATTTTTAAAATTTACAATTGTGGCATCAGGTATTAATGGTTGTTTGTCCTCCTTTCTTTTGTAGGATTTATTTTTTTTCCCACGATTAATGACACCATCTTCTTCGTCCATCATACGTAAAATCTGAGTATGATCAGATGAATCAATTGGAGCAACCGAAATGTCTCGAACGGCTCTGAATTTGCCGCAATTGTTCAAATGTTCGTTTTCCAAACGGAAAAAATTCCAAACGAATCTTCGGAATACCTCAAGTGGCGAAGTAATCGATGTCATCATGTCGGAACTGACATATTTGAACTCTGTTAAGTACACTGACAGTGTCCAAGTGAATCGCAACACAAAGTCTTCAATGATGGCAAAGTAGTAGAAAAACTGGAAATTTTCATAAATACAGCAAAACTCACTTATAACGTACAGGCTTAATACAAACCCATGGTTATAACGTACCAAAAAAGTGCCCGTCACTAAGAATTGTGTATAAATGTAAGTACGAGCCCGGGCTCATAATAGTTCGGCCACCTAAAAAAAAGTTCTGTTGTCCGTAATTTTCGACTGATTTTGTTCAAATTTTGTATAATGAAAATTCAAGTCAAAACTCAGTTTACGTGTTCGAGCAATTTTTGAAAAGTTCATTTTTAGGGTGCTCTTTGGGGCCCTAAAAATAATCCTGTTTTTGAAATTTTTTGTGTGGGGGAAATTTTTTAAAATGAAGTCCATAATCGTGTAAAGCAGATTTTTCTACATATATCCTGAAGATTTCACCAAAATCGAACTACAAATAAAGGACTTACAGGCATAAATTAATAATTATTTTATTATTTTAAAATTGTCACAAGTGCTTAATCATAATAGTTCGGCCACTTGTGAACAATTTTAAAATAATAAAATAATTATTAATTTATGCCTGTAAGTCCTTTATTTGTAGTTCGATTTTGATGAAATCTTCAGGATATATGTAGAAAAATCTGCTTTACACGATTATGGACTTCATTTTAAAAAATTTCCCCCACACAAAAAATTTCAAAAACAGGATTATTTTTAGGGCCCCAAAGAGCACCCTAAAAATGAACTTTTCAAAAATTGCTCGAACACGTAAACTGAGTTTTGACTTGAATTTTCATTATACAAAATTTGAACAAAATCAGTCGAAAATTACGGACAACAGAATTTTTTTTTAGGTGGCCGAACTATTATGAGCCCGGGCTCGTATATCGTTATTACGTATTTTTGATAGTACAGTTGTATTCATAAAATTTGCGTACACCAATTATAGAGAGAAGTTTGACAATCACATGTAATTTAAATGTGATTGTCAAACTTCTCTCTCTAGTCGGTGTACGCAAATTTTATGAATACAACTGTATAATGTACAGTGATATTCAAAAAAAAAGCATGATGATTGTCAAATTCTCTAAACGGTTTATGCGTTTTATTTAAATACCACTGTACTTGTCTTTAAGGTCCTTTCGGATACGTTATAATCGAGCTTTACTGTATATGGAGTTTCTTCGTAAAATGAAATAAATGAACTTACTGTGGAAGAATAAACAATTTCTTCACGCAAAAATGTATTTTCGCCAGCATTTTTATCCATTAAACCCCAATCCATTTTAATGTCCCACACGTACGCATAGGTGGAGCTGATTAATTGAGCCAATAACCATATTATGTAATACGGGTTGTCTAATACTGAAGTATAATTATCTGGAACAACGGAGTTTTAAAGGGAATTTCACCTCTATTGGAATTCAATACCTTTATAATAGCCTTTTAAGGTGCCGAAAATCACCACAAAAAATGTAGTCGAATATTTTCCGGCATTCACTAAATGTGGGAAAGCCTCCCTGGAATCGTAGTAACGTCTTAGGCATTGAGCAAAACGTATCCAGGCTGGAATGCAATTCACTATTGGTCGAATAACGAAATTTCTTTCCATACATTGGCTTGTATCTGGAAAATATTTATATAGGCGGACGGAACAAAACCTTGTTGGCTTGACGCAACAACCCAAACCATATACGAGACGACAACAGTGGGGGTGAATAGCGTAACTAACAATTTGAACGTTGAGCGCGGACCAATCGCAACACAGGAATTGACTTGACGTTACATCATACTGTAAATTACGTTTCCTAGTTTACATAATAGTCACTTACCGCCTGCTTCCAACCAATTACCGTTGGTAAAGTAAAAACATACTAAAAACTGTATATCTAACAGTCCATTGACTAAACTGTTCAACTGATCGGCCAGCCAGAAATCGGCAAAGCCCACATGGAAAAATGGTGCTGAAAACATCCTACCCTGAAACCATATTTCTGGATTAATATTGAGCGCAAATTTCCACCCAAGGGAAACTACTAACACATAACCTTAAAAACCAAAACCGCGCTTCATGTCTGAACATTTTAAGTGGATTCACCAGGAAAACAACCATAATAATCACCAGTCCTAACGGATTAACGTAAGCAGGAATACTTAGGGCTGTACTGTAGAGAAAACTTAGCAAACTTAATGCCCATACCACCCCAAAAATGGCTGCCAATTCCATAAGATGTTGTTCGGAAAGGTGATTTCTAGGATCCAATTCAAAAATAAGTACATGATTCACTCCTGATGATCTCCATCCATAGATATTCACGCCAATTAAAAATATAAATTCGATAAGGACCAGAGGACCTCTGTACATTCTAAAGGCGATTTTCAAGTTGTCATTACTGCTTTCATGAAATATTGCTTTAAAATAAAAAAAATAAATGGTACGTTGTTGGTGTTAAAGGCAAGGTACCTGAAAGGACCACCGCTATGAGAAGGACAATAAAACTACCCGAAAATAAGCCTACTTTGAAGGTGGTCCAAGGTGACTGTTGTTCGCCAAGTGGAGGTACTCGCAACCTCTTCATGGCCCTCTGTCGGTCACCTCCTTCTAGTTCGTTGGTCACTAGATTTTCAGTTTCAATTATGAGATTGTCAATGTCCTTGTTCGTGTTAAAATGCGAAGTTTCGACATGTTCTTCTCGCCATTTAGCCCCATTGTCAGTGTTTAAAAGCTGAAAATTTGATTTAATCTAAATCGTACAAGACAAATACTACCTACCTTATCGTGTTTCTTCAATATTTTTCTGAAACCTGTATTATTCAGTGTCTGGTAGTTTTGCAGCAAAATCAAACTGAGATAAAACTCGCTGAAAGCGAGCTTTAAATCCTGCAACTTTCGGGCGGGCGCTTTTTTTTTGTCACGTTTCACGGCTAAATTGCTACCGAATCTGATGTTATCCAGGGAGTCCCGGAGCTCGCTGGTCAATGTTGCAAACTTTCTAGTCGCCTCGGCCAGTTTTTCAGCGTAAAAGACATTGATTTTTTTCAATTCCTTGTCGCAATAGTGTAAAAACTGTTCGTCGAAGGTGGCGAAATGTCGACGCAATTCTTCCGCGTCCACACTTTCGGCCGACGGTGCCTCCTCGACGGCCATATACAACATTGCCTTCATTTCCTATAAAATTATATGCAACTATTTTAATGGAAAAGTTGTTTAAACAAATAAACTTAGACGGATGTGAATATATTAATCGATAAGGTGGTGTTTTTTAATAAATTTTAATATGTATACAGAGTGAACCAAGGGAAATATTAAGCGCTCAGGACAATTAAATATTCCCATTTGGTTTTAGAAACGGTTCCAATAAATGGTAGCAAGAAAGCAGAATTTGTTGTTACACTCTGTATCTATTCTTTATGTAGGTCATGTTGCCTGCTAGGAAACTGTAAATATATCACCCTGTATATGAAATATGCATAGTCATTAACAGGTCTTGCAATTAAAATTAAATTTGAAAAAAAAGGCATTGTCTCTATGCCAGTAACGGTCGACAAGGCCAGGCCTTATTGTGCTGGCCAATTGCCTTTCGGGAAATACTGGCAGCAAAGGCCATACAAGTCGATTGTCATTCAAAACATAACCCCATTAAGTCGTTTTTTTTCTGGTGTTCAATGCTAATGTTACTTTTTTCTTATTATTTTTGAATAAAAAAAAAGGGGGAATTGTTTTACCTCGTAATTGATATACTGTTTTCGCCATTCCGGTGTGATATGGGCAGACAAATGTTCCGCGAATTTCATATTTTTAAGTGCATAAAATCACACAAAACACACACACACAGACTCACAAACCGTAGATGAAAATATTCTTTGTTTCGTGGCGATAGTCCGAACGCAATTGAAATGTTTCATCACACAACAACAGTAGTGTAGTACACAGACGCGTCGTATTAATTATTGTTATTTACAATTGTTTGCCCGCATCGCAATGGATTTTCTCTAGTTCAACATAATTATTAGTTTAAATAGACGCTAATAAATTGCCAAATACTAATAAAAATCTGTTCGTAATGAGTTTAACCACGAATGCAATGCTATTAAACATGTATTAGCCTTGATATTAGATACCGCGACATTATCTAATAAAGTGAAATGTTTACTTTTATCTCGTACATATTTCTCATTTGAAACTTGTTGATTTATTATAATTCTCCTTTTTACTGAGTCAATTACTATTGCCTGCATATTTGAATGTGAAAGAAAAGAATCAAATAAACATTAAATCGTTATCCGGACATAAAATAGTTTATAATTGACGTTTCGACTAAAATTACAATACACATCTTCAGGCAATTTGACATGTCAAGCGAGTTGAAAATTTTGAAAATCTTCCATTGTTGTCAGAATTAATTTATATCGACTCGTAAATAAATCAAATAATAAAAATAACTAAAGCTTATGATATAGGTAATGACTTGGCAACAATATGACCTCGACAATTAAATGTTCGAATGCACCTCAAACCGATATGGCCTTTCTGACAAATGACATCTATCAAAATTTTGACGTTTATTTACTGTCATCGAACCAATCAACAAATTGGTCATTATTCTTGTAGGTAACTTTTGAATAATTTCCAAAAATAACATTAGAAACAATCGATTGTTAGAGATCATTATGTCCACAAGCTTGTCTTGAATAAAACCAAGTGTTATTATTGTTGTTGCAACGAACTTCCCCTATTAAGCAACGCATCAATTGTATGAATCACTTGAATAGAGATTAGAACATAATAAATAATGGCAACGGGTACCACATTGCAAAAAGCCATCGATCTTGTGACCAAAGCTACGGAAGAAGACAGAAACAAGAATTACGAGGAGGCGTTAAGGTTATATGAACATGGAGTTGAGTATTTTCTTCATGCAATCAAATGTAAGTTGCCTGTCTACATATTCAAAAAAGGAGGTTCTATATTAACTATTACCCTAGACGAGGCCCAAGGTGAAAAAGCTAAGGACAGCATTAGAGCTAAGTGCATTCAGTATTTAGAACGAGCAGAAAAAATTAAAGAGTCGTTAAAGAAAGGGAAAAAGAAACAAGTTCTAGATGGAGGATCAAAGTAAGAAAACAAATTGGGTAACTTAAGGGTCACCATTTAATCGTAATTTTGCAGAGAGGATAAAAGAAGCAGTGACAGTGATGAGGATGGCGAAGATCCCGAAAAGAAGAAGTTGCAATCGAAACTAGAAGGGGCTATTGTAGTAGAAAAGCCGCACGTTAAATGGTCAGATGTAGCAGGATTGGATGCGGCGAAAGAGGCTTTGAAGGAAGCTGTTATCTTGCCGATTAGATTTCCTCATTTGTTTAGTGGCAAAAGAGTGCCATGGAAAGGAATTTTACTCTTTGGGGTTAGATTCACATTAAATTATTCACTAAAAAATCATTGAAATCCATTAGCCTCCAGGTACAGGAAAATCATATTTAGCCAAAGCAGTAGCAACTGAAGCAAATAATTCGACATTCTTCTCGGTGTCTTCATCCGATCTAGTGTCTAAATGGTTAGGCGAATCGGAAAAATTGGTGCGAAATTTATTTGAACTGGCCAGAGCCCATAAACCAAGCATTATTTTCATTGATGAAGTCGATTCGTTATGCTCGTCCCGATCTGATAATGAATCTGAAAGTGCGCGCCGTATTAAAACGGAATTTTTAGTGCAAATGCAAGGTATACTTAACTAATGCGCTACAGAGAAATGTTCCATGTTACTGACAATAGTGAATTTTAGGTGTAGGACATGATTCAGAAGGTATCTTAGTACTGGGAGCGACAAATATTCCCTGGGTGTTAGATGCCGCCATTAGAAGACGTTTTGAAAAACGTATTTATATTCCATTGCCTGAAGAGCCCGCCAGAATGACCATGTTTAAAATTCATCTTGGAAATACGCGTACAGAGCTCACTGATGAAGACATAAAAGAATTGGCAAGACGAACTGACGGGTAAGAGGCTTAGGCTTTTTTAAATTTTTAATCATCATTTTCTGTACGTGCGTGTTTGTTTCCTTTCGATAGATATTCTGGAGCCGACATCAGCATAGTCGTTCGAGATGCCTTAATGCAACCAGTGAGAAAAGTCCAAACTGCAACTCATTTTAAAAAAATCGTTGGTCCTAGTCCTAAGGATCCCAATGTGATCGTCAACGATTTGCTAATCCCTTGCTCTCCCGGAGATCCAGGAGCAATTGAAATGTCGTGGATGGAAGTGGATGGTGATAAGTTAGCTGAACCACCTGTCACAATGGTAACATCTTTTGTTTTCAAACCACAGTTTTTTTTATAGAAATATTGTTTTAGAACGATATGTTAAGATCATTGGCAACTTCGAAACCGACTGTAAATGATGAAGATTTGGTGAAATTGGAAAAATTTATGAAGGATTTTGGACAGGAGGGTTAATAATTGTTCATCTTAAGTTTAACCAGAAAGAATGTTTTGCAATTTACTGTACATTTTTAAACATTGCAAATTGCTTTCTAGTGTTACGCCATCGTTTCTTTACAATGCTCAGTAACAATTTGACTGATTCACTACAACTATTATTTCCAGTCAATATACTTTTTAAACATAAAAACAACATTAAAAATAAATGAACAAAGAGACGCTGTTTGGTGGTTAAGCATTGTAAAAAGATATGGGATATTAAAGGACCCCCCCTCCATTGGTAAAATGCTTTTATTATTTTTGTTTTAGTATAGATTAAGAACGATTTATATTTCTATTTAATAAAGTTATTGAACATTTTGTCAGTGTCAATGTACCCTTGAATATTCACACAGGGCAACAACATTAAAACACTGCATGAAAGTTCGAAGGGAAATTTCTAATTGAAGCCGTGCGTCGATGTAATGGAAAAAATAAGGAAACAACTTTGTAAAATGGCCTTTTTTATTATTCTAATAGTTAAACAACGATTCACAAATTTATTGAATTAAATCCCTCTAAGTAATCATGAAATATATTGTCTCTCATATTAATATATTACATCCAAAAACAATGTCAAAATCAAGCAAAGTGCCTTCTCCTATGACACTGGACCTGCAGCGAAAAAGTGCAGTCATGAGATGGAAACTAGGCAGGACAATGTCTCAAAAATTCAGTGTCAAAGTAGACAACAGTGACAGTGATATCGTCTCTGAACACTCGGACAACATCTTCAGGAAGGGTGAGTAGTTGTGAAATTTTCCCATGATCAATACCGAATTCGGTGCCACCCAATGCATTTCGAATTAAATGAGTCGCCGCGTTTGAGTCTTTTGGCTTTATTTTCAGCCCCTCTTTCCTTTGAAGAAGCAGATCGTTGATATCATTGAGTTTCATATTTTTTCTTGGCAACTTTAAGGGATTTAAGGTCACTTTTCCTTTCATGTGTTCACCCACTAAGCGAATGGCCTATACAAACAATATATTTAAAATGTACAAGTGATTGATTAAATAATTGATTAACGTACTTGTAATGGCGTGAGACAGTCCCAGAGGCCATCTGTTGCGATAATCAGGAACTTATCTCTAGCTGTCAATCGATGATACGTTACATCGGGTTGAGCTGTTAGATATGGCGGTGTCTGGTAGTGTGGTGGTATCATTTGATCTCCGAAATGTTTTGCTACCACATTGGTCATCGTTTCTTTATCCCATTTAAATCGGAAATCTCCCATTGCACGCAACGGTGCTAACTGACCCAACAGCCTATCCATTTTGATCACAGTCTGTTTCTCTTGTACGGGATGCGCAGCATAAATGCGCTCTAATTCCGCTTGATTGTACGTATTGTGTTCTTCAGTCAATTTATTTGCTACCCAAGTGTTAGTTTCTGATAAGGACCCTAATAGGTATCGCATAAATAGTAGGTACATGTGGCAATATTGTTCAATTTAAACATACCTAAGACCGCACAACAGTCACCTACATTGGCAACATGCAAATGCGGACCGTCAATGTGTGCGACGCAGCTGACAGCGCCACTCATTGCAACCGAGAGAGTTTTCATATTTAGTGATTCTCCCGTAGTTGGCAACGCCTCCTTACTTAAATCTTCGTCCAATCGCAGGAAGGCACGTTCAATTGCTCCGCCCATTTCGAATGGTTGCTTGCTTTCTGCCTAAAACTTTATCGATGACAATACACTAAAGAAAAGCCAATTTATTCGTTGCCAGTACAACATTACCTCAGCCAATTCCTTGACAAACGTCTTAAAACTCTCCTCGTAAATATGCCGAACGTCTTCGACGAATTGCACTTTATCATTGAAACTCTCCAATAATTCAGGCGGTTTTATTGACGTGTCATTAACAGTATTAACATACTGTAAAAGGCTTTCTTGTGGCAACAAACAAGCGGTTACATAGTTAAATAGTCGTTTAGCAACTACTTGTGCACATGCTCCACCTCCATGACCATCGTACACGCCTACTAAGAAACCTGCAATTGCCTGTAATTACATAAGAGTTTTGGAAATGCTTATAAAATACCTGTTGTAAGAAGACATGAAGCTTCCGATCGTGTATCTTCAATAGGATTATTAGATGGTAACTGGTTCGAATCGTACGACTTCACTGAACCGCCTTTAAACTCATGTGTGTATTCGTTCGCTCTGAGTATACTGTCTACCTACACAAAGAGTAAATGAAATAAATATGGTACCATGAGTACGAAGAGGTAAAATACAACTTTGCCATTATTGTATGGATTTTGTAATTATCGTCAATACATTGTTTTATAAATAATATCATCGAATTAATTACAAATGCGATGTTGCCAAATTGTTCAAATTTACTAGTCCAAAATGACATACAGTGTAGCAGAAAAAAGTTATAACAGTTTAAAGGGATCCTAACTGTGGCTTGTGGCGCCCTCTAGGAAATACTCTGAAATTGTCGACAAATTTGAATTCCTCATTCCAAAAAATTCCCGGATACCAAATTTTGTAAAATTAACTCGGCCTAGTCGAAAAATATTAAAGAAAACGTNATTAAAAATTGATTATGACTCAGGAGAATTTCAACAGTTTGACCATTAAAACAAATAATGCGTTTCGCAGGAATACTGTCGTATTTGCTTTTAGTAAGTACTCCTTTAATACTAACTCTTTAGTATCATTATCTATATTTCAGAGCTTACTATGGGCCACTGCAGTTCCAATCAAGGACACCATGGAAAAATGGTCTTTAGATGAAAATATCCAAGACCTTTCTCCATCATCATCATCATCATCAGAAGAAAACTCTATCGCCTTTAATGTAACCCTTACAAACAACACAATAACATTCCTCAGGCAAAGTTTTATTAGGCCTACACTCACTACTTTAGACATGTTAATTTTAGCACCTGTAATGCATTCAAATTTCCTATTTCTTCTCATATTACTTTTATTGAGGACAGCTTTAGCTGTAGTTGAAGGTATATTAACGTACATATCTGAACAAGGTGTAAATGTGGACATTGTAAGGGTGATCCGAGATGTAATTGGACAACTACTATCAAATTCACAACAAATAGATAATGAAGCCTAAATTAAAAGGAAATATTTGCGGTAGCAATTTCAAGGGTACCACTACTTTAACTAGGGATTAAGAATGTTAAAATGATGATATATGAAAATTTATATCTTACATGTACCTAAATAAATATTTTTACATAACAAGATGGTTTTTTTTTGTATAAATAGAACTTTAGTAGTGCAGTTTTATATCTGAAACTGAATTAAAATGCACCTAAAAATTGCTGTAATCATATTCCTATTGGTAATTGTAAGTACCACAATCGACTAGATTTAAAAAACAAACCATTTTCCAGGCCCTTTTAATACCTCAAAATGCTGCTCAGACAATTGTTACAGAAATCCTTGCAGTTGAATCAATTATTTACAGTATTTTCAGCTACATATCCTCAATAGTAAGCTCTAACTGCGCTAATATATTTGAAATAATCAGACAAATCTTTATCGACCCTCTTTTGATAATTTTTAACACACTAGCAGGACTACCATTGGTCCAAAATGTTCAGGTTGTATATATCGTCATATTAATTGTAGAAACTGTATTAACTATTGCAAATAATAGTGATGTTAGTGCTCTCTGTACATTAGCTACTAATACTATTTCGACCACGCAGCTCACTGTGGATTCGATATTTCAGTTTATAATTAGTTTCTTTGTTTAATAAACTTACCTCTTGAGGTGATAAGCGAGTTAAAGTTGTTCGTGTTGTTTCTTTTGAATAATGAAGTCTTCGACAGTTGTACGGTAACGTAATTGAAGTTCTTCGAACATTCGACGAGGACAAATTTGAGTGATTCGTAAATAGAACGCTTGAAGATCCCATTGGAAAACCAGTGGGAAATATGCATTTTCCTGAATTGAGGAATTGACGACTCTTGTATCTAACTACCATTGCTTACAAAGTCACTTTTCACTAATAAATATTATCACCCTGATGGTTTTACTCATTATTTCTAAGTATAAAATTTAGATTAAATGAGACATTCTTTGAAAAATTATGACTGTAGTGTAATGTGAGGTTAATGTATGGATTTTTCTTCTTTTTAATTTATAGTGGAAACTTTAAACCAATTAATAGGGTTTTGTTGCGAAAAAAACGTAATTAACATAATATCAAGGGAAAAAAAATCACTCATAAATAAATTCGATCTAATTAACAATTTTAACAATTATATAAACGTTACATAGAACTTTATATTCAGTTTGTATTATTTGTCAAACGCAGCTGAGTTTGACGTCTGCAATGACGTAAAAACTATGGAAAGTCGCCAGTTTACATTCAAATATTTATAAGAAAAAAACCCTTAAATAATCACAAATGAATGTTCTCTTTCATCATGTGGTTATTAGTTTTACAGTTTTTTGCCATTTTCTTACTTTTCCAAGTCAATTGCTTATCAAAACACCCGATTCTCATAGTGGTCTCGTATGATGCGTTTAGATACAATTTTTTTGAAAGCGAAGAGCTTCCGAACATGGAAGAAGTCCGACATAGAGGCGTTTATGCAGACCATTTAATTAATGTATTTCCTACCAAGACTTTTCCCAATCATCATACGATAGCGACAGGTTTGTACACAGAAGTACATGGAGTTATAGGGAACAGCTTCTATGACCCTCTTTTGAAGAGAATTGTTACAATCTCTCCCGATATGTACAACTACAACGACAATGTTATACCTATATGGGTAAATTGCAATTTACATTTTCAAGTTTTGTTAATGTTTTATAAACTTTTTAGAGATTAAATGAAGATTTTGAAGATGAAAGGTATTCAGGGTCAATGATGTGGCCAGGAGGTGACTTTTTTTATCAAAACAAAGCTATTACATGGTCAATGCCTTTTCATTCAGGATCGGATTGGTATAAACGAATAGATCAAGTAAGAGTTCCAAAAGAAATGGTGTTAACAATTGAAATATTAATATATTATTGAAGGCTTTAGCCTGGATTCAAGACCCTTTTAAGCCCGCAAATCTGGTGATGATCTATTTTGAAGAACCTGATACTCACGGACACGCCTTTGGTCCTAATTCCCCAACAGTTAAAAACCTTATTAAAAAATTGGACAACATTACTGGATACCTGCATGTAAGCTTAATAATAAAAATGTTCATTTCTAAATTAATAAGCATTTTTTAGCAAAAATTAAAAGACAATGACTTGACAGATAAAGTAAACGTAATTCACGTTAGCGATCATGGAATGACTGCTGTGTCCCCGCCAAAATTTGTCAATATTACTCAATATCTGACTAATGGAACATACGAATGGGCGGGGGCTAGTCCGGCTATTCAAATTATACCGCATGATGGGTACGAAGATGGAATTTATAATGCTTTAAAGGCAGAATCTGAAAAACATAATTATAAAGTGTACAAAAAGTCTGAGTATTTGACAAGATGGCATTATGGAAACAATAGAAGAGCGCCTCCTATTTTAGTTATGGCCAATGTGGGATATGCCCTGGACGACTTGATTATCAGTGCTCCCAAATATGCTTTGAAGTACAATTTTACATGTAAAGATTTTGATATTGACTACATATACCCTGATTATTATTTAAATAATTTTTTAGTAACAAATCAATCAGAATTTGGAGTGCACGGCTATGACTATACCGATCCTGAAATGCATCCTTACTTCATGGCTGTAGGCCCTAAAATCAAGCAAAAGGTCAAAGTTAATCCCTTCCATACAATTGATTTATTTAACTTGTTTTGTGTCATCCTTGACCTGCCTCCAACTAAAAATAACGGCACTATGCTACCTAGCAACGAAATTTTAATTCAATACGGCTACGCCACTAGTACCATAATAATGATTTCAGTAGGAGCTGTAGTATTGGTCCTAGTCTTAATCAGTATGGCCGTGATATTCACTTTAATGCTCATCAAAAGACAACAGAACATTACCACAACGGCCGCGTTAAACAAACGATTCCCGCAGACTTTTCAAAATTACATTGAGGCTCAACACCTATTAGATACTGAGGAGGCTTAGGATAAAACAATCATATACAATTCTCAGTTGTTAATTGTTATTAGGGCAATGTTCCTAGCTCTTAGTTGAAGCTCAATTGCTGTTAATGCACACATCAGATGGCGCAGCACACATTGAAGACGTCACAAGTGTGCCGTTGCCAGAACAAAATCATTTTACGATATAGCATTTAGTATTTAAGTGACAATAAGTGATGTTAACTCTATGTGAAATAGTTACAATTCTAGTCATTTTCGTTGTTGATCATTGTTAGGCACCAAAAGTACTGGAGTGCAATAAAACAATCACACAAAAAATGATATTTTTTTAATTAAATTGCAATTACCTTCCCAATAAAAAAAATAATTCTGGCAATACAGATCGTTCAATGACGTTCGTTATATGGGGTAAAACAATAATTAAATTCGACTCAAACTCTATTGCACGATTCCTCGAAGTCTTCCCCTCAATATTCCCTCAAAATGGGTGCCATCATAATAAATTTTGCCGCACTCTTCGCAAATATAGAAAAAATCGTATTTTTCAATCACCTCCAATGGCAGTTCTTGTATTTTGATTGAGACGCCTAGTTTGGTTAGACCCAGGCCAATGTCCACATTTTCATCCGTATGTAATTGCCACTGTCTATTATAAGAAGGCCCGTCTTCGTCATAGTCTTCTTCACTCGTAAATCCAGTTGCTTCATCTTCCTCATCATAATCATCTGGTCTAAATGCAGCTGATCTTTGGGGTAAATTTTTATGAAGCGCCATCACTGTTGTTCTGGGCACTTTTGCGAAACAGTCACCGTTACAGATCATACAACGACTAAAAACGTGTTCTTTCGTCACAGTTATTTGATAGTAGTTAAGCACTTGATGTAGCTGGTCATCCGTATTGTCTGATATGATGTTTAGGCAATAACCATTGGGAACATAGCCCTTCAACTAAAACAAAAAAACATAATTTAGAGTGAGATAGGGAATTCTCATAATTTTTCTTTGTTCCGTACGTACCATCTTAAAAGCATTGTGCCTTGTCAGAACTAACCGTTTCTCGTCCAAAAAATACTTCACACACTCTTTACTATCCTTCTCCGCATCCAATATCATCGTGTCAATACCACAACGTCTCAAATTCTTTCCTAAAGCCGTCAACATTTTATCGCAAACAAATTTCACTTCATGTGCCTGCACTGGGTGCTCATGGGGACTTGGCGGTTGCGCCATTTGTTCTTCCTCACCCCGATTACTTCTATGTTTATTATGAGATTGTCGCTTATTTATTTTCTTTTTGGGTGAATGATCGTTTTGAACCAAACCGTACACCAATTCATCGAAAGGATATTGAGCCTGTTCAAAACAATGTTTCAAGACATCATAGGCTTGAATAAGACAGTAGGCGTCCAAAGCAGCATAGTAGATTTGGCTAGGACGTAGGGGACGCTTTTCCCAATTAGAAAATTGCTCGGACTTATCTAGGGATTTCCCCATGCACTGGTGTATGAGGGTACTCAAACTTGGTCCTCCATTATTTACTAAAAAATGTATGGTTATAGTTTAATTGTTTAAAATAAACAAATGCATAAAGACCTTTATTCGGCAGGCGCACTTTTGGATATTTCTCTAATAGTTTCCATAAAGAACATAAGTCCAGATATCCAATTTGTTTCGTGGTGAAATTTAAATGGGGCAATGCCTGTCTGATCATGTGGATATCAGTTGACAGACTGAATCCTTTAAATGCATGTTTCATTGGCAAAAATTTGATATTTCTATTAAACTACTAACCTAATTTTAAAATGTTCCCATTGTTAAACAAAAACTTTCCCAACTCTTGCCATAAATGAGGCACTTGCTGACCCAGGGCCACAATATCAATAACAAAAGCCTGCCTCCGTGTGGCAATCTGCATTAACGCCAATTCGTTCTGGTGTCCAAAACTTGGTTTCCACTCACAATCGATTCCCACAATGTCTACGTTCTTAACAATGAATAAGTAAGGGTTCAATGAATTATGACTATTATTTACCTCCAATCCGGTGTCGACGAAACTGGCAAAACTGTCTGGATCATCCACTAAAACAATTGTTTCCTCTGACAAGGGATACCGATGATATTCAACTTTATCCCAATCGTCATTAGAAATCTCCAATGGGATTTGAGGTAGTCGGTTTTCATCAAACATGCGTACGTTGTGTGGCCAGTCTTTCCGATCAATTTCATAGAATCGAGCCCATCTAAGTGCCTCTGAGAAATCTCCAAATTGCGCAATGCCAAAAACCAGTTCCTTTTGAAGATTCTTGTCATCGCCAACAGCCTCCTGTACCATTTCCTTCCAACTTTCATCTCCGAATGTATTATCAGTGAAACGTTTGTTTAACAAAAACTGTAGAGCACCCATATTTCGTCTTTTATTCAAATTGGGAGTCAATTCGTTGGGCAATTTAAAGCGTTTTGACAAACGTACTATTGTCTTTTTCCAAGGTTTGGCATGGATTTTATCAAATTTCACTTCAGGAATGCGATTTTGCCTGTAAATACGTTTATATTAAAAACTATTACGTGAAATTCTTAATGATCTCACTCAATATATTGGCTTAGGACTTCTTTGACTGAAGAGGCGCTTAAGATTGAGTCTAAGAATTCTATTAAGTCCGTTTGATGTTTTGGACTGTTCTCCAGAAAATCGTCAACAAGGTAAAGCTTATCTTGAATAACGAGAGGCACTAGAAACTCATGAATTCCAAATTTCTCGTGCAAATTCAGTAAAGTTGCGTATTGGCAAGCCTACAAAATTCAATTTGAATTCTTAGAAGGTAGTTTAATCATCAAAATTAACCTCTTTGTATTGTTTTCTTTCTATTAAACATCTTATGTTATCTAAAAAAATGGCTTTATCACTAGTCATCTCGAAAATTTCAATAATAAGTTTAGACACAAGCAGAACGTTCTGTTTCCTAATGATATTGAACGCGTCTATTTTCATATCCTTGGTCAAGAGATGCTGAAGCCTATTTTTGTAGCTTACACTGTATTTTTTAAATTCCTCTATCAAAAACATGGACAAAGACTTGTTTTTCACATTGTAAAAGTCCTGACAGTTGAATAGGAGCCTCAAAAAGGATAAATAAGGATTTTCACAGCGATTCAAATAATTTTCCAGTTTTGCTATTACTGGAGGACTTCTTTTCACTGAAACATCTCTACTTTTTGTTCAATTTTCAACCAATAAAATATCATCAGCTTACACATTTGGTAAATGCTTTTCAATTCTCGGAAAAACACATTTTCCTCATCACTTAATGTCACATCTAATCTAATACCTTGGCAACAATTATTGTCATGTTTGGATATGTTCTGGTATTCTTTGTTTTGTACAGAGCTGTTAACGTCGTTTTGAGTACGTTGAGGATGTCTCACATCAAAATACGGTTTGCCGCGGCCACGTACTCCTCCACGTCTATAGGGCGAGGACGACATCCCATTCGGGTTCATATTATCTGAAATATGGATGATTTTCCGAAACGAATGTAAATTTTGATATGATAAATGAAATGACAATATAACCTAAAAAATGGCACTTACGCATATTTTAATTAAAAAAAATTGAAAACAATATTTAACAGAAGTTAAACAGAGTATCACAATTGTAATATGAATTAAAATAGTATCAAATTTTCGAAAATATAATTATGTTCAAACAAGACATAAAACTACATTTGAAGTGAGCAAACCCTAAAACAGCTGATTAGTGTCATTAGAGTCAGTTCTAAAAGTGTCAATTTAGACATACTTCATCAATTTGACATAACTTTTGCCGCCTATCAACAAAATAACTAAAGGTCTTGAAAATGGAAGAAAAATGTTCTGATTATTATAAAAGAGCTCAACCCATAATTATTCGACTGTAAGTAAATTGTTTATTCGATTTGCCATCGACTAAGAACGCGTAACTATGATTTAATCGAAATTTTAAGATGTACATCTGAATTTTTTATTTACACTTACAATTCCAACGTTGCCATTGTTAGATAAGCTAATTGCCAATATTTTTTTACTAACCAAAAATTTATAAAATAATATTCAAAATTCCTGTCTTTGAAAACCATGTTTACAAGTGTTAGATTATTGTTCTAGTTAACATTTAGGAAATATAGTTTTTTTCTTAATTAAACATTCTTTAATTAAAACATGGCAACCTCGCAGTGTCCTTTAACGCTCTCTGGTGGATTTACCACAAAATTTTCCTATTAATCGGTGTTTTTGTGTGTGTTTTGTGAATGTTAGAACTTGTTTTGCAATAGTACGTAAAAGAAGAAATGGCTCCACCTAAACGTCCCGGTTCCAAATCGGAAAAAGCTTCAAAAAGACGTAAAAAAGAGGAGGAAGAAGCGGCCTGGCGTCTGGAAGACGATGAGTCCACTACAGGTGCCCCTTATTAATTTACGTGAATGTTTGGAAAAACTCACATTCATTTTTAGAAGGTGAGGAGGCCTCAGTGCCTAATGCTGCGTCACGAGACGCTGAAAAGAACGACGATAAAGCTCAAGAGGATGAATTCGGTGCCAAAGACTACAGATCGCAAATGATTTTGAAGCCAGACAATGAGTCAAGGCCTTTGTGGGTTGCTCCAAATGGTCATATTTTCTTAGAGTCTTTTTCTCCAGTATATAAACATGCCCATGACTTTCTGATTGCCATCTCAGAACCAGTTAGCAGACCTGAACATATACACGAATATAAATTAACTGCATACTCGTTGTATGCTGCTGTAAGTGTTGGATTGCAGACCGGTGACATCGTTGAATATCTCAAACGCTTGAGGTAAGATTCAAGCACAGTTTCTGATTCAACGTTTAAGAGTAATTTTTCTTTGACTTTTAAAGTAAAACATCAGTACCAGAGGGTATTATTGAGTTCATCAAATTGTGTACCTTATCCTATGGAAAAGTCAAACTTGTGCTGAAACATAATAAATATTTTATTGAAAGTCCACATCCAGAAATCTTGCAAAAACTATTAAAAGATCCTGTTATACAGGAGTGCAGATTAAGAAGAAATATTGAAGGAGAAACGGAACAAGACATCCTTACAACTCAAGTACTGAAACTAAAAATCAGAAAGTGATTTGTATGTGAAATGGGCTTGTTTTAGATTCAAGATAAAAAAGCTGGATTAGCCTTTGGGACAAACGCCCCAGGTAGTTCTAACGAAAAGTCTGATGATGCTACAGTACCTGATGACATAACAAATTTTTATGAAAAAATGGATAATGAAGAGGAAGAAGAAGACTTAAATTTACAAACAGTCTCATTTGAGGTTAATCAAGAGAAAATTGAAGTCATACAAAAGAGGTGTATTGAACTCGAATATCCTTTATTAGCGGAATATGACTTTAGGTGATTTTATTAACGTTAATTTAACGTGAAATCTCTTAACATACGAGTTATATTCGCTTTAGGAACGACACCATTAATCCTGACATCAATATCGATCTTAGACCATCAGCTGTATTGAGGCCATACCAAGAAAAAAGCTTGAGGAAAATGTTTGGAAACGGTAGGGCTCGTTCCGGAGTGATTGTCCTACCTTGTGGCGCTGGAAAATCTCTAGCAAGTGAAAACTGAAATGAAAAAATCAAATTTTCTAGAATGTAGTTTTTAGGTGGGTGTCACTGCTTGTTGCACAGTACGTAAACGTGCCTTAATCCTGTGCAATTCTGGCGTGTCAGTCGAACAATGGAAGCAACAATTTAAAATGTGGTCAACAGCAGATGATAGTATGATCTGCCGATTCACGTCAGAAGCCAAAGACAAACCTATGGTAATTAAAATGAAGATATGACAATGAAAAAATAAAAATCCCTATTTTTAGGGTTGCAGCATTTTAGTTACTACGTATTCCATGATAACGCATACCCAGAAACGATCTTGGGAAGCTGAACAAACGATGAAATGGCTTCAAGATCAGGAATGGGGTATTATGGTGCTGGATGAAGTTCACACAATTCCCGCAAAAATGTTTCGTAGAGTATTGACTATTGTTCAGTCCCACTGCAAGCTAGGTTTGACAGCAACGTTATTGCGAGAAGACGATAAAATTGCTGATTTGAACTTTTTAATTGGACCCAAATTGTATGAAGCCAATTGGCTGGAATTACAAANAAAATTGCAAAATTTCAACCTCTTGTAGTTTCTCGGTGATAACAATAGGGACGTTTCTTCATACATACATGTCCAAAAGTTTCGAATATTTAAAAATATGTTATTTGCAATAATGATATTCTAAAAATTGTTATTCATATTTATTCGATGTATATCATTTTTGTATGAAAACATGCAGAAGAATTACTTTAGTGCAATATACTTTTTCAATTATTGTTTATTCAGTTAATGTTAAGTTCTATATACCAAGTTCCTAGTCGTTAATAATTTTTAGTGAAATATTCCAAACTTTTAAACATGTGTGTAGGTACTTTTCGATTTAACTCGTCAGCGCCCAGTGTCACCTACAGGTCCCATAAGCTTATGTACATTTGTATTTGACAATGAGATTATAATTTGTTAATGTCATGTCAGTTACAATAATGCAAAAAATTTGTAAAGATGTAAGAGCCAGATTTACCCAACAACAATTTCATCGTTCCGTTTTATCTGACGCCAACTGTACATAAACATTACCTATTATCTGTAAAAGGTACAACGTTTGATCTTTATAATGTACCATTAAACCATTCATCGGAATTTGCTGAGGTATGGGCGCTGAAGGGTTAAAATAATTTCCCCTATTCACTGGTAGAATATCTGCCACCCGTTATTACTCACCCGTATAACAGATCTCAATAAATATCAGTAGCTTTTTCACTACTAACGGCCTACATGATCGGTTTTATAACAGAATGCTACAGTCAAATACAATTCTGTTCTACTATATCTCATCAAAGAGAGAAACCCTGTTTGTAAACAATGACAATCAGTTTTAATCTAGATCGTTATGTAAATATCAATATGTAATGTCACATTTGGTTTGAATTTGAAGTTTCTGTCGTAATAAAATATATTAAGGCTTGAAAAGGAAAAAGAGGTCGTAAGCGACATTTTGGGAGAATTTGATTTGTTATGTTTATTTTGGTTGCTGTTTTTCACTGCATCTTTTCGACATGTGTTTTACTTTTCTATGATAATTTAAATTAAAATTTCCCACTTTAATGCGCTCTAACTACAAATGACATATTTGTCGCTTACGACCTTGTTCCTTTCAAGCGTCGATATTATTTGCGATGAAGAAGTATTGTCGTGTTTACTAAAGATGCAGTTGCTATGCGACAAAATCATAAAAGAAAACCTTTTAATGAATCAATAAAATTACATTGCTTTAGTAAAAAAATAAAAATATTTCCTTAAAATTGGAGTTCCAATAATGTGACGTGAATCTATGTATCACGTGACATATTGTTCCTTCTGTTTGATAAAAATTGCTGAAGTTTCCAAAAAAAGAACAAGATATCAACTGGCACTCCGATGTGGTTTCAGTCACAAAACTAGTCATGCATCGCATCGATTTATTCATTGTCAAAATTAGTACACTATTTGAATCATGTGTAGATGCGAACATCACTACTTTATACTGGACTTTCGAGAAACTTCGATGACATACATACTAGAAATAAAAAATTTTAAGAACGACTTCCACAGAATACGTTCTGAAACATCGTAATAACCTTTTTCTCAAACAGATGTGAATGATATTAGATTTTCCAGTGAGTAGACAACAAGAAATGTAACTTTACTATGTAGTTCAAGACTGCACGAATAGAGCTTTTTAGATAAAGATACTCGAATTTCCGTGTTAAAAAGACGTCACAAATATGTTGCTACTTTTTATAAAAATGAAAGTTTCGTTTTATTTTTATGTAGAAATGCCATTAACTGAAATATGAGCTTTAGTCATAACCCAAAAGAATCGCAACCCTTCATAGGTGCTTCAAAAAGAAATCTAAAAGTTATATATACGCGGTTAGCGTTTATGACATAAAATTGACAACACGATTCAACCAATAAATCCATGGAAATGGAGATCTGCATTTTGTGGACAAAATTGAAAATTTGTATTCAGTTAATGATAATAATTATCATTAACTGATTGACTTTCTAATTATTAGAAATGTTATATGCCATAAAAATCGCTGCACTAAAAAATGGAATTTCATGAGTTATCAATTTCTTCACGGTTGGTACGGATATACAAAAAAATGGAATAAAACACCATTTATTATTCCTTTAGCGCATTTAACATATACAAAAGAAATTTATGAAAACATAATTATCCCTCTAATGCCCAAATTTTTTTCTCTATAAAAAAATTACACAAGATCCACTAAGGGCTGTTAAAGACGAATTTAATTTTTTCTTTTTTCATTTAAAAAAAAAAATTCAACTTTTTTTAACATAAAATCAAAATCAGCTGTTTTCTACTGTTCAACGCACGTGTACTGTGTCTAATATGGTTTTGTCTACAGGCAAGCAGGGCAATAAGGGTAAAAATTTTATTCAATCTAATTTTTCGTAGGTTTTTTTAATGTTCGCCTTGAAGCGGTTTTGGAAACTAGAGAGCTATGATATTAAATTTAATGGAATATAAACGTTAGAATTGACTCACATGCAGAAATCACAAAGTTGTAGTTCTTTTGTTCACATTATAATAAGGATGTACCAACTATGGTTGATTCCTGTATTTGTCAGATAGTTATTCAACAGCATTTTGATGACAATTTAACCCCTAAATAAATGAATGTACATTTTCAGCTACTATCAATCCCACCTTAGTAATTCGTCTATGTCTATACACATCTAGAACTTGAATTGATAAAACAATTTGCAAAAACCTTGAGTTCAGAAGAAGAATTGTTAATAATATCTAAGGTAAACATTTTTCCTAAATAAGAGATACGAAACTTAAGGAAGAACACAAATAAGACAATTTTTTAAGGATAAGAACCTTGAAAAGACCATGAACAACTTTGAATTAGCAGATTGGACCTCATGTACTAAAATATCAAAAAATTTTCTAAAGAATTTCAAAAGGAACAGTTACAAATACATTAACTGAAAATTATAAGAATTTAGGCTGCCGAATACTATTAAGGGTTGGTTTTTTTCCTGATCAATTTAGAATGATGAGCGACTAATAAGATGAAAGAGTCCACCAGGATATCACTTTAATGGAAAAACATTATCAAGTGAATTGGGATTTGGCCATGAAGGATGATTTTTGTTAGTTCCTCCATAGCCCACAATAGTGCCGATTTAAACAATAAAGAACAAATTTCATGAATCTTATTAATTTACTTCTATTAAGAAAGTATTACATTTGCACATAAATCTATCATTCTATGCCAAGCAGACTGTTGATTAATGAGTACAAGCCATTTCGAAGGATTTCAATAAGGGAATCAGATAGATTACTTATTTGAGCAATAATTAAGTCAACTATTAAAATCAAACCGCTCTGCGTAATTGACGTAAGTGTACTCCAAATTGAAGTAAAAAAGTCCGTGTCACGTAGCAGTACCGTTGAATTTTCCACGTCTCTTCGTTTTCTGGCCTCACTGGTACTACTAGTTAAACCCAAAACCTGATAGCAAATATTTCCCCCCAATGTGTTCATCGTATCATTAAGATTACTTTGGACACCCTTCAATGTATCAAGAACTATTGTCGAAAGAGTGCTTGTTATACCATCAATGAGGTCTATTCCCAATGTCAAGTTGCTCGTTAGTTGTTCAATCAAGCTAATTACCGTTGTCAACAAACCATTTACCAAAGTTGCCACAGAGTTGAACAAAGAGATACATACAGTTCCTAATGCATTCGTTAAATCTGATAGAACATCCTTGAGTTGAATTACACTGGCAACGTCACGTTTTGCTATCTTGCGCCCTGCAGCAGTCAGTTCTTCAACTGAAAATCTTCGCAGGGGTAGGGTTGTAGATTGAAGAAGAGGTTTCAGTTGAGCAGTTACTAGATTGATATTTCCTTTGTATGTTGCGACTGCAGTCCATTGTTTAAAATAATCATCGGGATACAGCTGTTTGGCTAAATTCAATGCACCTCGCGTTAGTAATCTGTTTAAAGAATCAGAATCGACTCGGACAAGATCGTCTTGAGCCACTAACAATCGAGTTCCGAACTCTGAATTGAGAACGTCAATTATGTCTTCTGGTTGAGGATTGGGATTGCGATTCAGCAACGATGCTAAATCGTTGACAAAATTTTCTGGATATTTTAAGAGATATTCCAAAGTTTGAGGACTCTGGAGAAAACTGGCCGTGTCGCCCACAAGACTTTGAATGGGATTCCTTTGAGCCACTTCTTGTGCTAAATCATACTCTTTAGTTAGACGTACAGCGCTGCCATGTGCGTAAGCAATGAAGCACTAGAAAATTGTGTGGAAATTGTACAAAATGGAAAATGATGGAAATTTGCAGCTTACCAGTAACAAAATATTTCTGATGGTCGTCATTTTTTCGTTGTTTCTACAGGCAGAGTTAACGAAACACTACGTTAAACTATGTTCTGAAGTATTCTCAAATAATATTCGAATATTTGTTTGGGAATTAATGAAACAATGAGACGTTTGCAAAAAAAACAATGGTTGTAAGATTAGATGATTTTTGGAAAAACGTGATATTCACGAAATTTGCATTAAAGTCTCAAACTGTTTTTGCCTCCTAAGGTCCTCAATGGATTATTCAATTCCTAGGAAAAGTTCTAACAAATAAAAACAAGAATGATTACGGAAAACAAGAGATTTCCGAAAATGTTATTCGAGAGGCTACGTTGCAAGCATTCCACAAGTGATTAACAAAACGACAATTTTCAAGCAATGGTTTTGCGTTCTGGATAAATAAACAATTGAAAATAAGTCAAAACGATCCAAGCGTCCTTTTGAAGAAACACTTTTCAAACGATGCATTATGTTCTCAAAAACCACATTCAAGGATTTAGAAAGTTCAAGATCAACACTGATTTCGGCAGGAATTGAATTAAAAATTGATTATGACTCAGGAGAATTTCAACAGTTTGACCATTAAAACAAATAATGCGTTTCGCAGGAATACTGTCGTATTTGCTTTTAGTAAGTACTCCTTTAATACTAACTCTTTAGTATCATTATCTATATTTCAGAGCTTACTATGGGCCACTGCAGTTCCAATCAAGGACACCATGGAAAAATGGTCTTTAGATGAAAATATCCAAGACCTTTCTCCATCATCATCATCATCATCAGAAGAAAACTCTATCGCCTTTAATGTAACCCTTACAAACAACACAATAACATTCCTCAGGCAAAGTTTTATTAGGCCTACACTCACTACTTTAGACATGTTAATTTTAGCACCTGTAATGCATTCAAATTTCCTATTTCTTCTCATATTACTTTTATTGAGGACAGCTTTAGCTGTAGTTGAAGGTATATTAACGTACATATCTGAACAAGGTGTAAATGTGGACATTGTAAGGGTGATCCGAGATGTAATTGGACAACTACTATCAAATTCACAACAAATAGATAATGAAGCCTAAATTAAAAGGAAATATTTGCGGTAGCAATTTCAAGGGTACCACTACTTTAACTAGGGATTAAGAATGTTAAAATGATGATATATGAAAATTTATATCTTACATGTACCTAAATAAATATTTTTACATAACAAGATGGTTTTTTTTGTATAAATAGAACTTTAGTAGTGCAGTTTTATATCTGAAACTGAATTAAAATGCACCTAAAAATTGCTGTAATCATATTCCTATTGGTAATTGTAAGTACCACAATCGACTAGATTTAAAAAACAAACCATTTTCCAGGCCCTTTTAATACCTCAAAATGCTGCTCAGACAATTGTTACAGAAATCCTTGCAGTTGAATCAATTATTTACAGTATTTTCAGCTACATATCCTCAATAGTAAGCTCTAACTGCGCTAATATATTTGAAATAATCAGACAAATCTTTATCGACCCTCTTTTGATAATTTTTAACACACTAGCAGGACTACCATTGGTCCAAAATGTTCAGGTTGTATATATCGTCATATTAATTGTAGAAACTGTATTAACTATTGCAAATAATAGTGATGTTAGTGCTCTCTGTACATTAGCTACTAATACTATTTCGACCACGCAGCTCACTGTGGATTCGATATTTCAGTTTATAATTAGTTTCTTTGTTTAATAAACTTACCTCTTGAGGTGATAAGCGAGTTAAAGTTGTTCGTGTTGTTTCTTTTGAATAATGAAGTCTTCGACAGTTGTACGGTAACGTAATTGAAGTTCTTCGAACATTCGACGAGGACAAATTTGAGTGATTCGTAAATAGAACGCTTGAAGATCCCATTGGAAAACCAGTGGGAAATATGCATTTTCCTGAATTGAGGAATTGACGACTCTTGTATCTAACTACCATTGCTTACAAAGTCACTTTTCACTAATAAATATTATCACCCTGATGGTTTTACTCATTATTTCTAAGTATAAAATTTAGATTAAATGAGACATTCTTTGAAAAATTATGACTGTAGTGTAATGTGAGGTTAATGTATGGATTTTTCTTCTTTTTAATTTATAGTGGAAACTTTAAACCAATTAATAGGGTTTTGTTGCGAAAAAAACGTAATTAACATAATATCAAGGGAAAAAAAATCACTCATAAATAAATTCGATCTAATTAACAATTTTAACAATTATATAAACGTTACATAGAACTTTATATTCAGTTTGTATTATTTGTCAAACGCAGCTGAGTTTGACGTCTGCAATGACGTAAAAACTATGGAAAGTCGCCAGTTTACATTCAAATATTTATAAGAAAAAAACCCTTAAATAATCACAAATGAATGTTCTCTTTCATCATGTGGTTATTAGTTTTACAGTTTTTTGCCATTTTCTTACTTTTCCAAGTCAATTGCTTATCAAAACACCCGATTCTCATAGTGGTCTCGTATGATGCGTTTAGATACAATTTTTTTGAAAGCGAAGAGCTTCCGAACATGGAAGAAGTCCGACATAGAGGCGTTTATGCAGACCATTTAATTAATGTATTTCCTACCAAGACTTTTCCCAATCATCATACGATAGCGACAGGTTTGTACACAGAAGTACATGGAGTTATAGGGAACAGCTTCTATGACCCTCTTTTGAAGAGAATTGTTACAATCTCTCCCGATATGTACAACTACAACGACAATGTTATACCTATATGGGTAAATTGCAATTTACATTTTCAAGTTTTGTTAATGTTTTATAAACTTTTTAGAGATTAAATGAAGATTTTGAAGATGAAAGGTATTCAGGGTCAATGATGTGGCCAGGAGGTGACTTTTTTTATCAAAACAAAGCTATTACATGGTCAATGCCTTTTCATTCAGGATCGGATTGGTATAAACGAATAGATCAAGTAAGAGTTCCAAAAGAAATGGTGTTAACAATTGAAATATTAATATATTATTGAAGGCTTTAGCCTGGATTCAAGACCCTTTTAAGCCCGCAAATCTGGTGATGATCTATTTTGAAGAACCTGATACTCACGGACACGCCTTTGGTCCTAATTCCCCAACAGTTAAAAACCTTATTAAAAAATTGGACAACATTACTGGATACCTGCATGTAAGCTTAATAATAAAAATGTTCATTTCTAAATTAATAAGCATTTTTTAGCAAAAATTAAAAGACAATGACTTGACAGATAAAGTAAACGTAATTCACGTTAGCGATCATGGAATGACTGCTGTGTCCCCGCCAAAATTTGTCAATATTACTCAATATCTGACTAATGGAACATACGAATGGGCGGGGGCTAGTCCGGCTATTCAAATTATACCGCATGATGGGTACGAAGATGGAATTTATAATGCTTTAAAGGCAGAATCTGAAAAACATAATTATAAAGTGTACAAAAAGTCTGAGTATTTGACAAGATGGCATTATGGAAACAATAGAAGAGCGCCTCCTATTTTAGTTATGGCCAATGTGGGATATGCCCTGGACGACTTGATTATCAGTGCTCCCAAATATGCTTTGAAGTACAATTTTACATGTAAAGATTTTGATATTGACTACATATACCCTGATTATTATTTAAATAATTTTTTAGTAACAAATCAATCAGAATTTGGAGTGCACGGCTATGACTATACCGATCCTGAAATGCATCCTTACTTCATGGCTGTAGGCCCTAAAATCAAGCAAAAGGTCAAAGTTAATCCCTTCCATACAATTGATTTATTTAACTTGTTTTGTGTCATCCTTGACCTGCCTCCAACTAAAAATAACGGCACTATGCTACCTAGCAACGAAATTTTAATTCAATACGGCTACGCCACTAGTACCATAATAATGATTTCAGTAGGAGCTGTAGTATTGGTCCTAGTCTTAATCAGTATGGCCGTGATATTCACTTTAATGCTCATCAAAAGACAACAGAACATTACCACAACGGCCGCGTTAAACAAACGATTCCCGCAGACTTTTCAAAATTACATTGAGGCTCAACACCTATTAGATACTGAGGAGGCTTAGGATAAAACAATCATATACAATTCTCAGTTGTTAATTGTTATTAGGGCAATGTTCCTAGCTCTTAGTTGAAGCTCAATTGCTGTTAATGCACACATCAGATGGCGCAGCACACATTGAAGACGTCACAAGTGTGCCGTTGCCAGAACAAAATCATTTTACGATATAGCATTTAGTATTTAAGTGACAATAAGTGATGTTAACTCTATGTGAAATAGTTACAATTCTAGTCATTTTCGTTGTTGATCATTGTTAGGCACCAAAAGTACTGGAGTGCAATAAAACAATCACACAAAAAATGATATTTTTTTAATTAAATTGCAATTACCTTCCCAATAAAAAAAATAATTCTGGCAATACAGATCGTTCAATGACGTTCGTTATATGGGGTAAAACAATAATTAAATTCGACTCAAACTCTATTGCACGATTCCTCGAAGTCTTCCCCTCAATATTCCCTCAAAATGGGTGCCATCATAATAAATTTTGCCGCACTCTTC
The DNA here is from genome assembly GCA_013372445.1 of Hypothenemus hampei. Lineage (NCBI taxonomy): Eukaryota > Metazoa > Arthropoda > Insecta > Coleoptera > Curculionidae > Hypothenemus > Hypothenemus hampei. The sequence goes on along the minus strand of JABRWK010000002.1, from coordinate 843,596 downwards.
GCAAATATAGAAAAAATCGTATTTTTCAATCACCTCCAATGGCAGTTCTTGTATTTTGATTGAGACGCCTAGTTTGGTTAGACCCAGGCCAATGTCCACATTTTCATCCGTATGTAATTGCCACTGTCTATTATAAGAAGGCCCGTCTTCGTCATAGTCTTCTTCACTCGTAAATCCAGTTGCTTCATCTTCCTCATCATAATCATCTGGTCTAAATGCAGCTGATCTTTGGGGTAAATTTTTATGAAGCGCCATCACTGTTGTTCTGGGCACTTTTGCGAAACAGTCACCGTTACAGATCATACAACGACTAAAAACGTGTTCTTTCGTCACAGTTATTTGATAGTAGTTAAGCACTTGATGTAGCTGGTCATCCGTATTGTCTGATATGATGTTTAGGCAATAACCATTGGGAACATAGCCCTTCAACTAAAACAGAAAAACATAATTTAGAGTGAGATAGGGAATTCTCATAATTTTTCTTTGTTCCGTACGTACCATCTTAAAAGCATTGTGCCTTGTCAGAACTAACCGTTTCTCGTCCAAAAAATACTTCACACACTCTTTACTATCCTTCTCCGCATCCAATATCATCGTGTCAATACCACAACGTCTCAAATTCTTTCCTAAAGCCGTCAACATTTTATCGCAAACAAATTTCACTTCATGTGCCTGCACTGGGTGCTCATGGGGACTTGGCGGTTGCGCCATTTGTTCTTCCTCACCCCGATTACTTCTATGTTTATTATGAGATTGTCGCTTATTTATTTTCTTTTTGGGTGAATGATCGTTTTGAACCAAACCGTACACCAATTCATCGAAAGGATATTGAGCCTGTTCAAAACAATGTTTCAAGACATCATAGGCTTGAATAAGACAGTAGGCGTCCAAAGCAGCATAGTAGATTTGGCTAGGACGTAGGGGACGCTTTTCCCAATTAGAAAATTGCTCGGACTTATCTAGGGATTTCCCCATGCACTGGTGTATGAGGGTACTCAAACTTGGTCCTCCATTATTTACTAAAAAATGTATGGTTATAGTTTAATTGTTTAAAATAAACAAATGCATAAAGACCTTTATTCGGCAGGCGCACTTTTGGATATTTCTCTAATAGTTTCCATAAAGAACATAAGTCCAGATATCCAATTTGTTTCGTGGTGAAATTTAAATGGGGCAATGCCTGTCTGATCATGTGGATATCAGTTGACAGACTGAATCCTTTAAATGCATGTTTCATTGGCAAAAATTTGATATTTCTATTAAACTACTAACCTAATTTTAAAATGTTCCCATTGTTAAACAAAAACTTTCCCAACTCTTGCCATAAATGAGGCACTTGCTGACCCAGGGCCACAATATCAATAACAAAAGCCTGCCTCCGTGTGGCAATCTGCATTAACGCCAATTCGTTCTGGTGTCCAAAACTTGGTTTCCACTCACAATCGATTCCCACAATGTCTACGTTCTTAACAATGAATAAGTAAGGGTTCAATGAATTATGACTATTATTTACCTCCAATCCGGTGTCGACGAAACTGGCAAAACTGTCTGGATCATCCACTAAAACAATTGTTTCCTCTGACAAGGGATACCGATGATATTCAACTTTATCCCAATCGTCATTAGAAATCTCCAATGGGATTTGAGGTAGTCGGTTTTCATCAAACATGCGTACGTTGTGTGGCCAGTCTTTCCGATCAATTTCATAGAATCGAGCCCATCTAAGTGCCTCTGAGAAATCTCCAAATTGCGCAATGCCAAAAACCAGTTCCTTTTGAAGATTCTTGTCATCGCCAACAGCCTCCTGTACCATTTCCTTCCAACTTTCATCTCCGAATGTATTATCAGTGAAACGTTTGTTTAACAAAAACTGTAGAGCACCCATATTTCGTCTTTTATTCAAATTGGGAGTCAATTCGTTGGGCAATTTAAAGCGTTTTGACAAACGTACTATTGTCTTTTTCCAAGGTTTGGCATGGATTTTATCAAATTTCACTTCAGGAATGCGATTTTGCCTGTAAATACGTTTATATTAAAAACTATTACGTGAAATTCTTAATGATCTCACTCAATATATTGGCTTAGGACTTCTTTGACTGAAGAGGCGCTTAAGATTGAGTCTAAGAATTCTATTAAGTCCGTTTGATGTTTTGGACTGTTCTCCAGAAAATCGTCAACAAGGTAAAGCTTATCTTGAATAACGAGAGGCACTAGAAACTCATGAATTCCAAATTTCTCGTGCAAATTCAGTAAAGTTGCGTATTGGCAAGCCTACAAAATTCAATTTGAATTCTTAGAAGGTAGTTTAATCATCAAAATTAACCTCTTTGTATTGTTTTCTTTCTATTAAACATCTTATGTTATCTAAAAAAATGGCTTTATCACTAGTCATCTCGAAAATTTCAATAATAAGTTTAGACACAAGCAGAACGTTCTGTTTCCTAATGATATTGAACGCGTCTATTTTCATATCCTTGGTCAAGAGATGCTGAAGCCTATTTTTGTAGCTTACACTGTATTTTTTAAATTCCTCTATCAAAAACATGGACAAAGACTTGTTTTTCACATTGTAAAAGTCCTGACAGTTGAATAGGAGCCTCAAAAAGGATAAATAAGGATTTTCACAGCGATTCAAATAATTTTCCAGTTTTGCTATTACTGGAGGACTTCTTTTCACTGAAACATCTCTACTTTTTGTTCAATTTTCAACCAATAAAATATCATCAGCTTACACATTTGGTAAATGCTTTTCAATTCTCGGAAAAACACATTTTCCTCATCACTTAATGTCACATCTAATCTAATACCTTGGCAACAATTATTGTCATGTTTGGATATGTTCTGGTATTCTTTGTTTTGTACAGAGCTGTTAACGTCGTTTTGAGTACGTTGAGGATGTCTCACATCAAAATACGGTTTGCCGCGGCCACGTACTCCTCCACGTCTATAGGGCGAGGACGACATCCCATTCGGGTTCATATTATCTGAAATATGGATGATTTTCCGAAACGAATGTAAATTTTGATATGATAAATGAAATGACAATATAACCTAAAAAATGGCACTTACGCATATTTTAATTAAAAAAAATTGAAAACAATATTTAACAGAAGTTAAACAGAGTATCACAATTGTAATATGAATTAAAATAGTATCAAATTTTCGAAAATATAATTATGTTCAAACAAGACATAAAACTACATTTGAAGTGAGCAAACCCTAAAACAGCTGATTAGTGTCATTAGAGTCAGTTCTAAAAGTGTCAATTTAGACATACTTCATCAATTTGACATAACTTTTGCCGCCTATCAACAAAATAACTAAAGGTCTTGAAAATGGAAGAAAAATGTTCTGATTATTATAAAAGAGCTCAACCCATAATTATTCGACTGTAAGTAAATTGTTTATTCGATTTGCCATCGACTAAGAACGCGTAACTATGATTTAATCGAAATTTTAAGATGTACATCTGAATTTTTTATTTACACTTACAATTCCAACGTTGCCATTGTTAGATAAGCTAATTGCCAATATTTTTTTACTAACCAAAAATTTATAAAATAATATTCAAAATTCCTGTCTTTGAAAACCATGTTTACAAGTGTTAGATTATTGTTCTAGTTAACATTTAGGAAATATAGTTTTTTTCTTAATTAAACATTCTTTAATTAAAACATGGCAACCTCGCAGTGTCCTTTAACGCTCTCTGGTGGATTTACCACAAAATTTTCCTATTAATCGGTGTTTTTGTGTGTGTTTTGTGAATGTTAGAACTTGTTTTGCAATAGTACGTAAAAGAAGAAATGGCTCCACCTAAACGTCCCGGTTCCAAATCGGAAAAAGCTTCAAAAAGACGTAAAAAAGAGGAGGAAGAAGCGGCCTGGCGTCTGGAAGACGATGAGTCCACTACAGGTGCCCCTTATTAATTTACGTGAATGTTTGGAAAAACTCACATTCATTTTTAGAAGGTGAGGAGGCCTCAGTGCCTAATGCTGCGTCACGAGACGCTGAAAAGAACGACGATAAAGCTCAAGAGGATGAATTCGGTGCCAAAGACTACAGATCGCAAATGATTTTGAAGCCAGACAATGAGTCAAGGCCTTTGTGGGTTGCTCCAAATGGTCATATTTTCTTAGAGTCTTTTTCTCCAGTATATAAACATGCCCATGACTTTCTGATTGCCATCTCAGAACCAGTTAGCAGACCTGAACATATACACGAATATAAATTAACTGCATACTCGTTGTATGCTGCTGTAAGTGTTGGATTGCAGACCGGTGACATCGTTGAATATCTCAAACGCTTGAGGTAAGATTCAAGCACAGTTTCTGATTCAACGTTTAAGAGTAATTTTTCTTTGACTTTTAAAGTAAAACATCAGTACCAGAGGGTATTATTGAGTTCATCAAATTGTGTACCTTATCCTATGGAAAAGTCAAACTTGTGCTGAAACATAATAAATATTTTATTGAAAGTCCACATCCAGAAATCTTGCAAAAACTATTAAAAGATCCTGTTATACAGGAGTGCAGATTAAGAAGAAATATTGAAGGAGAAACGGAACAAGACATCCTTACAACTCAAGTACTGAAACTAAAAATCAGAAAGTGATTTGTATGTGAAATGGGCTTGTTTTAGATTCAAGATAAAAAAGCTGGATTAGCCTTTGGGACAAACGCCCCAGGTAGTTCTAACGAAAAGTCTGATGATGCTACAGTACCTGATGACATAACAAATTTTTATGAAAAAATGGATAATGAAGAGGAAGAAGAAGACTTAAATTTACAAACAGTCTCATTTGAGGTTAATCAAGAGAAAATTGAAGTCATACAAAAGAGGTGTATTGAACTCGAATATCCTTTATTAGCGGAATATGACTTTAGGTGATTTTATTAACGTTAATTTAACGTGAAATCTCTTAACATACGAGTTATATTCGCTTTAGGAACGACACCATTAATCCTGACATCAATATCGATCTTAGACCATCAGCTGTATTGAGGCCATACCAAGAAAAAAGCTTGAGGAAAATGTTTGGAAACGGTAGGGCTCGTTCCGGAGTGATTGTCCTACCTTGTGGCGCTGGAAAATCTCTAGCAAGTGAAAACTGAAATGAAAAAATCAAATTTTCTAGAATGTAGTTTTTAGGTGGGTGTCACTGCTTGTTGCACAGTACGTAAACGTGCCTTAATCCTGTGCAATTCTGGCGTGTCAGTCGAACAATGGAAGCAACAATTTAAAATGTGGTCAACAGCAGATGATAGTATGATCTGCCGATTCACGTCAGAAGCCAAAGACAAACCTATGGTAATTAAAATGAAGATATGACAATGAAAAAATAAAAATCCCTATTTTTAGGGTTGCAGCATTTTAGTTACTACGTATTCCATGATAACGCATACCCAGAAACGATCTTGGGAAGCTGAACAAACGATGAAATGGCTTCAAGATCAGGAATGGGGTATTATGGTGCTGGATGAAGTTCACACAATTCCCGCAAAAATGTTTCGTAGAGTATTGACTATTGTTCAGTCCCACTGCAAGCTAGGTTTGACAGCAACGTTATTGCGAGAAGACGATAAAATTGCTGATTTGAACTTTTTAATTGGACCCAAATTGTATGAAGCCAATTGGCTGGAATTACAAAAGAAAGGTTTTATTGCACGAGTGCAATGCGCAGAGGTTTGGTGTCCAATGACTCCTGAATTTTATCGGGAATACCTACTGTGTAAGACGAGTAAAAAACTGCTACTCTACGTAATGAATCCCAGCAAATTTATGGCTACACAGTACCTTATTAGGTACCATGAAAGGCGAGGCGACAAGACAATTGTATTTTCAGATAACGTTTTTGCTTTGAAGCACTATGCCATCAAAATGAATAAACCCTACATTTATGGACCGACATCGCAAAGTGAGAGAATTCAAATTTTGCAAAATTTCAAATTTAATCCTAAAGTAAATAGGTAAATATGCTGATGAATTGTTTAAGAATATTATTTTCAAAAAACAGGTGAACACCATATTTGTATCTAAAGTGGCAGACACTTCATTCGATCTACCAGAGGCCAATGTTCTTGTCCAAATTTCTTCACATGGTGGTTCTAGAAGACAGGAAGCCCAACGTCTAGGGCGTATTTTACGTGCGAAAAAAGGAGCCATTGCCGAGGAATACAACGCTTTTTTCTATACCCTTGTTTCTCAAGTCAGTCACTTTGCTCCTGTTGGTTAATGTTAACAGTTGTTAAATAATGTTATTTTAGGACACAATGGAAATGAACTATTCAAGGAAACGTCAAAGATTCTTAGTTAATCAAGGCTACAGTTATAAGGTCATCACTAAGTTAGCTGGAATGGAAAACGAGCCAGAGTTGTTATACAAAACTAGAGAAGAACAGGGACAATTGCTACAACAAGTACACTACTATTTGGATTTTTTAAGAAAATATATAAGTTTTTTCTTCGTAGGTGTTGGCAGCTAGTGATATTGACTGTGAAGATGAAAAAATTCCAGGCGAGGGCAGTTCGAGAGGCACTGCGGGCGGTGCCAAACGAATTGGACACATGGGTTCCATGTCGGGAGCGGACGATGCTGTTTATCAAGAATTCAGAAAGTCTTCAAATACCAATAAGCACCCTTTGTTTAAAAAATTCAGATATCAATAATGTATTTAAATAAATATTTTTCTCTTGTTTTATTGCGTATTTATTTTTTTTATAACATATAATAGGTAGCAATTATTTTAGTTTGTATTTTTCAGACCTGACGAGGGTTCCTCAGAGGAATATGGCATAATTGAGCTACAGGGTGAACTAAAGTCTTATTCAGATACAGGATTTCAAGGCAAATTCATTGGTGATTTGTTTTACACAAAGCAGGGACAACCAATCTTAATTATCGGCCATCACTTACTATATGGCAAGGAAATGAAAATGGAAAAACCATTCGCTTTGCTAGAAAAATGTAAAAATCCAACTGGAAACACGGAATATTTGGTGCGATGTGTTATAAAGAAAAAACTTATTTTTAAAACACGCCCTAAACCCATCGTGGGTGTTTAATATTAAGAAAATTGTAAAACAAATATTTTTATTCATTAAAGTTATGCAACCAGTAATATGATGTGGTTTTATTGTGGAATCTTTTATTTCTTACATTCGAATGTGCGCATGTTCACTTTTGACATGCGAATTGTCATCAATGTCAAAATTGATGTAAATTTTTCATTCGAAGTGCGGGTGGTCGAATAAATTTGCCATCGTATAATTTCTAATAATAGTGAAAAACGTTTACGAGAAAAATTCCAGGTGGGCGTACGTTGCATGGTTTAGAACTTTTCCTCGAAAATTTCACACGCGTTTTCAATTGAATTTGACGTATGTGTCCCGAAGAAACAACGATTGTTTCCCCGCTGCTGCTGCTACTACTGATATCGGCTTGGCCTTGCTTTTGACACCTCATATACACACACACCCAAGTTTTGTGAGAAAAATTGTTTGTTTGTGGTGCTATTCGATTTGTGAAAAGCCCCTTCTCGTCGAGAGGAAATAATGCAGGCAATAAAGTGTGTCGTCGTGGGCGACGGGTAAGTTTGCGTTTCATTCTCATCCTAAAAATCTCAATATTCCATTCAAAGNGAATGAATTTTTATAGCCTTTCTTCATGTCGCTCTACTAAATGTAATGTGATGTTGGTGAAGATTACGGCTCGTAAATATGTGTATTTTGTAAATATTAAAAAATATATAATAAGCGTATTGAGGTTAATAAAAGAAATTTAAATGAGAAAATGCCTTTGCGTTTGTTTTTCTTTTTTTTGTTACTAACCAACTAGGCTGAGCAGTATAATTGACATGTTGTTTGCAAAAGAGGCCTAGAGACAGCTTTTAAGTCTAGTTTTACATTTCAGTATGAAAACTGCATGTATGACGGATGCTTTATCTAAGGAGTTTTATAACAATTGGTAGATCAGTTTAAGTGGTTTTTTGTACATCATCCTTGCATAGAAGAGTCAATTAGATTTTACCAGTTATCTTATTCCACTTATATTAATATGAGCTTTGACAGTTTCAAGGTCCATTAAGCGATAACTTGATAAAACAATCGACAATCTCTTAGAGAAATAACACTTTTAATATCATTATAATCATATAAAAATTTATAAAGTTTATTCTTTTGTCTGATAGGTGACTGTGACATTTTTCGATGTACCGGCGTTATTTTCTAAATTTATGTAGCTGATGAAAACGCTATCCTTAGTTAAACCCTCTAGAGTGAAATTGACATTTGTTCGCAAAACATTGTCGTTGATCGGTTTTTTGATATAACTCATGTTAAGAGGAACACCCAAAGTGTAAACATTTAAAGCGACCAATTGGCATTCGTTCTGGGCATATGGCTCAAGCTTCCATACCATACTGACAGATGACGAAGTAGTAGTCAATGAAGTTATAGACGGTACAGATGGCTCTGAAATTCAAACGTGTGAAATTAAATTGAATTGTGAAGATCCAAAAATACCTTTTGCAGGTGCGACCAGAGAACGTCTAATGGTCGGTCCTTCCATATTATAGTCGTCTCCAACGATGGCATTCACTTCCACTGTATAATTGCTACATGGTACGAAGTCTTGCAAAATAAAATTGTTTGAAGTCACATACGAGTCACTCGGTTCATCGAATTGATCCCAGTAAATTACTCGATAGTAGCTAATGCATCTTTCCACATATGCGTTGGCCAATGACCAACTGATGTTTACCTGCTGTGTGTTGTTACTAGTAGCCGCTGTGATGTTGACCAATGCTAAATCGATTTCTGTGTGAGGAAAGAAATAATTGCTTAGGATTGGACTTAGCAACTATGCATTTTACGTACCAGATGAAGGAGGAACAGTCGTATTGAACAGAGTGCCAGGACCAAGAAGGCTTTCATTTGTCACTGGTTGGATGTCGAACGTGTAGGTTTTACAGATCTCCAAATGGCCTACGGATAATTGATTGGTTGTACTATTAACAAAGTACTCATATTCCAAATTTTCATCCAAATCAGTAATGTGAATAGTGTAAGCTTGTAGGCCACATATGTTACTCAAATCCCATTGCAAGAAATAATCCTGAGTGAGTTTAAAGTTTTTTACTGCAGACGGTACTAAGGAAAAAATGCGTTTATTAATATTAGTTTTTTTTAATCAAAGACTAAAGTCTGTTTTTTTTTTTTAAAGACAACACCATGTCAAAAATCTAGGGAGATGGTTGGCAATATAATACAGGTATACATATATAGTATATTTATTAATATGTACTACTCAATGTTTTAGACCAGTACTACCAACAAAATTTAATAATGATAGTCTCTTTAAAAAAAAACAGACTATACTTACCGCACACTCCATGGGCCGATGCTAGGAAAGCTGCAACCACTACAATACTGTTCAAAAATAGCTTCATGTTGGTCTTTAATGCAACTACTTTGTAGAGAGCCATTTATATATGTACATTTATAGTTGAAACAAGTGCCTACGTAATTTAGGGCACCTATTGTTAATAAAAAAAAGTGCCATTTTTCATTCTTGTGCCACCAGTGAATTGACAATATAAATTCGAGCCTGTCAACGGGACACCGCTTGCTGGATTAATTTGCGTCTTATTGGCACGCAACCAAAAGTCATTTGTTAACAATAGATTTAGTGTTGAATTTGCGATGTGTGCAATAGAAGCCCATTTTTCATTAGTCTGGACTTGAAGAGTCCCTTAAGTGATAATTTCAAAAAACAATCGATCTGGGAAATGGGAAAACACTTGACTTTGAAAAAAAATGATGTCACACAATTAAAAAAATTACGCTTGCCTATAAATATTTTCTCTCGATAACTTCACATTTTTAATATGATGACGTAGTCCGGCAAGTTGTCATGATTGTTACTTTGCTTAATATTCTTATTCCGCTCAAATCTATTATAATGATCATCGAATCCATGAATAGTGCGTAGGAAATCCCAATCGGTAGATTTGAAATAAATAGAGCATCGAGTTTGAGGAACCTTGAAAATATTCAGTGACCAAGTTGTAGATGCAGTGCATCAAAAAAGAAAACAACATCCAGTGGCATATGTTTGATTTTTCATGTCTTATATATTCCTATGTTACTTGATTCTGACTAGAAAAACTTCTTAGTTACTTTTATCGAACCATTTCTTTTCTATCGGACAATATCGTGGACATACACTTTTCTCGCCTTATCTCACTTATCTCTTATCATTTCGATTGATCGTGAGATCATTATTAATTTCGTTTTGCATGTTGTGCTTTTCTTTGCCTATGTTATTGAATTTTCATTACTTTATTATTTTTTTCTCTTTCTTTCTCTTATTACGTACCGATGAACATTGAGACAACACTACGAAAACTAATTTTATCTGTCATCAATATGATAAAACGTCAAAAAAAAAATGATTATCGTGCTAAGACTACTACAACTGCTCTTATTCAATTGAATTTTTCTTTCTTTGTTCCGTTGTTCTTCGGTTGGTCAGTTGCACGAACGTCATTATATTTATGTTATATTTAAACTTGCGTTATTCCATTGTTTTATACGAATGGGAATTCAATAAATTGATATGGGATACATTATGGTATCCATAGATTTTTTTTGCACTTTGGCATTTGTTGTTATTGCAACAATGCAAGATCAATTGACAGATTGACGTACAAATTGGCAGATCAGTGTGTTAAATCATCACAAACGATAATTATTGTTTAAATGATTATACTATTATGTAGGCCTAAATTCTATAATATTTAGTTCAGGTTTAGATATTAAATGTTGTAGGTATTTGAGAAAAATCATAATCATACGCGGCCGCACGCGATTAACGTGAAATGACCGGAAATTCCGACCGTTTCAAACGGCGGATCGCGTGTTGTCGAGGATGTGGCAAAAAAAAATTTTTTTAGTATTGCTCGCTCAATATACGGCGAATCTTGAACCCGAGCGAATTGAACCAATCACTAATAACATCTGTTAGGGAATAATTCAATTCGGTCTTGAAATTTACAGTGACATTTTTCGATTTCGACCAAACAGCGTATCCTATTGAGTTGGCATAGATGGTATAACGAGTGCCACAACGTAAACCTGTCAAATCAACAACAACATCCGGACGTAGAATATTGTCCTTAATTGGAATTTTAATATAATCGACTGTCCCCAATTCAATATCTGCAACAAAATGAAAGATCTGGTGCCAGTCCATTCCAGATTAGTCCGTTCCAAAATTACCTTTAGTGTAAACATTTAAACCAGTCACATTACAGCGATTTTGCGCATACGGTCCCAGTGTCCATTTCAGTATTGCTGAATGACTAGCAACCGTTAAACCAGTTATTGATGGTTCATCGGGGTCTGAAATTAATTGCCAACATTTGTTATTAGTCTAAAATCTAATGTATTGATTCGTGAATAAATTCGGAGCGAATCAGAACCAAAAGAAAATTTAGGGATGGTAATTCTACTATAAATATCGATTTTTCTCATTTAGAAAAATAGATATTTACAAGGCCTTTTTATACAGCAGTCAGAAACTGTTTGTTGACTGCCAGAAGTGATAGACCAATTCAATATTGAATTAATTGTAAATATCAATCGGTGTTAAATTGGTTGATCATTTTTGACAGTCAGCGACAATTTCTGACTGTTATTTGACAGTACTGTAATTTAAACAGACATATAATTAAAATCACTCGTACTTAAGATCTATTCGAACAGAGGTAGAGGTCCGCAACCAGTCAGCGTCACGCTGTTTGGCAAAAACCAGTTTGCAAACTGACATATGATCAATTTGACGCAATTTTATTGGATCCAATAGACCTTTAGCACAGAGTAATAATCATACAGAGGCATACTNCCTATAAATATTTTCTCTCGATAACTTCACATTTTTAATATGATGACGTAGTCCGGCAAGTTGTCATGATTGTTACTTTGCTTAATATTCTTATTCCGCTCAAATCTATTATAATGATCATCGAATCCATGAATAGTGCGTAGGAAATCCCAATCGGTAGATTTGAAATAAATAGAGCATCGAGTTTGAGGAACCTTGAAAATATTCAGTGACCAAGTTGTAGATGCAGTGCATCAAAAAAGAAAACAACATCCAGTGGCATATGTTTGATTTTTCATGTCTTATATATTCCTATGTTACTTGATTCTGACTAGAAAAACTTCTTAGTTACTTTTATCGAACCATTTCTTTTCTATCGGACAATATCGTGGACATACACTTTTCTCGCCTTATCTCACTTATCTCTTATCATTTCGATTGATCGTGAGATCATTATTAATTTCGTTTTGCATGTTGTGCTTTTCTTTGCCTATGTTATTGAATTTTCATTACTTTATTATTTTTTTCTCTTTCTTTCTCTTATTACGTACCGATGAACATTGAGACAACACTACGAAAACTAATTTTATCTGTCATCAATATGATAAAACGTCAAAAAAAAAATGATTATCGTGCTAAGACTACTACAACTGCTCTTATTCAATTGAATTTTTCTTTCTTTGTTCCGTTGTTCTTCGGTTGGTCAGTTGCACGAACGTCATTATATTTATGTTATATTTAAACTTGCGTTATTCCATTGTTTTATACGAATGGGAATTCAATAAATTGATATGGGATACATTATGGTATCCATAGATTTTTTTTTGCACTTTGGCATTTGTTGTTATTGCAACAATGCAAGATCAATTGACAGATTGACGTACAAATTGGCAGATCAGTGTGTTAAATCATCACAAACGATAATTATTGTTTAAATGATTATACTATTATGTAGGCCTAAATTCTATAATATTTAGTTCAGGTTTAGATATTAAATGTTGTAGGTATTTGAGAAAAAAATCATAATCATACGCGGCCGCACGCGATTAACGTGAAATGACCGGAAATTCCGACCGTTTCAAACGGCGGATCGCGTGTTGTCGAGGATGTGGCAAAAAAAAAATTTTTTTAGTATTGCTCGCTCAATATACGGCGAATCTTGAACCCGAGCGAATTGAACCAATCACTAATAACATCTGTTAGGGAATAATTCAATTCGGTCTTGAAATTTACAGTGACATTTTTCGATTTCGACCAAACAGCGTATCCTATTGAGTTGGCATAGATGGTATAACGAGTGCCACAACGTAAACCTGTCAAATCAACAACAACATCCGGACGTAGAATATTGTCCTTAATTGGAATTTTAATATAATCGACTGTCCCCAATTCAATATCTGCAACAAAATGAAAGATCTGGTGCCAGTCCATTCCAGATTAGTCCGTTCCAAAATTACCTTTAGTGTAAACATTTAAACCAGTCACATTACAGCGATTTTGCGCATACGGTCCCAGTGTCCATTTCAGTATTGCTGAATGACTAGCAACCGTTAAACCAGTTATTGATGGTTCATCGGGGTCTGAAATTAATTGCCAACATTTGTTATTAGTCTAAAATCTAATGTATTGATTCGTGAATAAATTCGGAGCGAATCAGAACCAAAAGAAAATTTAGGGATGGTAATTCTACTATAAATATCGATTTTTCTCATTTAGAAAAATAGATATTTACAAGGCCTTTTTATACAGCAGTCAGAAACTGTTTGTTGACTGCCAGAAGTGATAGACCAATTCAATATTGAATTAATTGTAAATATCAATCGGTGTTAAATTGGTTGATCATTTTTGACAGTCAGCGACAATTTCTGACTGTTATTTGACAGTACTGTAATTTAAACAGACATATAATTAAAATCACTCGTACTTAAGATCTATTCGAACAGAGGTAGAGGTCCGCAACCAGTCAGCGTCACGCTGTTTGGCAAAAACCAGTTTGCAAACTGACATATGATCAATTTGACGCAATTTTATTGGATCCAATAGACCTTTAGCACAGAGTAATAATCATACAGAGGCATTACTGAAACGTCAACCGTCAAACGAAGTGGGATTTAATGTCATTCTTTGATTTTCCCACAAGTGAGCATGTGGGAAAATCAATCGTTTCAGTAATGCCTCTGTATGATTATTGCTCTGTGCCTTTAGTATTTCATCGTGATAATTTCTTGGCTTTACACAGACGGAGCCACTGCTGCCAAATTTATTAAACAACAGCTAAGTTCGCGGATGAAATCCTGAACCAGTCAGCGCCGTGCTGATTAGTCAAAAACAATTCAAAACAGTTCGCGAACTGATTTTGACCAATTAGCATGACGCTTACTGGTTCAAGATTTCATCCGCGAACTTAGCTAACAGCTACTTTTGGTTGCTCCCATAATTCGTAATCATGATCCAAATAACTCGCCTTTTATTGGTGGATTTCAAAAATTTTGTATTTTGATCAGTTTAATATGAATCATGATTAGGAAATCTGTCTTAAATAAAAGCAGCCAATATTTAACTTTTTGAATGTTATTCATTATGCCATCCATAAACATTGGCATGTACGTTATCCGACGACGTACATGCCAATGATGGATGGAATCGTCTTGTACATGTGTAACGAAAACAACTGAAAATAATAGGGTTAAATAAGATAGTTTCATCGAGTGATGATGTAACGGACAAAATTGAAAAAATGAACTATACCCTTTGATAATGCATAAATCTGTTGCCTCAAAACTGGACCTTCAATATAGTCATTTAAAACAGCGTTTACCTCTATAGCATACTCGGTACATGGTATGATTGGTATGACAATATTTGTTTCAGATATGTTCTTTGCCAATTTGGTCTGGTTATCATTATCAAAAAATACTACCCTGTAGTAGACAACATTTTGTTCAAAACTAGTGTCAGACAATTTCCAGTTCACAACTAATTCGAATGTTTCAGTGTACCAATAGTAGTGAATATGATGCAACGTAGCATTTGACGTTGAACGGATTTGATTTGCCTTTGGAAAAACAAGATTCTTCAATTTGTTCACGAGATCAGGAATGACTTACCGCACACCATTAGTGACGTAACAGCAGCTAACACATGGATAAAGAACTTCATCTTGCTTTTTGGCACTGTTAGGTAATGAAGAGGACAGCATAAATTAGACATTTATATAAATTATGAACAATAGAATTTAGATAAGATGTTTATTTACATTCCTTTAAGCATTGCAATTTAACACTTTTAAACTAGATGTTTAAATATTTAAAAATTTATGATGAAACTTATAAATAAAGTTTAAATCTCCAAAAAATCCCCGGTTTCGGTAATTTCTCATCGAATTTCTGACTAAAACGTATAATTGAGATGAAAAGCGGACTGAGCCAGAATTTTTCGGTATCAAATTTTATGGCGTCAGTATGTCCCAAAACAGCTTAAAGAATAAAACAATAAAACAAAAACAAATACAAAATCCCAAGTTTAATACAAACTATAAAGTACGATATTATTTAAATCACAATTTTTAAATTGAAAATTACTCAATTTATTATTTTTTGGGTTTAGTCCGCTTTTATATTGAACGCGTCAATTGTGGTTAAAAGGACAAATGATGTCTTTTATTAAAAAACATTTGTCAAATTACTCGTCATTTGTAATAGGCGGAATGAAGTAGGTCATAAAAATAAAAGAATTAAAACGATACTCATTGAAGAAACCCTTTGCTTTATTTTGTTTTTTTTTATTCAACAAAAGCACGAAAACAAATGAAGTACTTGTCACATTATCGTGAGGCATTTCAATTTCAAAAAAGGCCTGAAAGAGAATTTCCAACACGATCTGATAGGTTGCTTGTTTCAGTTTCTGTGTACCAGAAATCCACTTCCGACCTCAGCGTTATGCTTAAATGGCTGCAAATTAAATTGACGTTTATAAACAAATATCTTTCCCTTTTATTTCATAGTTTTCGGTTTCAACAATACTGAAAATGAAGATTTCTAATCGACTTTAGTACGATAGTCTATCATGATTCGTTCGGACTTTCCTGCTTTGCTTTGCACCTGTATGTAACTGTAATAAACTGAGTCTCTATTCAAGCCCGTCAAAGTGACATTGACATCTGGACGTAAAATATTGTCCTCAATTGGTATATGGATATAGCTTAAATTTTTCGGGACACCTACAACAAACCGTCATAATACGATTTATGTGAAAGTTATTCGAAAAGTTTCCGATAATTTTTCATATTTTCAAAACCCAATCACTGCTTGTGCAGAACACTCACAGTAATTTTGAAACATCAAGCATGTTTCAATGGTTTTTGAAACTTAAAATTCTAATGATTCCCGCTATCTGACATAAAACATGATTTCATTTCCTACAATTTGTTCATCAAAGATCGGATACTTTTGAAATAACCCCCGTATATTCAATTAAAACTCATACCTAGACTAGAAATATATAATTCGATTAATTTGCAATAATTTGCAGTGTACGGTTCCAATTTTAAGATCATAGTTACCGAATCAGTAGTAGTGATCAAAGAAGTTATTTCAGGCACAGATGGTACTAAAAACAAAAAACAAAAACTTGTAAATGGACACTGTCATTTGTCACTTCTGTGTTTACCTTTCATTTCTCCTTGAATCACATAAAGAATCTTTTGACCTTCCAATTGGTAATCACCCTGTATAATGGCGTTGACAAGGACAGTATAATTGCTGCATGCGACTTTTTGTTCAATGGTGAAATTTTTACTGGTCACATAAGTTTCTACTGGTGTTTCGTTATTGACATTATGGATTACTCTGTAGTAGCTAACGCAGTTTTCCGCAATTGGACGATAAAAATCCCAAGTAATATTTAGTTCGAAATCATTATAAATACTGTTGATTCCCGTTGCAATTATAATCAAATCACCTGGCAAAACAATTGACTAACTGTTGTTTACTGTAAAACAATTGCTTCCAATCAATAGTTACCATATAAGGGTGGAATGGTAGCATTTAACAGTGCTTCAGGCCCTAAAACCGCATCGAAGGTTACAGGTCGCAAGTTAAAGTTGTAGCTTTTGCATTTATAGAAATCTCCAACGTAAAATTTATGAGACGTATTCCCGATTTGGTACTCGTACTGGTACCGATCCTCTAAATCGGAAATGCGTAAGTTAAAATAGGCAATTGTACACGAATTGGTCACATTCCAAACAAGATATTGGTCGTCATTCAAAACAAAATCTTCGACTTGGTCTGGTACTAAAAAGTGAATGTTTCGCCACTGATATTGAAGATGCACCCTCCATTACTACTTACCGCACAACCCTTGGACTGACGTCAATAATATGTTAATAACAACTATAAGGTAAAGTACTGCCATGTTATTTTTGCGTTTTTGCATTTAAATGACTTATATACCTATGTATGTATGTATGAGATTGTGTTTTATGATGTGATTTATGATGTGTCGTTATCTAAAATTCTTAGAAAACATTACATTGCTACCCTAAATTCATTACGTCACATTTCAGATTTGTATCTAGTAATCGCATTTTTGTCAAATTGAACTTGTTTTTGTTAGCCTACTGGATTAATTTTCATCCTATTGGCACATTACCAGGCCTTAGGCATTTTAGAAAAACAAAACGAATTTTTTCGAGTCAATTTGAGGAATTTCTTATCTCGATTTCTAGAAAGCAATTGATCTAAAATAAACTATTATCACGTAGATGGTGCATTATCGCATAAAAACAACCAAAATTTCAAGTCGCACTTAAAAAATATGGAATAAACATATGCATATTAATGACGTTTTAATGAATTAATTACGCGTTCGAAAATACATGTCCTGTCGGTCGTTCAAAGTTGAAAAAAAAGTTAGTATTTTCTCAATTGGCACACCGCCTCTTTGGACACAAGGGAAGGGGTGGGGCGATTCTCGTTTGTTCCCCAAATAAATTCCACTGTTCTAACGTTGCAACGTTCAATTGTTCGTCCGGGACTAACAGCGCGCTTATTGTCAAAGCACAGGTGAGTGGACCAAACTAATCACCGTAACAAAAGACAATTGCATAAGTGTGAATTTTCCTTCGCTAAAAGAACATAATAATGGATGATGATAATTCCGATTGGTTTTCTGCTGCCGATGAGCCTGAAGCTGAACCAGCAGCCGCCACTGCGACCGCCGCCGCTTCCGACTCCGTTCAAGAGGCTGATGATGCGCCCGCTTCAGGAGATGCTCCCCCACAGGAAACGGGGGCGGCTGAACCGACCGAAGCTGCTGACGAGTACCTGGACCCGGACAAACTTTTGCTCTTTAAACACTGGATAAGGTGAGAGGCAAGCGGGAGCGGGCAATTAATTATTTTTACCGCGTTACGATGACCTTAATTACACAACGCTAATTATTATTGGTCATTGTTAAAATTTCTCTGCGGGTAAATATGTGATTATTTTTAGATTTTTCGTTTGTCGGCGGTATGTGGTGGTACTTCTCGGTCGGTCAATTAGCCTCGTTGAAGTTTGAAAAATATATTTTTATGATTTATTCAGACGGGTGTTTTAACATAAAACATTACGTTTATTAATTTACGGTTTCTGCTCTAGACGTTTTAATAGTCTTATCCATTATTTTCTATGCAATATAGTCTAAGGTCATTTGTCATTCGAATTAAGGTGGTTCATTTTTCACATCAGTTTGTCTAACAATAAACGAACGACAACCAAAATGCACTATATTAAGAGAATTAAAAAAAAAATATATATATGTATATTTATATATATCTGCCTTTTCAAATCCTGTTTTCTAACCAAACGAAAACTTGTCACCTAAATACCATATTATGTATTAAAATCGTTTGAAAAGTTTGGCAACTTCAACTGTTTACCTACGTCATACCACCTGCGATTCGAAAACGTCAAAAAGTGTCCGAATTTAAAGCGTTTCCACGTCACCATTTAAATTTAATCCAATTAAAAGTAGGATTTAGAATATACAGTCAGAAGGTAAGTAACAAAAAACAATTGCCTTTCAATTTTTTTAACACACATGGCCTTGAGCAATCTAGCAAATTGTCATTTTTGACATACACTAGCCTGCCTAAATCCTACTTTTACTTTTGACGCTTGCGCAACATCACTCTCTGTTATCATTGTCATGTTAACATTGACATTTGCATTGATTTCAGGCCGAAATTTTTGCCATACAAATACCTGACTGATTATCGGCGCAACTACTACGATGACGTTATCGATTTTCTGGATAAAAGGAATCGAGGAATATCGAGAGACATACCGGTTGCGCAAACGTGGGGCGAACGAGTACTAAGAACTTATACGAAGGACTCGAACCGTTTGGAATCGTTCAGAATCAAGTTGCAGGACCATCAATTGGTAGAAAATACCAAATTTAGTGGAAAATTCCATTTGCACCATGGCAAAAATTACATTAATCGACGATACAGCAGTTTACTCTATTAGGATTATTGTTTAGCGTTTATTGTTTCATGTTCCTAATAATAAATTATCAAAAACACTCTGAGCTGAAAGTTTGATTTTGCGCACATCATACCCCAAACCAATACCCTCAATACCCATTTAAATGCTCATTTTCAGGCCCAAATACTTGCAATACAAATGCATCTACGATTATCGAAAAAGTTACTATGATGACGTATTGGAAGCCATTGAGTATAGACGCAAAGGTAGGAGACTAAGCATACGAACTCGTTGATTTTTCACAATTGATCTTCTCCTCATCAGGATATAGAAGGAACATCCCAAGACCTCAAACTTGGGCCGAGAGGGTATTGAGAAGCCAGAGCCATCCAGTGTACCGATCTCAGTCGTTCGACAGGTTTTTGGAGGATATAAAACTGGTCACACGGACTGCAATCAGCAGGAAAATTTATGCTAGCCAGTCACTATCGAATTTTAACAGCCGATACACGACTAGATTGTAGTATGTAGTTGCTTTTAATGCATTTGTAGACCATTAAAATGTCTTAACGCTTGAGAATTTCGTTATTGTTGTTGGCATTTCCTGCAAATGGGTTCAGTGTTGACTCTAATGGAAGAAACTGTTTGGGAAATTGGAACCTTAACAAGATTTATTATTGCGGTTGTGTCACACAAAACTGTGTGAACTGAGAAAAGTCCATTATCCATAAAACTCCCAAAGACATAATATAGATATCTTTAAAACGTTCTTATAATAATGGGTACCAACGTGAAGAGCGAAACGAGAAGAAAGTTGATTTTTTCTGAGATATTAATCTGGACACAACATAATATTTTCTGATCATACAAAAAACCCATTGACGTCCCAATGATAGATAAGACAATCTATAGGCAATTTAAGTAGAAAAAAAATCGAAAAGTCGTTCATTGATGGCAAGAATCGCACGTGCAACAATCACTCACAACCATCGACACACTAACTTCAAGAGTGGTCCTATAAAATTGCACTGATGGGCCCTCGCTTGCACCTCGATGGTACCTAACAGTACCGTCGAGGCCTTTTGGACCGCGGCAATCGGGCCGTGACGTACTCTACCATCTAATGAACGTGCCATCGTTAGTCCTGTCTCCGGAAAAACGCGGAAAGAGCTTTTAACCGTCAGGTAGTCGACAATCGCAGTCAGAACCAGCCCAGTGGCCCATGAGAAGAACAGCACCACTATCATCACCTTGACCGTGTGTGTCGGGCCGCGCGACGCTCTTTTGTTTTTCTTCCCGCGGATAACGCGATGCGTTTGTTTATTATTAAAATTTAAGAGTCGATAAGCTTGTGTTTTTTTGTGGATACCGCGTAACTGAAACAACAATGGTTCCCGTCACGTGGGGTCAATATAGTAAAAAAACTGATTTAGGTGTAGTAGTAGTAGTGGCTTTATTAACGGTAAGTGTAAATTTATATTAATTTTATGTCAAGAGGCTTCTTCATCTGACCATCTGTCGTCAGATGAGGATAAGCTTAATTTAAGCGCTTGTATGGATAACCGTATTTTTCGCAGTCGGTTTAGAGTATTTCAACCGGCTCTCCCCTCTCTCCCCAAAAAACAAACTCATCAACCCCATTTTATTGATTCGTCCAGTGCCCTCGATGCAATTAGTATTAATTTATCATACAGCTGTCACGAAAAAACAACAGAAAAACGAACGCGAATTGATTAAATCTGTCATTGCATGAAACGTTAATCATGGTTCCGTAATCGGAAATGATCAAAAAACGAAATGAGGCAAGATCTTGGCAATTAATGGAAACAAGTGAATGCGACGACTTGCTTTAATCAAATCGTAAACCATCTTTAAATAAATATATGTAATACTTTTTCCGTAAAAAATATATTTCAATTAAGGTTAAATTGAAAAATTAGATATTATTATGGTTCCAAAGCTAACTGGAATGATGATAATGAGGGGCTAGTGTTGATCGAAAGTCGTCTTTTTTTTTAAACAGGTTTTTTCTACTGTTTTTTTATAATGTACAGTTTACTTTTACTGCAAAACGCGGCCACTGTTTTAAAACGAATTGAATCCAGTGGGCGCTGTATAATTGAATACGTTTGAAAAGAAAAAAAAAAAAATTGGGCATTATTGCGCTATTTTCCATAGACATCTTCGTGTGCGATAACGGATGCAAATCCGCGTCAAGTCACACTCGGCTAAGTAACCGTTCCACTTAAATCATAGCTATCTGGGACGGATTATAAAAGAACAATTGCCAAGCGAGAAGAGAGGGCGGTGCTCTTATAATAGTAAATCAGGTTATTCGATCGGAATGGCTTACTTCGATTTATACGAAAACAAACGATATATTACGGTAAAATTCTTGGTTTCCAACATTCTCTCTTGGTATTTTTTTTCCATGGGCAACGTGATGATTCCCACGCGAACTTTACTACTTGACAGGTGTCATCAAATTAAAAAAAAACTAACATCAAGCAGGCCAAAAATAACAACAATTAACCTCTTAATGCAATCTCGTCAAGTTGCGGCCATTAAAAAAACAATTGAAAAATAACGGCCCTCAAATGGCTTCTTCTCGTTTTGTTTCAGATATCAACAATCACAGTAGGTCAAGATTATGAAGGTAACCTGTACAATTATTAAATAATATAAACGATAATATAGAGGGTTCAATGAATTTTTCAGTCACGGAAATTCAATGCACGTTCGCAATAAACAACTTGGGCAGCACAAAAGACACCATTCTAGCCAAGTTACGTAAACCGGAAGGATTCAAGGGCCATCCATTGTTCGCAGACGATAGAGCTGTAGATCCATCTACAGACCTCATCTGTCAAATACGACAAGATCTAACCGATCCGACCGGCTTGAGATACAATTTAAAAATATCTGATTTCGGACGTTGCGGCGTTTTGAAGCGCAATGTAAGTCGCTTTATTTGTGACATTTAACAAGTGTGTGACAGAAAGTATTTTAAGGGATTCGTCCATGTTAGGGTGTGGTTCCCCCAATTTCCGGGCGTGGTTATGCAATCGGATCAGGAGCTGATTATTATGTGTAAACCTCCCGAGCCAACTGTGATTGAAAATAAGGCCGCAGGATTTGCTGGAAGTTTGTAAGTTGTACCTCCTAAAAACATTCGGTATTCTTTGTATTAATATATTGATGATTTGATTGATTGATCAGAAAATATGTAGCTCTATTCATAATATTGTTTTATTTTTCGACATACAGTCCGCATGGAGCGAGAGTATCTGGAGTAGTTGAAGAAACCCCAGGCCGTCTCGAATACGAAGTAGCCCTGTACAAAGAGGCACCAGCCGCTACCAAAATCAACAATATTTCAACAACAGGAAACAACGAACTCCCAGTGGATCAAGCAGTACCTATAGGTAAGTGAAACTATACATGTTATCTTCACTTTCGACTATAAAATTTCAGGTACGAAACTACAGTTAAGAGCCCGCATCAATCCGGAATCTGCTTGGAAGTTCGTTAAATTAATGGAGGTAACCGTGTCTCCAGATCCGGATGATCCTCATATGCCCGGAAGTGTCGCTCTAGTCAAGGACGGGTAAGTGTAATTACCCGATAAGAAGACACAAATATTTGAAGAGTGTGTAGCATTCTCACAGATGTCGGAAACCAGACAAACAAACATCTCGCATTTTTGAAAACAATTCTGTTGAAAGATGAGTTTTTATTTACGACACGTTACATAGTTATCTTCTTTTTTTTTCTTCTTTTACGAGAGAGCAATTAGCCATAACAGATAAAGTCTTCATACAGGGTAGATTTAATAGGAACGATTAACCGCTGTTTATCTCGGGTAGCTTTAGTTCTGAACGTAATTACTACAAGGTACGCGTAGGTACCGTGTGACGGGCAATTGTTTCGCGTTGTCAAGCGTCAAAAACCATAGGTAAAAATATATATATATATACCCATCATATAAAAGACAAAACAGTTAAAAGTAACGCTACCTATAGTAGTTCTCGGCCGGAGCAATTAGAGTATGCAAAGTTAATGATAGTTCGAAATTTGCATAATTATTTAGGTGCCGTAACCGGGATTTTGCCTCGATAATTCCACATCAACCGGCTAGATATCGAGACCGGCACAATGAAGTATTCCTCGATTTTGAGGCCTTTCTATTGAGCACCATGAAAGAACGTTCCACACTATGGATCCATTCGCAAATCAAAGCCTGTATGGAAGCAGTAGATTGTCAACCGGACTTTTGTCTAGATCTTTTCGAACCTTCTGGCCATGGAAAACGACGAAAACGACGTGAAACTCTACTGGAACATCCTTCGGGTAGCGAATTGCAACGTTACAATGCAACCCATTTCACGAAAATCAAAGGAAACTTGGAATATACCGTTTTAATGCCTGGGGAGTTTTTTCAAAAAAGCCCTTCAATGGACAGCAGCTGTAGCACGTTTCTAGTAAATTTAAAAGTTTCTTGGAAATGCCAACTAACTTTAAAAATAATTATTTTTCAGGCTATCGCAGCAATATTAGGTTGTCTCCTGTTCATGGCCGCCTTTTTGATGTGCTGGTTGGCTTCCAAATTACATACCGCACTTCTGGTGGCCAACGACTCAAGCAAACACGTAGATGATATGATGTCCAGACATTACAATGACAGCTGCTATACAGGCAGGGCGACAACGCAATAAATTACTATTATTTATTTGTAAATAAAAATTTTAGGGAAAAAGGCAATTTTACAAAAAGAAATCCAAGTATTTTGTGAAATTTTCTTTTTTTTTAAGGGGAAATGCACTGTTAATAAAATCTCTAATTTATAATTCGTATTCTTTACATTGTGGAGCCCAATAGGACAACAAAGGCATATCATGTTTTTGTACTTCCAGGCTTCGAAATAACTCTTTATTGGAGCTTGAATTCGATGTCCATGACATGACACAAGCTATATTAAACCAGTGAGTTATGATGCTGACAATATGAGGATCTAAAGCATTTTCCGGCAAATTGTCATCGGCCAAGGCCGTTTCAATTGATGTGACTAGAGTAGGTAGTTTTTGAGGCAACATTCCATGCCAACTGATTTCGTATCTCTTGTTAATCAGACATTTTTCTCCTGATTCAGGAAGTTTAAACTTTTTAGGTAACAATTGCCTAAATACAGATTCTATTTGATTATCTTCTGATTGCACTTGAATGCCTGTTAAATAGCAGTAACACAAAATACGAAAGTTTTCCTAAAAATTCACTGCATTGCATTGCTATTCTAATTAAAATTAAGTCAAATACTAACAGGTGACATCCTCTTAAATATCCTCCTTAAAGTAGAGACACTTAAACACTCAGCAGGCACTTCAGGTGGTTTAAAAGGCTTCTCAATGAAAAGTTCCGTATTCAATAGCCATACAAACCACAAATGAAAGTGAGCAAAAATTGCTGGTTCACCTATTCGACCAGTTCGTCTTTAATTTATTATAGCGTTGTTTTATCTCAAACTTACCTGTAAGCTGACTAAGGGATCTTCCAGGGCATCCTAAAGACGTTTGTGCTTGGCGTACAGCTCTCTGTGACTTGTGCTGCTGTTCCACATTATTCACTTTCACAGCCTTATCTTGAACTTCTGCAGAAACTTTTCGGATGTGTTTTGTAAGAAAAGGCCAACAATTTAACAAATGTATCTGAAGTGAAGGCAAAAATCATTAAAATCTTAATTGAAATCTCTCAAATTATTGTAATACCTTGTCCTGCATAAGCATTAAAATACAGTATTTTCTTTGGAATCCTCTAGCTAAAGAATCTTGTACATTAAACGTGTGACTTAATACATGTCCTCTTTCATTGTCCCCAAAATACAATAGACCACTTTCGTTGCTGGTTTCCTATACAGTTTACAATTAATTATGTGTTAATGAGTCTAAAACAAAACAGTACCTCACAACTGAGACTTCTCACTACAGCTTGTTTTAGTAGAAACGCCAAATTTGGTTGTAAAGGCGTACGAATGGTAACATAACAGCATTTCTCATCTCTACTAACTAATGCTTGTTTTACATCCAGAGATTGACATGCTTCACATATAAGGGAAGATATAGTCGGTGCTACCTGTTTAGGTTCCTCACTACAGCGTTGAGTGCATAAAATAACACAGGGACCGTGGGTTTCACAAAAATGTCCCAAAGCTAATATGCCATCCATAATTTGTGTGTGTTTTCACGTTGTTTGTGTATTGAAAGGCTTTACTTAACACCAAATTTTGCAAAACTTGTACTTACGTAAACATAACCTATAAAAATTTATAAGGTTAGAATATAGGAAGTATCAATAGGTCAATGTTCTTATTTATCTGAATTTTGATGACTCTAAGCCTTTTAACCTTGAACCACGACCAAAAACGGGCTTTGTCAAGTTTGGGTGAAATTAAATAAGACTTACAAGCTTCCTATTGAAAAATTATGACTAACTATGAGTTTAGATTTTTATTTTTTAAATTCCTTACGAAAAATCCCACATTTTGAGCAGCATCTGCCAACTAATGTTGGCAAACTTCATGTTGAAAATATTAAGTCCGCCATTGTGGAAAGAAGTTTTATTCTTGAAACTAATTCACCGTTACGTACAATCAAATTTGAATGTGGGCGCTGTTTTTGAAATTTTTTGGATTATAATTTTCGTACTAACGATAAGTCGATATTAAATTGCACACGGTTGCCAAATTGGCAAACGTATAATAAAGTGACGCCTACTTCTAAAATTTCATACTTTCTCCCGGATCCGAAAATGTCGGTTTTTGCGGAGACAATGAACTGCTTTTGCTTGTACTGTGCAACAAATTTTTTCTTGAGGTTTTCGCGTGCATTTTAGCAAATATATTATTACATTTTGTCGATACATCAACGTAAAAATAATTGAATTTTTGACAGTTCATTTGAAATTGCACCATCAATTTGTTTTTTTGTTGCAATTTGAAAATGATTTTTTTTATTTGTAGCGATCGTCGATTTATAAACAAATCAACACACGTAAAATTGCATTATTATTATTATCGAAGTGATTATGTAAACGTAAAAACCCAACGAACATATTAAGTGTCTTTGACCCAGATAAAGTTGATGTTCTAAGAAACAAAAGACGTTCGCGTGTTGATGCCGATAGCCGTTGCAATTTAACCAAAACAAACGCAACTCGAGGCTAATAAATTTCATTGACAAGAAGAAATTCCCCAGATTGCATAACGATTATGAGTGTTATTTAGCAGATCCGTTTTAGCACGCACCAATTCTCAAAAGTCCGGCTCGAAGAAGTACCCCTCTTCAAGAAATTTTGCCAACCAATGAGAGATATATTACTCATATATAAGGGCCTGAAGTGACGTTACCGGTATACATTTGGTATCTGTTTTGCAAACGAGTAAAGAAGAAAAGTGAAAATTTGATGAGGTAAGTGAATTCAATTGTTTTGTTATTTTAATTAAGGCGCCATTATGAAAAAC
Organism: Hypothenemus hampei; assembly: GCA_013372445.1. Taxonomy (NCBI): domain Eukaryota; kingdom Metazoa; phylum Arthropoda; class Insecta; order Coleoptera; family Curculionidae; genus Hypothenemus; species Hypothenemus hampei. The sequence goes on along the minus strand of JABRWK010000002.1, from coordinate 816,730 downwards.
AAATGACAAACAGTGGTCACCGAAAATTTTTCCCCGGCCTTCTTGAATTGAAGAAAGTTTTTAATTAACGACGCGTGGGGGCGCTATAAAAGCGGGAGATTGAGAGTGAAATTTGAACATAAAGTGTTGCTTTTCGGTCTGAAAAGTTATGCTCTTTTTACGTTTAGTTTAAGTTAATTTTTTGATTTTCGGTAAGTTTTACTTTACAACAATTAATCTTATCAACCATTTCAATCAAAAAATTAAAAATTGAATTTAATTTTCAATTTTTTAAATAAATTCTTCTAAGTTCTTACATTACGTAAACACAAACATCTCGAAATAAATGAATTAGAAAAGTAACGAGGCATTATTTTTTGTATAAATACATATGACATCATCGTCAATTTCTTGACGGGCGATCCGGTCATCGAAGAAAGCGCGTGCGAAGAAAGTAAAAGTCCTTTGTTTTTGGGTTTCACTTGTTTTCGGCCATCACGCACACGCGATACGATTGAATCATCGCCCGTAAATGGCACCGTCACAATCAAGTGGGCTGGGAAAAGTTCAAAATTTCCATTATTACGATTATTATTGTTTCTTTTGATATTTTAAAGAAAGTCAGTCTACTTTCACTCTCTCTATTTATTATATCCATTAATCAAGACAACCGTTTTTCTAGATTTTACAATTAATCCTTTTTTATTTCAGAACAATGAAAATGTATATGTCCTCATGGGTTCTTCTCTCACTTTTAATTTATGTAAACGCTCAGGAAAATACCTCAGGGGGTTGGTCTTGGAACGATGACCCCACCCAAAACGTCAAACAGTCCCAAAACACACCCACCGATTTAGAGGCTAGTGCCAGTGATCAAAATTCTACCACCATAGAGAAAGTGGTAGACGATATTCTGGTGTCTCAGCGTCAAGGAAGAGCTCTCGAAGGGTACGACGAAGTTTATAGCGATCCAAATGTTCAAGAGGCTTTACAAAATGGCGACGAAGGAGAAGCAAGAAATATCATTAAAGATCGTCTTTGTTATTTAGGACTGATGCAATGCGATGAAGAAATAAGCGGCAAAAGGCCTTATATTGGCCCTGAAGAGTTGATTTACGCTCAACCAGTAGCAATTAATCCAGTAGGACGTCCGATTCCGACCATTCCCGTTAAGGGAGGTCGTGGTACATATGGCCCTCCTAAAACGATTCATAATAAATTCGGACCTCCACCACCAGGATTTTCCCCAAATAAACCACCACCAAGAAGGGGTTATGCACCGAGTTTTAAACCTCCTTATTATAATCCGGTTAAACAACCGTCCTTTTTAAGTGGTGGAGAAATCCTAGCTGAAGGTGAATATTTAAACAAACCACCCACCACGGATTATTTCATTAAAGATCCTCCCCCGTATAAATTTGAATCTATTAACCCTATCAATAAAGATAAGAGAGTAGAAATTACCGTTAACGCCCAGGGAGGTGTGGCTTCCAGTAGTAACGCCAATAATAAATTGGAACACGTGCATCATCATTATCATCACAACGCGGACGGAGTCGGTCAAACACCCTCTGTGATCGTAAACCCAATTCCCGTAGCTGCAGCAGCAATCACTGCGCCACTTGAATCACAAAACGTTTTAAGTACAAACGGATTCGTGCCTGGCACTGGAAATTTGCCTTTGGGTTCTTTCAGTGGTGTACAATCTGGTTCATATGGAGGTCAAAGCATTGCCAGTTATCTTGAAAAGCCTATAACTGAAAATTATGGACCACAAACGTTTGGTTCGAGTGGATTGGGTTCTTTTGGTTCTGCCCCCAATACATTGAGCGGATACTATGGAAATAATGGATTATACAAGAAAGAGCTAAAAGTTGACTCTGTAAATAACAATTATATAGGTTCGAATTACGCTGATAAATATCAAGGAGTCGAATCTGCTAGGTAAGAAACCCATATATGTATATTGTGCATTAAATTTTACACATATGTTATCTAAAAGGGCGGAGAATTACGATTGTGTTTGCGTGCCATACGATCAATGTCCCACCCATGACGTATTTGGTCGTAAAGATGACTTGTACCTAGCCATTGATCCAAGGAATCTAAAGAGCGATATTCAGGCCGAAACTGATGTCGAAACTCGTGTTATTACAGACGGCAATGGCACTATGACTTTGGTATATTCCAGTTCAATAAATAATTTGCACACACATTAATAGTATAATCTATTAGGTGCGCATACCCAAGGAAGTCCGTCAGAAGAACGAAAGTGACGTTACTTCGTCCAGTGACGATCAAGAAACGAAGAAGATTGTAAAACGAGAGACGCCCGCTGAAGAAGATAAAGATGAAAAAGCTGAAGATCATAAAATAGAAGGGGTAAGTGATAATTAGGCTTATAACTGACAGGTGACAATTGACTACTAATAATGTAAATATTTGTACATAGAGAACGAAACGTTTATTTGTCATACCCACTGCCTCTAAGATCCATAACTAAACTCCAACAAATGCGGTTCAGAAAAAAACAAATCATCGCTAACCCCTTAATTGAAAAAAACAATTGCTAATAGTGACCTGTATTGTTGTAGCGTCAATATCAAGGTCAATACCAAAGCCAATATAATGATTTAATGAAGAAACTGAAGCCGACATTCGGTGTATCATTCGGGCTGCCCTATCAAGGAGGCGGTGGGTATCCCTACTCCCCCCACCACGTGTATCCCCATCATGGAACTATCGATCAAACGGGCATTAATTTAGGTTTAGTTTCTGTTAATCCTTTAGTTTCAATACAATTTACAAAAGACGATTATGGCAATAAGGTGATAAAGCCTTTTGTCAACTTACACGTGACACCCAATAGTTATTTAGTGAACAAATTTGAAGATTTGATCACATATAAGAAGGGCGTTATATTAAATAAACACAAACACTACCATTTACATAAGGGGTATGGCTATAATAAGCCACACCCGTTTGTAGATCATTATCAAGGCCCTTATAGGGAACATCCTTACGAACTAGTTCATGCATCGCCTAACAATCATCACCACTCCCCAGATATTTATTTTGACACACCTCCAGACCACTTACATACACATCCGGCTCACATATATGAAGCTCCGCATCAGTTGCACACACCTTCTGAACCATACTATCCGCCCATTGACAATTCAGGTTACATTGATGTTCCTCCCACTTACGAGGGAAGTCCTTTTGTAGCAAGAACTGTACAAAATCATTCCTATACTCCAGGTTTAAATATTTTAGACCAATATCAGCAACAATACGAACAGGCCGTAGATAGTTACGGAAATAAGTTTGTTGATTCTCCATCGGGCTCTAGTAATTTTGAAAAACTTGAAAATGATAGATCGGCTCGTGGTGGTAAAAGTCTATTTGATAATACAAGAAGTGAGGGGGGAGAGGGAAAAATCGCCTTTCCGACTAGTAGAAAGAGACGTGACGTGACGGACATTTATAAGAATGAAGGTAGAGGTCACAATGTCAAGGTAAAATAAGATCAGCACAAAATCACGCCTTGATTGGTGATTTCGCACTAATAAAAACCAATCGTTTCTAGCGTCAAGCCTACTATGGAAGACCCCAAACATGCGGTCCACGACAGGTTTGTTGCAAGAGACCTCACAGACAACCTGCTGCTCAAATCAATAGAAACACATGCGGCACAAGACACACCCAAGGCATAAATGGACGAATCAAGAACCCGGTGTACGTGGATGGCGACTCAGAATTTGGAGAATACCCTTGGCAGGTGGCCATATTGAAAAAAGATCCTAAAGAAAGTGTGTACGTCTGCGGGGGCACTTTAATTGATCCCCTTCATATAATTACGGCCGCCCATTGTGTCAAACAATATACCCAGTACGATTTAAGAGTGCGTTTAGGCGAGTGGGATGTTAATCACGACGTAGAATTCTATCCTTATATTGAGCGTGACGTGGCCATCCTTACTGTGCATCCAGAGTTTTATGCCGGCACGTTGGCCAACGATATTGCGATATTACGATTGGCTACGCCCATCGACTGGACGAAACATCCACATATTTCACCTGCATGCCTTCCTCATCCACAGGTAATATCTTTTAGATTTTATAAAATATTTTTTGACGGCTTTTTTTAAGGACGATTATACTGGTGCAAGATGTTGGACCACCGGATGGGGAAAAGATGCGTTCGGCGACTTTGGAAAGTATCAAAATATCTTAAAGGAAGTAGACGTACCAATCGTCGGATTCGGTCAATGTCAGCGGCAGATGCAAAACACAAGATTAGGCTACGATTTTAAACTCCATCCTGGTTTTATTTGTGCGGGTGGGGAAGAAGGAAAAGATGCTTGCAAAGGCGACGGAGGTGGACCGATGGTGTGTGAACGAGGTGGTACTTGGCAACTTGTCGGAGTGGTCAGTTGGGGGATTGGATGTGGCCAAGCGGGCGTGCCAGGAGTATATATTAGGGTAGCGCATTATTTAGATTGGATCAGACAAGTGACCCAGCGGTACTGATTATTTATTTATTTCATATTTTTATTTAACACAAAAATAAAATTTAAATTATTTACACACATGGTATTTCTGCTTTTCTTTATCACATGATTGTTGCAATCGTCACTAAGTTTAATACTGAATTAGGTCTGTATTACCTGTGCACCTTGATGTCCCGCGATAGCTTCTTTCATTGGAAAGTACCATTTTCCAATAGAAGTACGATTAAGCAAATCTTGAAAAGCTAAACACCCCTCTATACTATTAAGAACTCCATAAACAGCTAAATCGGCTAAATTGGGTTTAATTCCTCCATGGAACGTTGTTCCTTTCGCTTTGATTTCTTTCATCTGCAAAGAATTTCATTAAAAACGTCCAAAATCTTTCCATAAACTGCATACCCATTTTGAACACTCATCATAAAGGCTCTCTCGAACATCCTCCTTCAAATTATGTCGTTTCTTTAGTCGTTTCCCAACTAAATACATGGCAGATGCACCAACGTAAATAATCAAGTTACGTTCCCATGAAGGAAAGTTTATCTCCCATTGCCCGACGTCTGAAAACCAATTGAACGCTTGAAAAGCCTCCTCTCTTGTCCTGTACACGTTGGGTGACAAAGTATGGACTAATACGTTATCGGTCCATTTTCGCCATTGCCGTTCTTCGGCAAGACTTTGTTCGTCTTCATTTTGGTACTGTTCGGCGGTTAACATTAAAAAATATTTATTCATTATATCTTTCTTTTTGGTGCCTGTTTCATCGAAAAACGTTATAAACGGGAAACACTTGACAATTTCTGGTAATGACTTGTCCGATGAATCTTTTAGGTAAGACATTAGAGCAGAAATAATCATTGTACTATCGTTTAAGGGCTAAAAATAATCAATGATATGTTATACTTGGTTTTTTAGACAAGTTTTACCCACTTGGTAACCATCTTGAGTTCTGGCCACTAAAATAGGTACTTTCTTATACTCGGACCATTTAATTGACTGTCTCAGCACTGGATCAACTTCAACAACATCATAAGAAATACCATAGTAATCCAAAAAAGCACGAACTTTACAACAAAACGGGCAAGTTTGGTATTGGAATAATGTTAGTTGTAAATTGCTGTTGTCGCCTGAATAACGAACCTTTAAAAACAAGTTCAATTAGGACTGTAGGAATATATTTACATTAAAAGTATAAACACACCTTCTTACTTGGTTTAATCTCTGGAATTTCATTTACTTGCTCTATAAAAGCTTCCTCGTTAATTAAATGATCTTTTGGATTGTTTTTCTGATGGATTGAGTATCCGGTGCCCACTAAAGCACCCACTGTAACGCCAGCTAGACCCAATTTAAGCATCGCTTTCCCGGGTTTCTTTGAGTTTGCGTTCGAACTGAAAAACCTCTTTGGTAATTGATTTTTAAATACTCTGAGACTTCGTGAGGTGGTCCAAACTAAAGTGCGCCCCAATTTCGGAGCATTACTTGTAAAATAATTCATTATTTTCGTTCAAAACAATTTCACAATTATAACCTCACTCTCTAAAATATGACATTTATGTAGCAAAAGCCACACTCTTATTATTGAAAACCTTTGATGTAGTAATGTGGCAACGTTGTCGAAAGCTGATAAATTTTAAATGTATAAATTGTATTTTTAGGACGAAATTAAGTGTGAAATCAGGTTTTAATTTTAAGCCGTAGACAAACAAATCAAAATTTGAAAAGAACAAGCGTAAAATTACAAAAAAGACGTTAAAAACATGCAGTGGTTTGACTTTTAGATCAACGGGAATTGCCTTATTGGTATTTTTTCTTGATAATTATCGTATTTTGGCCCACTGTAAATGAGTGGGAGCGAGCCGGTATCGTTGAAAATCCAGGCGGGGATATATTTTCCCATTTTCCAGCCAACTTTATTTTAAGATTCCTTTTCGAACGGTATCGGCAGTGAAAAGTGTTCGATTTTGTCTTATTTCAATTTTATTTTAGTGTCAAAACCGAACAAGTGAAGAAACAGGTAAATGACAAAGCGCAAAAGTCTGCTTTGATAGCATGTAAAATGACTTTCTCGAATAAGCGCGCCAAGAAAAAAATCAAAACGAAAATAAGATAAAATCCCTCGATGTTGTTTAGCGTCATTATAAATTTCATGTAAAGACGACTTTAAATGGTTCAGTGGAACCACGAAATAAAAAAGATTGGGTCAAACCATAATTTTAAAATAACCTTTCGGCTACTGGCCTAATATCTATTTTTAAAAACCCGCTACGCGATCCGGGCCCATTGAATTAAGATCGCATAATGCCTTGGATATTTCGATTAAACGATCATTATTTTTACGGCAGTCGTTCGTTTTCTTTTTCTCTTCTATAAAATGATAATGGGCATTTCATTTGTTTTCGAAGATTTATTGGTAATTTTCAAATATGTACGACGTAGACTATGGTTCAGTGTTGTCAGCCTTCAAATTTATGTACTTCTAGAATAAATAAACTGTGTTATTACAGTTAATTATTAGGTGGGATAGAACATTTACCAGGAAAATCAGGGAGGGCTTTGAAAACCATAAACTTCATTTGTCTGACTGAAAAAAAAATGCTCCTCGTATTTTTGGCACCATTTCAATGTAATTTTTTCTATTTATAAACCGTCAATTGTTTTAAGCGACAAATTCACTTTTTTTTTTAATTGCAGGCAACGTTTCGATCATGTCGAATCGAACCATCCTCAGTCGCCCTCGCACGAAAATTTATGATTCGAATTATAATATAGGAGAGAGTTACTACAGGTCCGCTTTGGACCGTTTGGACAGGAAATATTCCGGCCGCCCATTGTCACCGCCCAGACATTCGTCACCCTTCGCCCATGATATCGCGGAACGTCACGCACGGTGGGATTTTTTGTTAAATCAAAATCTGTCTTCATTTAATTAACCACTTTCCAGGGCTTTCGCTGAGGAAGATTTGGAGGATTCAAGACGTAGAGCGAGCAATAGGATTCGCGATAATCACCTCTTTGACTCTAGAGGATCCAGACTTAGGCGGGAAAGTTTTGAGGAAAACGGCATTACCGATGAAGTGAGTTTATTGACCCAATGTCTTGTACTATCAAAAACCAATCATTTTTCAGACCGCATCCACTTTACAAAGAATCAGAGCCGCCAAGAAAGTCGCCTACGTAGATGATGTAGACTTAGAATCAACTTCAAATAATTTAAGAACTCAACGTTTATTGGATCGTTCTGAAAAAATTTTGGATAGTATCGGCCTAAATGAGAGTTCGGCGAGCAAACGAGCCCTAGAAAATGAGTTCAACTATCAAAAGAGGGCACTTAAAGTGTCTTACGATTCGGATGCAGACAATTTAACGAAATGGTCCTCGGTACAGCGCGAACAAGAAAATGGCGACGCAGTAAGCGCGGCTTCTATTAGGGCTCGCAAGTCACGAGCTAGAATAGATGATATCGACGATGAAATGGCTGCCATACAAGAAAAACAAGCCGCCAGGTGAGATTTTTAACTTTGTTATACCGTTGCTCATCTTCTGACAGCCCTGGACGTTTGGTTTTAGGGAGCGCCGATTGGCCAGATTGAAGCAATTGGTTGCCGAATGCGATTCGGAAACGGTGGATGACAATGGGGTTGCACAGAGCACAATTGCAGTGACAGAGAAGAAAGTGCGTTTTTAGACCTTTTTTTTATTATCTAGTTATCCAATTTTCGTTATTGTAAATCAGACTATTGTCGTTTAAGGTTATATTTGTATTTATTAACCATGGCGTGTTGTTTTTTGAAGCTTAATGAAGGGAAATACTGTTANAAACCATTGTTTTTTTAATATTTTATCTCGTAAACAAAATGTTATAAAGTTTTGTTCAATTTCTGGTTGTTAATCAATTGGTTAGGAGTCATTATAAATAAAAAAGAAGAATTTATATACCATTTTAATTGATTTAAATTAAATGTCAATAGGGTTTTTTAAGAAACGTAAAGGAGACTTTAAATATTTAAAAAAGATATTTTATAATCATTTACAATTATATACGAGAACTACAAATATAAGTCTGTTTTATTAATTAAATAATCTCGAAAGAAGTAAATTAACTGGCCATGAGCCATTTGAATTAGGAAAAGAGGAAGACAGTTTTAGGCCTAACCACACTTCTTTAGTTAAATTTTTCAATATAAATGGAAATACAATTTCTGTGAAATATAATGGATGATTTAGTTATATTACAAAAGGAAATTGATAATAATAAGAGAGAAGCAGAGGTACAAGTACGGTATGTCGGATCTCGAGTTGTGTGTGCAACAGAGCAGACGGTGGATAAGGTATTAGAGATTTTCTTTTTCCTGAAAGATTTTATTTGTTATTTTTCATACGATTCCTGAAATAATTTTTATAATATCTATATTTTTCGCTCCTTTGACTGATCTGATTGTGTATTTAAATTTTTGATTTTAAGAATAACCTCAATATTTAAACGTTAGTATTATTTTCTCAGATTTGACTTGATTTTTTTATATGTCTGATCCCGATGACCCCGGAGGGAGTTTTTGTTTTTCGGATGTAGTTTTATCGGGGGAAAATCGCCCCATAGAAAAAGTTTCAGTTCAGTCTGACTGGAATAAAATAATGGAATGTGACGAAACGGAGACGGCGACAGGTAGCAACAAAAAAAGCCGATAAAATAATTATTTATGTAATAAGTGTTTAAAGGGATGTTTTATGGCATGAGATCGGAGTTGTTTTGCGCCGAGCCGAAGGCTGTTGATTTCTGATATTAGACTTGCTTTTTCTGCTTCGTTTCCAATTCTCGTGGTTACACTGGATATCAACGCTACATATGACAATGTAAATCCTTACTTTTCTTATAATAAACTCCTTCATTTAAATATATCTGTCTGTTATTGCAATTTCATCTTAGAGATACTTGAGAATAGGATTTTAACTTTCACGAATTGGTCTAGTGCCTAGGTCTGTCTTGTCTCCACGAATAGAGGCATCCCTCAAGGTTCTCCCTTCAGTGCAATTTTATTCAACATTTATTTGATAGATCTTTTTAAATTAATTCCTCCCTCCGTAAATATAATATCGTACGCGGATGATATAATCATTTACAAAAGAATTGTCCCCTCTGTTGATGAGGAAATTCACCTCCTTAATAATATTTTAAATAATATTACACCTCTCCTACAATCATTGGACTTATCTGTTGCTGAGAATAAATGTGAATCAATCATATTTAGTTACTATAAACTTCCAGCTTTTGTTAACTCTTTTAGGATTAATGGGTTACCCTTAGATTTTAAGAATTGTATTAAATATTTAGGTGTACATATTGATATTAAATTGTTGTGGGAATAGCAAATCCACCAAGCAGTCCTAAAGTATAGAAAAAGCCTCAGTATCCTTCAATATACTACTAGAAAATGGTGGGGTGCCGACTTCTTTAATCTTATATAGCGGTTCAATACGTACTGTTCTTGAACATGGTTCCATTTTCTATCCCTATTGCTTTTAATCGTTTAAATAAATTGTCTGCAATACAGTTTGAAGGTATTCGTGTTTGTTTGGGTTGTTTAAGATCCACCCCTAGAAATTTTCTTTTGGCTGAATCGAGTCAATTTGATTTCTCTCATCGTGCGGAATCACCCATTAAGGGTGGCGGTCGTATTATTAAATGTTTATTGTGATGGGATGCGTCCATATTGGAGGAAAAGTATACCGTCTTTTGTTCAAGCTCATGGGGTCTTACAACCCTATATTCGTTATACATATATCTGTCAACTTTTCCTTTATCCTTTTCATTTGAACCTCAGGATTTGGATAACCGTCCCATGATTATAGAGTTGAATATAAAAAAGGGCGATCATCGCCCGGATTTAATGTTTAAAGATGTTGTTGAGGGCGCTTACAGATTTTACAGATGCTTCTGAGATTGACGGACATTTTGAATTTGGGATATTCATTCCATCGTTAGATTTCAGATTTTCAGCCAGATTACATGATTTTTTCTCTATTTATTTAGCCGAACTGACAGCTATTAAACATGCTCTTCATCTGATAACTTCCAAAAATTTGCACAACACCATTATTTTGTTTGACTCTAAATCGGTAGTAGATGCCATTAAAAATTACATTTTAGTAAATATTGGTTTGGTCAAAAGAATAAAACGAGAGGGTGGCAATATTAAAATTGCTTGGATTTCGGGTCATTCCGGAATCCCCGGCATTGAAATTGTTGATCTTTTGATTAAGGCTGGCACCCTTTTAAGGGTCCCTTGGCAAACAAATAATATACTATTTGATATCTACCATATATTTAAAGCTTAAATTTGTCAAGTGTTTAAAATCGCATGGTCGGATCCTATTAGGGAGGGCAATCAATCGTACGGTGATATGTTTAAGGTTTTTATCAAGAAACCATGGTTTTGTTTTATCTCATATTGTGACAGAAGATTTATTACGTCATTTATTCGTCTAAAATCGGGACATTGTCTGGTTAGAGCTTTTCTCCATTATATGGGATTTGTTGAGTCCCCACGCTGCGAGTGTGGTTTACTGCAAAGCATTTAACATGTATTATTTCAGTGTATTATTTTTAAAAATCGTAGTTTCGATTTATATCAATCATTGGTAGAGTGTGAATGCTCGACTTCTCTGAATGTTCGATCATTGTTTATTAATCCTGATAGTGAAGTTGTTAAACGAATTGGGTGTTACCTGGTTAAAGTCAAATTATTTGTATAAATGTATAATCATTTTGAATGTTGCCTTTTATTAAATCAGTAATAAAATCAATCATTAATCTTATGTGAAAGGAATCTCTTATACTTGAATGAAACGTTTACCTTCTTGTTGGTTTCTAGGTATTATATTATAGCTCAATGCTTGGAGAGTGAAGATAGTAACAGTAGTTCAAATTATAACGAAAGAATCGGATTTTTGCGCACGACTAGTGTCAGACAAGCCGTGAGCATACAACCGTTATGGAGCTAGCAAATTACCCTGTAGCCTTAACTACCTTTCAAAGAACTTAAAGCAATTATATTTAACACTATTTATTATTTAACATAACGAATTATAACAAGTAGAAAATAAACGTGTGGTTCGCATTAAGAGAAACAAAAAGAATCATCGACTAGTCTTAAAACCCGTTTTAAACGTCCTTCGTGTCCCGCGTAAAATTCTTCTTTTTTTTCTCTTCGTCAACAACGTTGCCACCGCCACAACACAATAAGCGTAGCGCCATCCAACAAAAAGAAGAAGAAGTGTGGTATGTTGTATAGTCTCATTATCTTAAAGAATGATTAATTTCCAGGACAATGAGTTTGATTTTGAAAAGTTTGAAGATGTTGCCGGCAAAGAGGATGACATCACGTCGGTAATTTACAAATGGCTATTTTCTTAAGAATTTTTTTCAAACATTGGCATTTTCGAATTTTCCATTTTAGGATGAAGATTTTGAAGTTCCAACTTTAGGTGATTTGAATTTAAGCAACAAAAATTTCACTGTTTATTCCACACTAAACGAAAAGGAAAGAAGCATCATAAACGATTGTACAGATTCTGAACTTAAAAGCCTGTTATTGTTAAATCGAACCAAGAATGCTCAACTGCTATTGATGTATCAAAAAATTAAGTCTGTTTTAACTGAATGTCAGAGTGATATTCAGGATTGCTTGCAGGAACACAAAGAAAATAATAACTCCAAAGTCGTAAGTTAATGAGTCCCTATAATAATAAACTGTCAATTAAAACATTTCGAGGTCCATTTTCCAAAAATCTGGCGAGTAGGAAGACCATTTTTTAAAACTGCAGATCATTTTCCATGTCCAAGAAATCCAGATACAATCAAAAAGCATCAAAATGGAGAAATATTTTATTATCATATGACTCCATCAAGTAAATGGAAGGAAAAGGACAGCAGTAGGCTTCTTCAAAGTACCATTAAAGTAAATAACATTAAAATTCCTATATCTATATGTCTCCTTTATAGCTGTGGCGTTTCAATACAAAGTGAACAGACTGACCGAGTTAGAGCGACAAACTCAATGCTTAAAAACCACAGGTAAAGGACAGAAAATAACACAAGAAGCAAAGGAACAAATCAAATTGCTTCATAGCAAACTTAATGATTTAAATGAAAGTACGGAGATTGAATATCCTCCAAAGGGATGTAATCAATATTTAGACTGGTCTAAAATATCTGAGAAGTTTTTAAAGGACAAATTTACTGCAGAAGATTGCCAGATTTATTGGAACAATTATTTACATCCGGATATTAATAAGAATCCTTGGACAAAAGAAGAATGTGAAAAGTTAGAGGTTTTACTTGCAATGTATAACTATCACAATTGGATCCAAATAGCTCTTGAATTAGGAACCAACCGTACTGGACTTATAGTGTGTCAATATTGTTTTCAAGTTTTGAAACCATTCGTGAAAAAAGGACGTTTCAGCGCGCAAGAAGATCAAAAAATATTGAAGTTGGTAGAGAAATATCGCAAAGGTATACTTGTTTCAACTTAAACCATTTTGGCATGTCACTGGACTTGTTTTTAGGTGATGATATTCCTTGGGCTAAATTGGTAGTTCATTTCCGTGATAGGACTCGTAATCAGTTGTTTTTCCGTTATAAATACTATCTGAGCTGTAAAGCGACTATTACAAGAGATAAATTCACATTAGCCGAAGATATTTTAATGGTAGTGCTGGTACAAAGGTAATTGAGTGTAGCGCCATCTTTAATTAGTCACAAAGCGGTTTTTTTGTTTTAGATTTGGTACACAATATACAAAAATAAAACAGTATTTCCCTAATCGTTCTGCCGTTCAACTGAAAGGCCATTATGCAGGCACATTGAAGCGATCCATTAAGAAAGGTTTTAATTAAGAAATATTTATTTTTTGTGTTGTCTAAAGAGTAAATTTCAGGTTCCTACACCCTAGATGACGATGTAAAAATTATGAAATTCGTCAGTGAACATGGCAGTAAAAATTGGACACCTTTAATTCAAACAATGAATAGAAATGGGCCTCAAATACGACAAAGATATATGACTTTGAAGCGATTTCTAGAAATGAATCCTGGCGCTGATTTAGAACAGGCTCCCCGTAGGACTTTTCAATCAATTTCAAATGATCATAGTGACCATGTACGTTATATAGCGAGTAAATTTGAACATTACAAGGCAATACCCTCACTAGAACAAATTGAGACACTGTTACAGTCGACTCCAAAGGAAGATACTGCTAATGCAAATGTTGTGTGTGATTTTCCTAAGTTATCAATGGACGAACTCTTGAAGGATTTTTTCAGTACTTCAGTTGCCATTAAAGCACAACAGACATTTCAAAAGAAGTTGGACAGTGTCGTATCAACGATCAATCAAATATTAAATGTTTTGCAAGCAAATCTCTATATACCCGAGGATTTTGACTTGCATCCTCTCCTGGATCAGAGCGATGTTGACATTTTAACAGCTTTAACTGCACAGAAACCACGTAGCAAAGATGGAGGATGGATTATACAAAATAATACTAATTCAGTGATGCAGGTACTGCCTCCCACTCTAGACTCGCTGATCGGAGTTAGGAATTTATTGTTAAAAAACCGAATATTTAGGGAAAAATGCGCTAAAAAATCAAACATTTTGGAAGATTTAAGGTAATGGGAAGAGGTTTCAATTTTGAATTGATTTTAAAATATAGTACTTTTTAGCAAAGAAAAAATAGAAAATCGTATGTCCTGGTATATAAAAAGTCATATTTCGCGTCAATCAGCTACGGTTCATGAAAGCCTTGTATTTGAAAGACAGCTTTACCACAATAGATTCATGAGTTTGTTCAAGTTTCCTGCGATAATGTCTTTAGTGAAACCTCCAGAGATGATAATGAATAAAATTTCTGAGAGAAAAAATTAAAGACGTATCAAAGAGGAAAATCGACTGTGATTTCAAGCAGTGGTAGTTTAAATGAAGATAGATCTTCACATGGAAAATCTAGTATGATGGTTGAAAGATTAAAAAAACAAATAGATGAAACTTTAGATGGATTACTACCTGTTAAAAAGTCAACTAAATTGAAAACATACGCCAGAAGATGTAAAGAAAATCTAACATTAACGGAAAAAGCTATGCCAAATTATATTTCAAATAACAAATCTATTCCGAACCGAACGAAAAGAAAACCAGAAGAAGCCCTTGATGAAGTGACGGGACCCGTAAAAAGATCTGCAACAGTTTCCGTACAAAGCTATATACAAAAACCTGGAAAAAGTGACGATTTGAGAGAAAATATTGCCCAATTGGACAATAATTATGATAAAATAGATAATGATAAACGCGATTTAGAGTTGTTAAATACTATTTTAAGTCAGGAGACTTGTGATATAAAGGAAGAAGACGATTTTGAATTTGAGCTGTGGACAAATTCGTAATTACATAAATATTTTGTATCTTATTAATTACAATTTAAGTTGATTTACAAATATGTTATTTATTTTAATTTAGTAAATGGGAGAATATTGTATATCAAGGGGATGAAAACAATTTGCAAAGTTTACTTTTGGACGAGTTTCACTTTTTTACTGCTCCAATTGCGGTCATGCAATTTTTCATGATAATTGTATGGAAAAACGATTTTATCTTGAAAACAAATAGTGAAAATTTGACAACTGACAACATTTTTTAAAATTATTACTGAACACTTATATGAAAAAATAATTTTAGTGCTTCTAATATCAGGCCGATATTTTCTACATAATTCGTGTGGTAAAAAGAAAAACAAGGAAATGTTAACAATACAGTTCAGTCTATTCACTGAAGATGCGATGTAATAAATTAATAACTCCAGAACACTATTAAACACTCCACAAAAGAACTTTAAACAATAATATAGCGTCAACTAATAACATTTGAAATGACAGATAAAATGGCGAAGGACGTTTATTTGAGACATAAGGCCTAAAATTGCTTAACTTAATCCACGACCACAGCGCCCTCTAAAAATGCTTTCCAACATTTTTCGAGAGAGATAGAATTATTCCCATTTTAATATACAAGATAAAGATATCATAACATAGCAAAAGCGAATACTTTTCCAATACAAGTTGAACGTCTCAGGGTTGTCTCTATTTATCAGTGACCAATTATTTGGCACATTCCTAGATTCTAGCAAAAAATGAACCTAACCTAAGTTTTTCCTCATGTCAACACTGATCAAACGCATTTCTTAGTAAAAATGAAATACCACAAGAAAAATAAGTTTAAAACAGTACCGAAAGCATCAGAAAATAAAACTGAAGACCTGCCAATTGAAGATAATTACCAGGAGCTGCCGAAATGGTACGAACAAGAAATTGCATCAGGTCATAATACTGGGGAACCTGTAACCGAGCAAACTTTAATAGAGTTGAAAGAGGAAGCAAAACAGTGCCATGACTCTGAGGTGGCAAATTACAATATTAGTGAGTCGTTTGTACACTTGCATAGTATCAAACAGTGATTTAATGTGTTCTCTATTTAGAAAATTCTAAGGCAAATTCAAATTTCCAATGGATGAAAACTGTCATGAATAAGGGTACAGTGAGTGATAAAATCGCTGCCCATACAGTAGCAATTCAAGACAATCCTATTTGTAATCTTGAAACTTTAACTACTCTTGTTAACATGGTGAAAGTGGGCAAAAAGAAGGAATGTTTCACAGTAATGGGTAAGAGACCATCATTTCCTAAATAAACCTAGAAAATTTCACTTAAATATATTTTTAGAAACACTTACTGAGCTTTTCCTGTCTGATCTGCTGAAACCTGACCAAAAACTCACTCCATTCCATTCGAAACCTTTATCAACAATAAACGAAATGTCTTCAGGCAATGCCATAACGAGACGAAAAATCTTAAGTCGTTGGTATTTTGAAGATCAATTAAAAGAAGTCTTTACCTCATTTGTGTTAGCACTAAATCGAGCCGCACAAGATACAGTGGAGAACAATAAAGAAAAAGCCATAACTGCAATGTTTAAACTCCTTTGTGGTAACCCAGAACAGGAAAAGGTAAGTTCTATTGTTGTTAAAAAAATGTCAGAACAAAATTACTGTCAATCTTCCCCGGGGAGCTCCAAAAGAATTTTAATTTGTTACAATAAACCGTTTAAACCAAATCAAGATGAACTGGTTGAAAATAGTGACTGCAAGTCAAAATACAAGAAAATTATTGTCATTAAAAAGTTAAGACGGTTGCAATCGTTCGATTCAGTAATTAAAAATACGAGAGAACAGAAAAGCGAAGTGATAAGGGGCAAACTGAGTCCTAGTTGCAAGAAGGAAGTATTTATTGCAAAGAAAAAGACTCCGTCGGATGATAAAAGCGAAAAATTAAATTACGTTTGTTTTTATAACAATATTCTATAATAAAATGGTCAATTTTGATGTAAGTAATGTAATCAATTTTTTTTAACTAGAATCTCTTGACGAACATCATTAATAAATTGGGAGATCCATCGCAAAAAGTCGCTTCCAAAGCCATTTATTGCCTCACTCAGCTATTATTCAAGCATCCAAATATGCAACCAGTTGTTCTTAAAGAAGTTGAAAAGTTGCTCTTTCGATCAAATATCAATATGCGTACTCAATACTATTGTCTCTGCTTTTTGAGCCAATTCTATTTGAGTCATGAAGAAAGCGACGTTGCTAAACAGCTTATTCAGTTATATTTAGCTTTTTTTAAAGCATGCGTTAAAAAGGTATGTAGTAAAGTTTATTTATTTATTAGAATCTAAAACTGAATGCTTATATATCACCGTATGATGAGTTCTAGAAGTGTTCTGATCAATTCCTGCTTGAATTTTTTTTTTTAATATTAGGGCGAAGTGGACAGTCGAATGATGTCCGCATTGTTAATGGGCATTAATAGGTCATATCCCTATTCAAAAATGCAATTTGAGGACCTGTCGGCTCACGTGGAAACTTTCTATCGTCTGGTACACTTGGCAAGCTTCAATGTAGCGCTGCAAGTGTTGATGCTCCTTAACCAAATCAGTGTAGAAAAAATGGCTGATCGGTAAGGGTTCAACTTATATTAAATTCTTTTTAATTTTTCATACTTTGTAGATATTATGCTGCTTTATATAAGAAGCTGGTTGATCCGAAGTTACTCACCACTACCCATCAAGCCATGTTGTTATCCTTACTTTACAAGGCTATGAACAAAGATACTCAAATAGGGCGTGTTAAAATGTTCATTAAACGCTTATTTCAGATTTCCCTATTTGTTCAACCGGCCTTTTGTACTGGAATTTTATATCTGATTTCACAACTTTTATCCGCAAGACCTGAATTGCAAGCATTGACTTTAGAACCAACCAAAATTCCTAATGTGCTTCTCGATGACGACGATGAAGAAGAGAAGTACTACGATATTAAAATAGAAGAATCTAACGATGATATAAATACCGACGATAAGTCTGGGGCAGATAATTTAAATGTGGAATTTAAAGGTTCCAGTTGGCGGCATAATAAGCAGTCTACCAGGAAGTCTGTGGTTAAATATAATCCCCTTGCCAGAAATCCTCTTTATGGAGGTGGAGAATTTTTGGCGTATACAGAATTAGTATGCTTAAAACACTATTTTCATCCCACAGTAGCTTTGTGGGCAAAAGAGGTATTCGCAGGAAAAAACTAACTTACGCTGGCGATCCATTAAAAGACTTCACTCTAATTCGCTTTCTGGACAGATTCGTTTATAAGAATCCCAAAGTTTCAAATGAAAAACCATGTGGAGCGCATCCAACTTTCGGAAAAAGGAAATTTTACAAACCCAAAGGACTGAAAACGTTAGCAGTGAACTCGAGAAGTTATTTAAATGAAGAAAAACAAAATATACCCGTGGATGAATTGTTCCTATATTCCTATTTGCAAAAAAATATAATAAAGATTCTGAAGAAGACGATGAAAAAGATAACAGTGATTTGGAGTCGGTGCAAAGTGAAGAATTCGAGGAAATGTTAGATAAAATGACTGGTTTTAAAAAGGTATGATCAACTTGAAGGCATTGTTGTCTTTATGAGGAAAATAAACTTATAGGATGATGATAACAATGAAAAACTGGATTTCATGGGCGAAATTGGGGAGAGCTTAAAAAAGAAAAAGAATCAGAAAAAGAGAAAACATGATGAGGAGGAAGAAAAAGAAGAATCAGATGAAGAAGGAGAAGTTGAAAATGAAAGTTTCGACGAGGAAACTGACGATATGGATTTGGAAGCGACAGAAGAAGATTTGGGTATAATTACGACTTTTAAAAGTAATTCTTTTCTGAATTGCTAGTTTTTCAGAATTAATCGGTGACGTTAGTGATGATGACGATTTAGAATTCCTCTCAGAAGATTCAGATGTGGATCATTTACCATCAAAAAAGAAGTTGAAAAAGGACGATGTATCGTCGGTATTTGCATCAGCAGAAGAGTTTGCTGCCTTGCTGGACGATGAAGGAGGTTCCAAAAAGAAGCCCGGAGGTTCTAGTGCTATGGCCAATAAAGATCAAGCCAGTGAGTATTCGAGTTATTATATCCGTCCTATTTATTTATGGATATCCTTTCGATTTTAGGCCAAAAACAATTGACTTGGGAAGAAAACAGGAATAGATGGATTAAGGGTTTCAATAAAGCAGTGACAGGCAAAGACAAGAAAAAAGGATCGAATAAGATCCTTAACAGAAAGAAAAGCAAAAAGCCTAAAAAAAATAGTTGAAGCAAACATAAACGTGTACAAATATATTTTTAGGTATTATTTACATGCTATTGTATTGAATTAATCACAGGAACCATCCAACCACCCATCCCTCCATCGCTCATTCACTTTTGAGCAGTCAAATACTTTTTTTCCAACTTTTACATTGACTTTATTATGCAGTCTACATAGCCATTGAGATAATTCTTCTTGTGAGTTCACATTTGGAGGATCAATTTTTAATCTACAATAAAGCAATGATAGTCATTCAGCTCTTTTTCTTACGGTAGAATAATACTCTTCTCTTAAATCTTCAGCACAAGACTGACAAGGATAAAATTTAGCAAAAACATTGAAAAAAGTCTTCATATCGCATTTCTCAGTTTGTAAGGGGTGTTCTGGATATTTGGCCGCCATGGTATGCAGCAAACCCCATGATTTGTTTCCTAATTCATCTTTATCCAAAGGACAATCATTTCGTCTGGATTTTACATGTCCTTCAGACTATTGATAGGGTTAAGAAACAAAATGTTACGCAACATTACGCTTTACTTACATCATTTATGTTTGAACTATCACTGTTATGCATCCCTGTTACACTATTATTCCCATTTTCGTTACCTTTCTTCTTTTTTGTAGATTTTATATAGTCAGAAAAACTAGAGCAGGAACGACACTGTTCATTATCCAAAGGTGTTGGCCGTCTGTTCATATCATTGAATATTGATGCATATTACGGTCAAAGCTATAAAATTTGATGAAAAATGTTTAGAACTTGATCTAGATGATGATGAATGAACTTGACAATTTTGAATCTGACGTTTGGCAACCCGGTACCTGCAAGCACATGTTTTGACTGTCAAATTGGCAACACTGGCTTGAATATTACGCAGTTTTACCATTTACAAATAACAATAAATACACGAAATGAACGAAATAAATGATAATTACTGAAATATAAATAAAATAATATACTATAAATAAAATCATATAAAATCCCTATTACGGCCTAATGTCAAACAATATTAAAAAGAAGAGATCTACATCGTAACCTTAAAATACGTTTCTAAACTCCAAAACAGCTTTGTTGCTAGTATTTTTGTGAAAGATGCCAAAGAAAGAGTCTCGTATCAAAAGTCTCAAAGACGATCATTATTCCAGACACCGTAGTCGTTATGTAAATCGGTCGCCATCTCCTAGTTCAAAAATGGACAGATACCCTAACAAGAAAAGCTCCAGGTCAAAAAGTCCCAAACGAAGACATCGTAAGCGCCCAAAGTCAAAGAATAGGTCTTCTAGTTCTAGTTCCAGTTCCAGTTCGAGTACAAGCAGCGATTCAGATAAATCGGTTAAATTGCTAGAAAAACTTGAAAAAGAACGTTTGAAAATCATTGAAGAACGTAAGAAGCAAAAAGAGTTATCAAAAGCTGCGGAAACCGCCGAAGAAAAACGTTTGAGACGTTTAAAGAAGAAAGAAGAAAAAGAACGTAAACGAAAAGAACGAATGGGTTGGGATAATGAATATCTACACTATACAAACAGTGATAATCCATTTGGAGATGGGAATTTGTTGTCTACCTTTGTTTGGTCAAAAAAATTAGCCAAAGAAGGTTTGACTAATGTCAGTCATGAAGAATTGGAAATGAGAAATCGTTCAAAACAAGAAGAAAATAAGAGAGAATTGGAGAAAGTGAAGAAACGACGATTGGAACGTGAATTGGAAAGACAGAGGCGTGAGGACGAAAATCAATTGCTTCAACGTAGCAAAGAAGCTGCGCAATTTGAGGAATGGGAAAGACAAGAGGACCAATTCCATTTAGAACAAGCCAGATTAAGAAGTCACATAAGAATACAAGTAAGTTTTTTGACTAAATTGACTTTTAAGAGAGACCACACCGATTTTTACGTAGTTTTCACAGTATGTTTATTTCCCTTCCCAATATTTAAAAATTTAAAAAAGATGGTATTTCCAACAATTAGGAATATCGGTGAATTTGATATTGCAGACGTCAGTACTTCTAATCGAAAAGTGAATCTACTCTGGTACGACAATCATCTCCGATTACGGGAGGGCTTACGCATCCGTTGGTTTTGAGCACCTAATCGTAAATTACTCCATTGAATTTAAGGATTCGGTAACTGATTTTCATATCAACTTGATCTAGAGATCCTGGAGGACTACCTAGGTGGTAACTGGACCAGCAAAATGGAAAAACGCATATTCCTGGCAATCTTGCGAAATATATGTTTTTCAAAAGATACCAAGAATTTCGGCTCGATCGCACGACTGAGTTTTTCTGTCTTGCTGGCCAGTTATATGTATAATCCGTTGACTGAGTACCCTCCGGACGACCGGGGTGATGAGGAGGAGGAGATTAACGAGGACCAACTTATTTGAAATCCCCATCACATAGAGGTAAGTGTAAAAATAAATATGTAAAAAAGATAGAATTACATTCCCGAGTATAGATCGGGGTAAACTCCAGGTTAAGATCAATTATGGTTAAAACAAGAATTAAATAAATATTTGAATTTCATGTGATAAAATAAGATTGGTTTTATGTCTTATCAACATTTTTTGGTTTCAAATATTTTTTCCAAATACCTTGCTGACAATGAATTTGCTTTTTTCAACGTTAGTAACCCTGCAAGATTATGAAATATCCCCAGACAAAAACTGGTTTGTTGTTATATCGTGCGGCACTTTTTTATCAATATATCGTCGATTTAGTATGAAAATCACGTTCCATTTTGCCAAAATTAACAGGAAATACAAAAAACTGTTATTTATTAGTTAGTTATTAGTTATTAGTTAGTTTATTATTATTTCAGTCACTGTTTAATACACTTAGAATTCTGCAATTTTACAGGATGATTGACTCGAAAATTGACTGTTTAAATGACATTAAAACCTTATTTTCGATAAAAAGTGGAATTGCGCGGTGTTCTTACTAAGTTGACGATATAATCGCAAAATTGGTCTTTTCGACACAAAAAAAATATAGAAAAATCGACTTTCCGTGCAATATTTTAAAAAGTTTTCTCATTTTTAAGCTCTAAACAAGCCTTTTTGAAAATTTTGTAAAAATCAGTGTGGTCTCCCTAAAGGTAAATCCAATCAGTATTTTGATTGTTCTAGGAGAAATTTGCAACCAAATAAAATGCCGTCAAAATGATCATTTGATATGTAGTTTGCAAACTGTTTTTGAACAATCAGCAAGGCGTTGGCTGGTTGGAGATTTCTACTAGAACAGACCTATTAATTTGTTTTTGAAAATGCTAAATACTTATTATTTAGGATGGTCGTGCTAAACCCATCGATCTCTTGGCGAAATACATTAGCGCAGAAGAAGAGGTGGATGCAGTTGAGATGCATGAACCATACACGTATTTAAACGGTCTTCAAATAAAAGATCTTGAAGACCTTGTAGAAGATATTGAAGTCTACAAAGAGCTGGAACGCGGGAAAAATTTGGACTACTGGAATGACATAACAGTCATTGTTCAAGACGAATTGCAGAAATTAAGGAAACTTCAACAAGACAAAGATTTTGATTCAGGAATAGGTAGACGAGAAGGCATAAATCAAGCAGTCGCTCAGGATGTTACTGCAGTGTTTAAAGGGAAAACGGCAACCCAACTTGAGGCCCTTCAAAAACAAATAGAAACGAAAATTAGTGGAAAAGCGGATGGCATTGATATTGGTTATTGGGAATCCTTATTGTCTCAATTGAAAGCCTTTATGGCTCGGGCAAGGCTTAGAGATCGCCATCAGGAGAGTTTAAAGAGAAAACTGGAAGTTCTTAAAGCTGAACAAGCAGTATCTCTTCCAGAAGGTTCTTCGGAGAAAATTTACGAAGAAATCAAATCAGAACCTGTAACAACAATTAGTCAGTCGTCTGCAGAGGAAAGTCAAAGCGACGAGGAGACAAACGAAGACGCAGCAAATGCTATTTTGAATGAATGCTTTGCAGCGTATCAAAATGGTGGATACAGTCCGAAATTATTGATTCCAGAAGAACTTGAACCGGGAACCATTGTTGTTACTGAGGAGGACGATAATAAACGTCTAGAATTCGCAAGACTTCAAGTGACTGATAAGGGTAGAAAGCTTGAGAATGTAATAACAAAAGAAGAATTAATGTTGCAAAAAGAGGCACGTAAAGGAATGGGTGAAGATGAGGCTCAATTTAGTGTGGAACAAGCTCTGGACAATCAAGTATATCTTTGGTCTGATAAATACAGACCTAGAAAACCGAGGTACTTTAACAGAGTTCATACAGGTTTTGAGTGGAATAAATATAATCAAACCCATTATGATATGGACAATCCTCCCCCAAAGATCGTTCAAGGATACAAGTTTAATATTTTCTATCCAGACTTGATAGACAAAAATTGCACTCCTGAGTACTTCCTTACGGCTTGTCCTGATAATAAAGAATTTGCCATTTTGAAATTCCATGCAGGACCCCCTTATGAGGATATCGCATTTAAAATCGTTAATCGCGAGTGGGAATATTCATACAAAAGGGGTTTTAGATGTCAGTTTCACAATAACATTTTTCAGTTATGGTTTCATTTTAAGAGATATAGATATAGGCGTTAAATTTTATGTATATTTTTGTAAAATAAAAACATTTTATTGTAATCAGTAACAGGTTTATTGATATCTTTCACATTTCGCTGAATATTTTCCTGCTCCACAGTTAACAGGAGTAAACACCTCATAATCAGCCACAGCAAAATTATAGTCCCCCATTAATATGGAAGATGAAGCGCCTTCGCCATCGTAGGTGTGTGGTAAGTTCGAATAACTGTCCATGTTGCTATTGCAATTACTTGAGATAAGTAAGTCTGCACCAGCGCCAAAAATTGGACCAGAACTAAAATATATTTCAATTTTTTACTGAAGATCCTATATAATAAATTACTAATAATAAACAATTATGCAGTCTTAGAATTGCCTGGATAGATGGAACCACTCTGAAGATGTCAAACGTAGTTGCAGACGAAACATCCAGAGCAAAAATAAATGTTTATCATTTGTCTTCAAAGTCTCATTCTATATAATAATGTTACACTTACTCTGGATGATAGCATATGGCAAAAGGTTTTTTTACCAAATGAAACTGAGTGGGCGGCAAATCTTGATGATTATACAGGGTAAACAAAAATGCGGCGGCTGTGGGAATGTATCGGCTTTTACCTGGAGGTCGGGCCCAGGGAGCATCACTAAAACCTCCACAAATTTCACCCCGCATTCCTAAAACTATAACGTAAACCGGCGAAATACCGTCGCAATGTCTATGAAACGCCGAAGCTGAATATCCATGGCTGCTTGCCCTGTATAGAAGTCGCCAGGTCTGCTTTGCATTTCCAAACCATGCGTTTAGAATTCTTTGATAATGACTCTTGTCCTGGCCTAAGGACTTTTGCAATTCAGTAGCAATTTTTACGAAATTATCTATAGTTCACCTATAATAAGGGATCCAGGAAATAAATGGGGAGACACGCGTGGCTTTAAACGTTGATCTTCTGATGCTTCCGGATATTTACTGGGTAAAGCTGCATGTCTGTATCTCTCCAAACTGAGTTCCATAGGTACTGCGCCAGTAGGCTCAACTTCTTCAGCGAAAACTTGCGAATCTAATCGACGCTGATTTTTATTGAAATTCTTAATATTTCAGCTCTTTCGTACCTATTAACAGTAGTCGAACATGATTAATGACGTATGATAATTGTTGACAAACTCTGGCGCGTTCCTCTTCAGTCCAATGGGCAGTCGGTTGAGTAACTCCAGCTTGATATTTCGCCCAATTCAACACTGCCCTCCAAACATCTTCCTCTTCTAAACAGAGCTACAAATTAGGAATTAGATTACACATTTTTTAATCTAAAAAAAATGATTACATAGTCTGAAGAAATCAATTTGATGACGGCTTCTTTCGGAAGAGACAAGAACGAATTGGTTCTAACGCATTCCACAGCATTTTCTCCAATGTATGTAACACACCTTTCTATAAAACCTGCAGTAGCTTTGCCACCTAATGCACCAAACAAACTCGTTTCAATTAAGAACAATACACAGACCAAGAATACTTAAAAAAGGGCTTTATTATTATTAACATTTCACATTATCCTCTAATTGTGTTAAGATTAGTTCTGTCTTGAGATTTGCTAATTCAAGCCTCCACCACTTTCAGGTTTCACCATTTGAATTAAGGTAATGTTGTCTCCTTTCAGCATAATCCGTCCCAATTGCCTGCGGTTTTTGGTCTTAACGTAGTATTCTTCGGCGTCGTCTAGGACCAGGTTCATGTATTCATCAAAGCCGACAATGTGTCCCTCGATTCGTAACCTCACGTTCTCGTAAAGCCACACCTGCACTTTGGAACGGTTCTGCAGGTATCTGAAGATCAAGTTGATGGGTTGCACCATCACTTTTTGGACTTTTTGTGGTTTATATGCCATTTTTGTTAATAGTTATGCGGTAAACTTTTATCAAACAACGCTTAAAAGTTTGGTTAGAATGTTTTTGACAGATTATTTGTTAGTTGTCAAGAGAGTCATTTTGTTGTTCTTCTTCTTCTTTTTTATTGCGATGGCTCTAAGCAACTCAAGTTCAGCCAAGACCAAAGAGTACATATTGATTCGACTTAACCATCACTTAAACTACATTTCAAAAATTCTTCCGAAATTGTATGATTTTAAGGTATTTTCGTATATTTTTAAATAAACAAAATTGTCTGCTACAATTTCTAGCAATTATGGTTCAATTCAATTTTTATGATCTAAATTGACTACACATAAAGCAATTAACAGCCCTTCAACCCTAAGAGTAAGTGTGTAAAACAAATGCAGATTATATTTTTAACAAGTAAAGAGCATTAATAGCTACTTTTACTGCTTCCTGATATACTGCTTAAAATAATTAAAGAACCAAGTATGTGACTTAACACATCCATAAAGAAAAAATAATTATTACCTGCTGATCTGTCCTGAATATCCATAGCTGTGGCTAAAAATGTACAGGCTGAAGGGACTGAAAGAGTAGAGGTCACGTGGTCCTCACAGGCGTTTCTCAATTCGTCAACTCCTAATTCTTGGGCGAGAGCCATCATTTCGAAAACGCCACTGTCCTGCAATAGAATCTAAGACCAGCAATAACTATCATCATTGACTACAAATTTCCTATTGGTAATACCTTTCCCGTGTAAACGTATAATAAAAATTGTTTGAATGTTTCCGGAGGTACTTGAGGCAATCGAACAGGAGTGGGGGTACCGGGAGCCGCAGGAGAAACGGTACATCCAGGAATCCTGCAGACCTCACCCCGTTTTGCGGTTTGAAAGCTTTTACATCTGAAAACAAAAATGAAATGAGGTTAAAGCTTCGTTTTGATTTTCTGCTAAGGATCGAAGTGTGCCTTAAAACAAAAGAAAAACGCGTACTCTTGAAAAAGATCAAAGCGAAAAATAGCCAATTTTACGTTAAAGAAAGCCAAGTAGGCTTCAGGTTGTCTGTAATTAGCATCATTGCGCGGGCGGCCTGAGACTCTCTCTCTCTCAATGTAAGCAATAGATGAGGAGGGGGAAGTATTACAAAGCCCGCTTTGATGTTTGTCCTCACTCTTTAATAACGAATACGCATATAGGTATGCTGCTTATTTCACATCAACAGCTTAGGAAAACCCACTTCAACTTAATTAATACCTTGCCATTAAGATGACTCGATGCGCGTAAACTCGTTCCTCGTCTCTTCCGAGTAAAAAAACGATGTCTGCCGAATCGGTATCTTCGGAGAGGCGCTGCAGGTCATCCAGCAATCTGGGAACCCCAGCCAAAGCTTTATCGGCTGGCAATCCTGATGTATTAATGCCCCCCACTCTGGAACCCATTGTCAAATCAAGTAAACACAAAAACACAAAAATCAGGCACACTAGATTGAATTCGATTTTATTTTTGTTTTCTATCCAAATGTTATTTGAGTTAGGAGCATAGTATAACCGGCAGAAAACAAAAGACCGGCCGCGGCTAAGGTGATCTCAGATACCCACAGGTAAACTAGATGAAGAGGTTGACCGAAAAGTGGTTTGTCCGGCTTGGGTCGTAGCAACTTGGATGCTGTAAGCTAAGACTTACGTTCTTAGAGCGGGAGAAAGATGTGCCTTTTTGACAAGTTTTATTTAAAGGCGTTCCAAAGATTTATTTCTTATAATGAGTTATGTCATGAAAAAAAAATGAATTATAAACTGGTAAAAAGTTCATTTTCACGCTTTAAATTAATATCTAATCTTAAAAACAATTGACCCGTAAAGATATTTCGTATATTAAGCATAATAGAAAATTCTAAGCACAAGTCCCAATAGCCGTGATCGTCTAGTGGTTAGGACCCTACGTTGTGGCCGTAGTAACCCAGGTTCGAATCCTGGTCACGGCAATGCTCGCAGCATTGTCACGGTGGGGCTAATCTTTTTGTACTTTTTTTTATTTTTAAGCAATTTTAAATTCATTTTTTTATTATTTTAATAATTTAATTATAATAAGATTATTTAAATGAAAAAAATTTTAAAATTTTTAGTTTACATAAAAATACTACCATATGAGAAAGAAAATCATAGCCTCCGTGGCGCAATCGGCTAGCGCGTTCGGCTGTTAACCGAAAGGTTGGTGGTTCGAGCCCACCCGGGGGCGCAACTTTTTTCTCACCAATTATTTTTTACTTAAATAACTTTTTATTGATGCTATATTAGATAAACTTCTGAAATTCAAATAAACAAATTGGAATAATCCAAAAGCTTTAAAATTTGTAAATATTGTTGCCCATTAAACCAATCCCCATTCAGAAAGCACATAATGCTAGAAATTAATCAAAAATGTGTTATTTAACGTGAAAAGAAACTAATTTATTATAATTTAATTTATTTAATTTATTTTAATCAAAGTGTGAAAAAGCGAGCTGATGCAGGCAATATTACGCTTCCAAATAGCTATTCAAATGAGAAAAGCGGCTTTGCTCACTCTTCCAGACCAACCACAAACAAAAAGCCAGAATGGGAATAATAATAGAATTTAACACGTCACAAGTAAACAATCAGTATTTCTTTGTTTTATTGCATTCAACTGTTTCTAAAGCCAACGCTATATTAGACAAACTTTTATCAATAATCAAAATACCCCTGTCAGTTTCATATTAAAACAATTGATAAGTTCACCTAACAAAGTTGGTAACAATGGCTTTTCATTTAAACTTTACTCTAGTTTTGGAGGACAAACAAATGAAAGCGACCGGACGCCGATACGTTTTTGTTTATCTTTTCGCAATATCCTAACTTTAATTTTCTCGCAGTCGACGTGGAGCAAAAAAAAGAGGAATAAAACGCCCGCAGGGTAAATAAATTGCCAATCAACATGTCTTTAAACGAGGCCCTCTTCGATACCGTTTCCTCCCCTAGGTCGGCGCCCTTTGACGCCGTCGTCGTAAAAGGTCCTCTCTGGCTGGTGTCGACCAAGCAATTTCGACTTTGCCAAAGCGATTTTCAATCGGCATAAAAGTGTTTCCAATTTTTGTTCTTTTAGCTTTACCTTTGAACACACTCACACACACACAGAGAGAGAAAGAATTTCCCTATTTCGAGAATAAATAGAAAAAGAAATAAGCAGGCAGTGCAAAATTGAATCGTTATTACGTCATAAAAATAAGAGAAAAATATTGGCACCGCAACAGCAACGTCTGGACATTGACAAGAGGACAAATTGCTAATTACACGGTTGCCACATGTGCGACGTAACCGCGACTAAATTGAACGTGTAACTGAGTTACTAATAGCGTTACGGAAAGACCTTTTGTCCCCGGTTCCTATATATGGAGAACGAAATTTCCATCAAAGCCGGCGGGGCAGGCAATAAAGCCAATTAACTACCGACGATACATGCAAAATATAATTATGTAAAGTTTAAAATATCCTAAAAATTCATTTCTACTGATTGAAAATATAAGATGCAAACGGCCTACTAGAAAACACTTAAATTTACTTAGTAATTGTCTTGTTCATTAAGACAGATAAGACACCATGACGTTATGAAATCCATCTATTTTTGTGCTGATTTCAGACAGTACTTATTATGATTGATGATTTGTGATGATGACAACATAAAAAACCACATAACAAATGTAATAATAATTAAAAAAATAAATAATTTAAAAACAAATACTCATTGTATTTAATGTTCTTTTTTGGGCTTTGAGCAATTTTGGAATTGGTTAAACAAAAGAAGCCCCAAATTCTGTCAGTTACTTTATATGTCAAAGTCAATGTCACTAATCATTGTTTAACGATATTTTATGTCTTTTAAGAGAAAATTACTTACGTTTGCACTTCGTGTTGAAGAATAGACCCTTAATTGCGTTGAAAATTTATAGAGTTAAAGGAAATGGAGCTTTCGGCGTTGAATATTACAAATTTGAAATTAAATCGCGTACGCCATGAACGGTGACAAGGCATGACGGCACAATAATGGTCGGCCATGTTGTTTCAGGAATAATTTAATGAATTTTTCAGAGGAAATTAATGGAAAATCAACAGATTATGTATTTGTGAAAAGGACGAAAAAATATCTTGCTTCGGGAATTTTAAACGTTTTTGTCCAATTCCTATAATAATTTTTAAAATTTTGATACATACGTTGGTTATGTAACCAAATATAGTTATGAAGTAAGAAGCCTAATCGAATGAAAGCATATTAAAACGGCGAACAAAATGTATTTAAAGTAAAGTGAAACAAAAGAATACCTTTTTCTGACGTATTGTACGTTACAGGTTTGAAAGTGCTTGAATACCTTACTCGAAAGAGAATAGCTACGGTACCACTTATACACCGCTTAAATTTCTTCATCATTACTTGCCACATAATCATTTTTAAGTGGACGAAAACGTGATAATCGCTTGGGGCGACCTCAGAGGAATAAAAAGGATATGAGCAACATTCAAACTGTAATCTTTGAACGGATGTAGTTCTCAATAATCAACCCTTTTTCATCCCACAAAAGCGTTAGGTACCATCCTTTCCTTGTAAGAACTGTATGTGCAAAGACGTAAAGAATTTTTATTTCATTTTGCGTTATATTAAGAGCACTCCCCCTCTAATCAATACGTTGTTATTATTAGAGAAAATTCAGGAAATTTGTAAGAAACGAGAATCCGGACAAATCAATCGGCGGAGGTCCAGTAGAAGATGAGACAATAATTGTCCTCGAATGTCGCCCCCAAAGAAATAACAAAACCAGTGTATTATTTCTTCGTGATTACTTTACCAGAGCCCCCGAAAAATACGGGAATATTGCAGTATTAGTCATAGTTTAGTCGAGTTTGCTTTGGGCCGTCTTAATAGGGAGGACTTTTGACGGATCATTCGTCCCCCGCGCTTATACAGGAAACAAGGGTAAGACGTCACGTAATCTCAACTTCAATACACTTCTTTTACTCATCTGGTGTGTAATAAGAGTAAATTTTTTTCACGTGAATATATATTGGAAAATTTTACAGGCAAACGATTTGGAAAAGGGGAGGTGAGAGGACCTTTAATATAACTGCTTTCGCCCTCGATCCCAAGTAAGATTCCCACATAACATAAAGCAGTTTCAAAACGTAAACGAGCTTGTGAAAAAACAAATAACAAAACGAGAATTATGGCCGACCGAATGTTTTAATTACGAAACGATTAATCTCTCGATAAAGTCGCAAACATGTCGGGGAAATATTTGGATTACTTTTTCCCATAACACACACACATACACACACTCCGGTCCATGAGCCATGCTTCCGTTAAATTTATTATATTATTTTTGTAGGAAGAGAAGGAATAAATAAACGAACGTTTTGTTCTAAAGAGAGAGAAACTTTCCAATAGAACATTGGATTTATTAGTTATTCTTTGGAAATTTCCATTTCGATGCTGTAATGGTTTGCATTGAATAGGTTAATTGTTATTAACAATTTATCATATAAAGTAGGAATTTATACTTTTTGTCTTTCAAAATTTTGATTTATTTCCATCTTGAAAACGTTATCCTTAAAAACAAAAGCGCTACCGATTAATAATGAAAGTTACAAGCGTAGGCGAAACACTGGATCGTACATGTTGAAAATTGTACTGATTAATAGGCCTGAGCTTCATCATGTCCAGCATCTTCTCCTACCCTTTTAACACATATTTCCATCAATTCGCATAAATTACCATGCTGATTGAA
This sequence comes from Hypothenemus hampei, assembly GCA_013372445.1. Classification (NCBI taxonomy): domain Eukaryota; kingdom Metazoa; phylum Arthropoda; class Insecta; order Coleoptera; family Curculionidae; genus Hypothenemus; species Hypothenemus hampei. Next base: position 785,263 of record JABRWK010000002.1, on the reverse strand, counting down.
CACGTTCCGCTTCCAATATTCGTCGTTAAACTTATCCACTACCAATGTATGCTTTAAGGAAAGAAATAACAAATTTTTTTAACTTAAATGGCGTATTTTTTATGCTGTCACACCGTAAAGTCCTCGGAGAATTCCACACTTTTCAGGTCGATTTCGAAGTCGAGTTTCTTGTACCCTTCTGGCGTTGTTGAGCTTAAATTTCCATGGAATAGCACTCGGGCCAGCCGCCTGGCATTTTTTCAAGTTGGTCACTTTGATTTTCGTCAGTTATTCTTTACCAGTATCTCAACCAAAGCTTTAATATTGTTTTTAAATTAATAGATGCACTGGGTATGAAATATGTAGCTTCATTCAAGTATAATGTAGTACATTGCATGGCTAGAGGGATGCTGCACCACTATCGTCCGCAGGCACGAAAGTGAGCTCTCATTCCTTTGGAGTTTCTAACTACTTAATAAAGATTTGTAGAACATTATTAAAATAGGATTAAGGAATTTCAATCAGACAAGCATCGTTTTCAATTGTGTGTACTCAATCTTATTCAAGAGCTTTACTTTGATGAACCATATACAGAGTGATTCCTAATTAGTGTTAGTAACTTTTGAATAGATATTCTGGAGTTAATATATGAAAAATTGTTCACATAAACAAACATAACCAAAAACGCTTTGTTTCGGAGATATAGAATAATTATTGCCACATAATTATGTATTAACTTTTAATAAAAATTTTGCTCAGACGTCTGCAAAGATTTGGTGTTTAATTTTTTTCTCAAAAACAAAGCCAGATACAAAGAAAAACGAAAACTCCAAAAAGTTGTATTTTTAGTTGGATCAACCAACTAAATTAAAAAATTTGAGGAACATTTACTGGGTGCTATTTTTTTCGCTAAAAAACTAACCGATCTGTCCCATGGACACGCTGCTGATAATACTTGATTAATGGTAATAAGTCCAAAGGACACCCTATAAAAATATTACCAAACTGTACATATAAATTTCATTAACATCGACAGCTTTTTTTGAAAATTGAAAAAGTATATTTTTATTACAAAATTTTAACACCCTGTATCTCTGAGACGAAGCATTTTTGGACATATGATTATGTAAACATTTTTTCATATTTTAATACCAAAATATCTATCCGAAAGTTACGAACACTAATTAAAAATCATCCTGTATAGAATACACTGTATACTATACAGGGTGATTGAAATTTTTTTACGAGCTCTATTACAAACTTTGGCATATGATGACTGAGCTAATTACAAACATTTTTTCTTAAACGAATATGTTTTTGTTTAAAAATTAAAAACATTTTAAAAAATATATTTCCATAGTTCAAGTTGATGTAACAATAATTATTATTTGTGTTATTAAAACACAAATACTAATTATTGTGTGGGCAGGATGATATCTATTTGGATACCTTAGTCAGTATTCTCGAGCTGCTTGTCTGGCATTCCCATTGGAATATCCATATACAAAAACAATATCTGCATACTCCTCAGTTGTGGATAATTGCATTTTTTATTTACCACTTTCACACTAAGTGTCAAATGAATAAACAAAATAACACAAATAACAATTATTGTTACATCAACCGTCACATTTAATAATTAAGTGTCAGGGGAACTGGCACTTCGTGGTAGCGAAACTAAGGGATTTCTTTTAACCCAGAGTTAAATCTATACATAATTTACTCAAAAAATGCATTAGATCATTTGTTAAAAAATGTGAAATGGCACGTTTATCGACGAAGGCCTTCAATTATTAGCCTACTTTTGATTAAACTATGGAAATACACTGCGGGACAAAATTAGCGGATCAACTAAAAATTCATTAAACTTTGACAATCAATATTTTCACACTCACTGATCGAATTTGAATGACTTTTTTCTCCAATTGTAACTCCATTATAGGCGAATTTCCTACAACTAGGAAAAATAACATCTTCATATCGTACAGGGGGAATAAAGAGTATCTTGTTTTTTTTATCAAAGTATAACATCTTCTGTAGGAAATACTAGGCACGAATATTGAAAATATACAGTGATGTAGTCTGGTGTTTCCTGAATATTTTGTTTTTTAATGGTCCATATATCTTGAAGGCCTCCAAAGATATTCAGTTTTGTAACATTTCTTGCATTTTATGCATTGGCAATGAATATCTTCCCAACCACTAGTCAGATTAGGATATTTTTTTTTTTCACTTGTAGGTCTATTATGGGTGAATTCTCTGTAGGGATGTCCAAAAAAGTAAAATCAACATACTATACAGAGTGCGTAAATAACGTCATGTTTTTTCATCAAAATTTAACGTCCAGTGCCAGATGACTGAGGTATATCAAAGCTATACGATGGATTAGCCTTGTGTCTTCATTTTCAGATTACCATGTGTCCAGTGAATACAAACAATGATAATTTTGTGCTAATTTTGCCCGTTAGCTGAACTTTATTAGGAAAAATACAAGATGCCTTGAAAAATTGAATATCTGTGGAAGTCTTCAAGATAAATGGACCATTAAAAAAAAGAAAATACTCAGGAGATACCAGACTACCTCACTATACAGTTTCCATATTCGTGGGATACCTGGTATTTTCCACAGAAGACTTTAAACTTTGATAAAGAAACATGACACTCTTTATTCCCCCTGTACAATATGAAGATGTTATTTTTCGGGCATCTCCTAGTTACAGGAAAATCGCCCATAATGGAGCTACAATGGAGAAAAAAATCATTCAAATCCGACCAGTGAGTGTGAAAATATTGATTGTCAAAGTTTAATGAATTTACAGTTGTTCCGCTAATTTTGTCCCGTCGTGTATATCATTTACAATATTTCTAACTTCTAAACAAAAACGAATTGGATCCATGTCCATTTAAGAAAAAATGTTTGCAATTAATCCAGTTGTCATGTGCCAAAGTTTGTCATATGATTCGCAGAACACCCTGTATTATAATTGATTGATTTGATTTGTTTTGTAAATAAGTCATGTTACTCAGTCGAAAAACACCCACCTGCATAGATTGATTTACATAACGAGTTATTTACGTTATTTTCCATAATGCTTCGATCGAAAAGGGAACTTTCTTATGCAACTATTATGAAAATTTTTTTTTAATTACTCGTCAACGATAAAAATACGGCTGCAACCACAATGTGGAACATTGTTTTTGTTTTAACAAACATCATTCGTCATTAGCTATTGTCCTACAGGGTTGTTTATAAAGGGTTTTTCATGTACAATTATTGAATGTAAATTTTTAAGCGCTGTTGTTCGAACAAGGAATTTCCTCTTATTAGAAAACACGCGAGCTAATTTCACGCTCCCATATAAAGAACGCGGAAAAACGCAAATTTTTGAAAACATATCTGTGGAAAACATGGTGCTCCCGGCCATTTCTCTGCTTACATCCTGGTTAATAATGGGAATTTTTGGTCAGGTAATTAACACGACGTCCAATCAGTTTAGTGATACCTATTTCAAATTATTATTAGGAGTACGTAATTGTGCCTTATAAATTGGAAAAATGTCCAGTGAATGGCGAGGAGCTGGATTATCAACTAGACTTGAAAGAAAATATGTATGGAGCCAAAGCATTAGGACCGTCCATGAATCTGTCTGAAACTCTCAATGAAAATTGCACAGTAAATGTTGAAATCTCTCTAAAGTCCTAATTAAAAGTCCAGGTTCTTTTAAGTATACAGCTAAAGTTGAAGTTAAAAGAGGTTCCCAATATATTGAATACACAGAAGTAGAAGGAAAAGCTTGTGAATCGCTTGACAATGTCATGAAACCCGCTTGGGATAGGTTCAAGCAGGAAACGAAACCTTCAGTACGGGGTTGTATTTTTAATCCAGTAACTTATTCAGTAAAATTAAGTGAAACATTCTAAATAACAAATGTTAGAATTCATATTTTTTAAATGAATTTCAAATGAAAAAGGACGAAGTGAAGGTACCGATACAGGCCGAGGGTGAATTCCGAGCTGAAATGCGTTTGAGCTGTGACAACGTGGAAATGACTTGTGTGAAAAGCGAGTTTGCGATTCGAACAAACGATGGTAAAAAGTAAATTTCTATTTTAATTGAAAAAATATAACATTTAGTTTGAAAAGGAGGGAGGAGGCTCTATTAATTTACCTCGTCTGTAAATTTATTTTGAGTTATTAATTTGCTGTAGATAAATTCCGGATTGAGAATTGCCAAGCGTTTCTAATAAAGCTTTCAAATCGGGCAGCCTCCGGATTTTCAGGATCCGACACCACGTGCTTTATTTCTAATAAATACGGGAGCTCGGTGGCGTTTTATTTACTTTTCGAACCTGATTTAAGATTTCCCGTTAATGAAGAGTTGTTTTTTTAGTGTGTCTTTCAGTGGTACATGTTGTCTCTTGAATGAAAATTCAAGAGACCATATTCAATTTTTTTTCAAGTAGATAATTCGAAATAAGGAATTTGAGGCAATTTCGAATTATTCTATATAAACTTGACGATTCGTCTGGTCCACAGCAATATACATGAACGTATCGATCGTTTTAGCGTCGCGGCGCAACGTTGTTTCCCCCTGCTATGTTGCCAAACTGCCGAAAATGTATTTGAATATTCATTAGTAACATGCAATCTCTTAAAAAAGGAACAAAATTATCCTTTAAAATTGCCAGCAAATATCCATCATACCCTTAAAGTACCTTAAATCAGCTAAAGGGTACTATACAAATTTTCCAACTTGTATTTTCCCTTAATTTTCTTACCAGAATGTAGTGGTTAATTCGTACGACTTGACAACATTGTGGGGTGATCGTTGTTCGCCATTTGCTTTGTTTACGGTCTTTTTTAGTGTCCCCCGAGTTTTCCGCGGCCGAATGTGACTCTTTTTTTTTCAAAAATTTCAATTTAAATATTCGCGACTGGCAAAAAATTTGAATTGTTTTTTGTGTGATATTTTTCTGTTTTCTGAAAGGTGCGGCTTGTAGGGAGGGCAAGTCTTGGAGGTTATGGTGACCAAAAGCCGGCCGCTCGTATTTCCAGAGTTGGAATAGATTTCCATTGTTATCTCAGTTGTTTTTCTTTTTTGGATTGGCTTCCGTAATTAGGCTACAAATGGATGATGATTAGGTAGGTAAGTGGTTTTTGGATTCTTTTAGGGGTTTTTAAACATTTTTTAGTTACGTGGACGCAATGGTGAATGTTTGTAATGACAATACATTTTTTGGGGTAATGACCATTGTGCGTGCGTAAATATTAAAGGTAAATTAGTATCAAATTTAATATGAAAAGATCGATGGCTCCAGGAGAGATTTTCCATTACAAAAGGGCTTTCTCAGTTCGGCCCTTCAAGCAATATTTGAATATTTATTCAAATGCGGTAGTTGGATGAACGTTAGTAGCATATCGGGGGCTCTATTCCTCCCCCAAATTCAGAAAAATTCTTATTTATTTATCCGGCAGGGAAAAAAAACAACAACAACAGGAATCGCCACGTCTCGACGGTAGAAAAGTTTGTCGGAAACATTCAGTGCACGTTCACGCTTTACTGAATTGTTAAAAGCCCGGGGAGCTTCCAGAGTTTTCCCCTTCTGGTCTTCACTCCAAATCCAGAGGTTTTAGAAAAGGGAATGGCTAATGTCTCGTTGACAAACAACCGACCTTTTAATAGTAGCTTTTACTCGTTTCTCTTTTCCAACAGACTTCCAGAAGTTACAACCTATCCAGAACGGAAAGTGCATTATTGCGTAAAACATTGAATTTAAATATAACACCTTGTATAAATCTTTAATGGAATTTAATTGCGAAACTCCCTGACTCACGTCTTTCACATTTACACGTTCAAGCCATTTTCCTGGAAAGAGAAAAGGTTCTTTTTTTTTATTGAAAAATTCCTTTTTGGTCACTAGTGGTCAATCAATCAAGTGGTTTCCTTGGAGGATTTTATGCATTAGATACTGTTACTACTTTAAATCATCCTGTATAGTGGCTGAATAGTAATTTATTCTGGAATACGAGTGTCCCAACAGAGACCGTTCCCCCAGAAAGTTAAAGTTGGAACCCTCCAATGGCAATTACTGTATTGCGCTTACCCCTAAGGGCAGAATCTTCCTTTTTTGAGGGGCGCGGCAAGACAAGAATTTCTTATCGGTTTCGATTAGGATCAAACCTGTAGGAAAGTTCTTCCGTTGAAGATTTGCACTGTTTTGCAATTTCCTGTGCCTTTTTACATAAAAAATATTTAAAAAACAAACCTTCCGTTTGGTTTTAGGTATTTGAACACCCCTAGTGTTTATAATGCACGGCAATAAAAACTATGGCCGGCACGTGTGTGGGTTTGGTATAAAATGTCTTCAGGTTTGCCTATAAATAAATGCACACAATAAAACACCTCGTAAACCTATCAAATAATTAGAGGAGTAATAAAAGTTTAAGGAAAACACCTCTATTCGAGCATCAGCCAGTGAACCAAACCCACAGTTGCAGTGTTTGTCTTAAGTTTGAACTCGAAAATAGAATAGTTTTACGAGGTTGTCTTGATTTATTGTTGTTTATTTGAAAATAATCACCATGAAATGTTAATTAAATTAAATGATGACATCAGGAACGAGATATATTCCTATTGGTTGAAAATATTTTGTTATTATATGACATCATCTTATTTGTATCCAATAGTACTGCGGAATGATTTGAAAACATCATCCTGAAATTGACCATTTGACGACAATATGTTGACATGGTATTTTGGGGTGAAAACTTGAAATATCGGTCCAAACTACAGCTTACACTCGGTCTTGTTAGAGTTATCATTTCACATGCATTTAAGTTTGCCGGAAAATTTCGCCGGCAACATCGCCCTCTTTCGGGAAATGATTTCTACAATAATTGAACGTCCAAAAATTGAATTTTCTTGAGGGTTTATTCAAGGGGACAAATCGACAATCCGAAATTCAATTAGCGTCAAAAAATTGTCGAATTTCATTCGTCGTCTTTCATACGAATAGATGGAAGAGAGGAAATTTGAAATTCCCCGTTCGTCAGAGTTTCCATTCGGTGCCCGAGAGGGAAAATTGAATTTTCCCTAGTGTCCAAGAGAATACAAAAAAAGAGAGAAAGAGTGGGGAGGCAGGGGGATCGGGCTGGCGCGGCAAGCGGTTTCGGATAAATTAAAAGTCCATTAATGTAAATAAGCTTTTCGAGATTCAAGATTGTCCCGTTCCGCCCCCCCATCGATGAAGCATTTTCATTCTTTTGCGCGTTCAGTTTTGTGGAACGACGACGCCGCCCGCGTCGCGACGCCGCTTTTTCCCATGCGCGACGCATCGCTTTTATCTGCCGGCTTAATATAAAATTTTATCAGACCGAAAGGGAAATCCTTCAGTCGTTCAGTTTCGTTGCGTTCCTCGTTCGCACCATTGCCCGCACGAGTTTTTCACGTGGCCGATATCAGTGATCAATATGCGGAAATTGTTTTTGAAACACTACCTATTTGGTTTGCCTGTCAAATTTTGACAAGTGACTTTTGACGCGTATATAGTGCAATTGTTTTTTTTGGTTTCTTATCACTTTTAGATACTTTGTGTTCGAACTTTAAGATGTAGTTGAATCTGAAAATCTCAAATTTTTTGTTCTCGTGAAAGTGGGCTTCGAAGAGGTAAGAAAATTGACTGTTTTTCAATAGAAAAATGAAGTTTTATTTAATATTTTTCGGTAACATCAGAGGTGAATTGTCAGGGATTATTATTGTCGTTCGATACGGGTACCAGTTATCTTATCTCCGGTTTTGCTACTGAAACGATCAACGAGGTATTCCTTTACACAAACAGGTATAATATTATTTGATAGGAGCCCCGATGATTGATTTGATTTCGTTATTTGTCGCCCGGTCTGACAGTTTATTATCGATTTCGTTGGTGAAACGTGCTTGTTTTCTACGACTTTACAACAGATGTGGCAACATTCTTTGACCGTTGTTCTTTAAAACCTCCCTGGAAAAGCATTTGCGTTAATACTTTAACATAAAGTATTCGGCCACATTAATAGAATTCATATCTAAGTGTACGTGCGGTTGTCAGATTTCAATAATAATCAAACTTTTTCAAAAACTTGATAACTGTCTTTCAGACATTGCTTGTCAACATTGCTTTTGATTTTGTAAGATTATCTGGACAGAAACCATCCTCTTCCTTAATGACAAATGACATGCGACAAAGAGTGCACGTCACTTTCATATCTCAAGAAAGACAACGATGACTTTGCAACGCAAACAATTTAAACAGAGAAATGCAAAAACCATCCGAGTAGGCCATTGAACAACGAGAAAACACAGACCTCAGTCGGTTTGCGCGCCAATGGATTTATGTATTTAAAATCAAAACAGACTGTCTTATGTCTCGGGACCTGATTATTCCAGTGAAATACGGTAATATTCTAGTAACCTTTGAAAAAACAAAACAAACATGTCCATTACCGCATTCCTAACGAAGGAAATCGTTTACTTTCAATGAGTACAAATGACAGTTTAAGCAGCTGTCAGAAAAAAAAACAAAAACAAATGAAATGTATTGACAACTGACAGTTTGTAAACTATCAAAAGCAATTCGTCATATATATGGGTACCAAAAGAGAAGCGAAAAAGGGCTGACGTGAAGCAAAACAGAAAAGCAATTAAACTTCGAGGAAAATTCTACGACTTATAGCAAATTGCCACTGATAGGCAAATATTTATACAGGCCGGGGCGCGTTAACTACTGTCTGAAATGGCGAAAACGCTTTTTAACAAGAAACACGATCGTAGAGAGCAAATTAAACACCACGAACCGTCGTCGCCATACCATTGTCGTCGAGATGAATTCGAATTTACACTCAAATCGATGTCTGTCTTCGTCTCTCTTTCTGTGTCTCTATCTCTCTCTTTCCTATTTCTAATGTTTTTATTGAATTTTTAATGTAGTGTTCATACTTGACTTTTACACTTGACTTGTCTAGTGGCCACGCCTCCCGTTAACAAACAACACCTCTAATGATAATAATAAAGTTGGTACGTTAAGGAAGAAAAAAGTCATTAAGCGAAAAGGGGGGACTGCTGCGCTTTGTCCCGGCGCAAAAATACCATAAGGCTTCCATAAATTAAAGGGCACACATACATACGTGAGATGGCCATCATCCATCACGTTGATGAGAAAGCCTTTTTTTATCTTGCTCCACATTTTTCCAAGCCCCGGGATAAAATATCGTGTGGTGGCGGCGTGTCACCTTCATTCATAATCATTCAGGCGGTCGCTAAATTTCATCGATCCCCGACCAAAAAAAAACAATCGACAAACAAGGATGGACCCGCGTAACTTTATTCACGTCACAGGGCCACGCCCTAGTTTAATTAACCACGAAGTCGGGCGTGGCCTGGTAATTATTACGCCGCCAGGTTCGGAAATATCTTCGGGTAATTTAGCGAGAAATCAGAAAAAATTTTCGTGGTGCTGCCATTCCGCAGGTTTCGGCGCCAGCTGCGAGTGTCGCAAGGAATATTCATTATTTATTGTGTTAAAACGTCATTTGTCATTTGAAGATAATTGGCTGCTAGTGGCAACGAGGCATGACTTGAAAAGATCATGTTGAAGATTACTTGTGAGTTATTGTTTTATGTGGTGCCCTTGTGCGGCAACACTGTAAAATGAATTAATATATTAAATTTCCTACGGAATTATTATTGGCAACATTGGAATATGGTTTATTAAATTAGAAACGAAGAAAAATGTCGTGTTTTTTTACTGTTCGAGCGCGAATCGTGGATAAAAAGTCCTGTGTGAAAATTGGAAAAAGAAAATGAAACTTTTTCCGAAGCGAAGGGAAAATATTTGAGGAAAAATTTGAATCGTAACCGGCCGTGATTGAGGTAGTAGGGCAAGGACCGAGAAGATGGAAATCCCTGAGACTCTGTGTCGACTTGGGAAAATTGAAAATTCGTTTAGGTTATTGAAAATATCAGGATATCCGATCTTGAGATTTGAAATCAGGGAGAATATGGTTGTAACGGCAACATGGTTTGCTGATAATTTCCAATTTTTTTTCCACGATTAAATTGACAGGAGTATCTCTAAGGAAAAAAAATCGAATTTGCTCTGTTGTTTCGCTTGCAGACGCGATGGAACAAAATCCCGGTTAGCCTTGAAAAGCGACCCAACAAAAAGGGACTCGAGGTGAATTTCAACTAAGGGCAAATCGCCTCTCGTAGCTCAGATTTTTGCGTTCGCACGACGGAAAACTCCTAATTCACCCCCCGGAAATTTCCCATTTTCATGCAAAACGTCGTTCCCGCGAGAAAAGCGACAGTTAAACAATAGACAATCGTCGTCGCTATTTGAGGTTAAAAATAGGTCGGCCATATTGGAAAACAAGTGAACATGCACGAGTTATTTTTTTCCTTTGACAACTATTACGATAGTTGCTTTTGTTTTCTTTCACTCGGTTGGTTATCATCACCTGAGGAGGCTTATCGAATAACATAAACGCAAAGTGGGCGTGCATTCATAACAACAACAACAATAATAAAACGCACATCATACAATAAATCATAAAATCACGGTAGCCGTGTTTAATTTTCTAATAAAATGTTGTAAATTATATTGGTGTATTGCTCCAGTATATCGGGTGTTACTGTGTAATGTGTAATAAAAGCCGCTCGAAATATTTGCACAGGCAGTAAAACTTGTATGTGCATTAAACGTACGTACATACACGTTCAGCGTCTAACCGAGATTAGATAAGGAAATGTCAATTTATCGATATCGAGGGAGAACGACTCGAAAAAAGTGTCAATGGTCGTCATGACACCTATTTACACACACCTCCTTTTATCACACCAAATGGGACATATACGGGCAAACGTCACATTACCTACATGGGAAAAATGGGGATGACATTTGCACACAGTTACGTGACAACAAAACACAATCAGAAAAATCAATCTCGATCACCATATACACGGCTGTATAAAAATGAAATTTTCAATAACCACCCTGCATATATTATTGCGAGAGGAGATTTTCGATTCTTTTTAAACCAGCGCGACGCGTGATTTTCTTTTGTTTTCGAGCGCCGCGTGTGCCTCGAGCCTCCGGTCCCGAGATCAAAGGCGGCGAGCTTGAATTATGGCCTCCCCAGGACGGGTCAATATTTTTTCAACGAGTGTTTAAAAAAGGTAGTAGTAGTGGTAGTAGTCAGGTTTTCCTCTCCTCGATAATTACTGGAATTGGGTCGTGTTGATACAAGCTAATAACCTGTTATTATCAGTGTGCGTTTGTGATTTAAGCGTGAAACAGTAGTCACAGGGCGTGGCATTGTTAATTTGGAAGTCCGATTAAGTAAATGAGCTTTAATAATGGTGTGGTAGTATTTCCGGTTGAATGTGCGTGTGTGCATTGATTTTGTTTTAAATAAATTTCAAAAATTAATATTCGAGTAACGTGAGTTTAGAAAACGAAAAGAAGAACTGTGGCGATGATAAGTTAATCGCCATTCATGCACGAACTCTTTGATCTGCTTAATAGTGTTTGGCGCTAACTGCTGAATTATTTGATGTCGGTTTCCACTAAAATAAACCGCGAGGCTACCCGTACACAAATCTTTCGATATCGCGTAGCTTGAAGATGCCTCGTTTCGCGGAAGGCTTTGCAATAAAAAAATATAATATTCATTTTTAGAACAAAACAACAGAGAATCTGTAAAAGTGATTCAATACCTACGAATAGTGTTGTTCTCTATTAATAATATTCTTCTAATTCTAATTTAAACCTATTGTAACACAAACACATTTCATATGACCAAATAGCCCTAGTGTTGAATTATGACAGGAAAGCCTTTCTTATTTCAGCCTACTGGACTAAAATGTCTACTTAAATGAACATAGTAAATGTGTTGTTAAAAATGAAAGTATGACAGGCCTTTACTGAGATGGCTTTGCAAAAAAAATCTCCTATTAACTTAAAACATCCCCCTCCCTCAAACGAAATCATGAACATGAAAGTGAACGTTAGACAATACTGATTGTGAGTGTGAGACAATACTAGATTGGCATTTGTTTGAATGTAAAAGTTAAGAATACGATTTGCATTAAAAAGTCTTCATAAACAATAAATAGCCGTGTTTAATTAAGACCATTATAATAAATCTATTGATAAATAAGTAACTCATGCGATATTATTGCATATTAGAAAAATGATTTCAGCAAAAATCAGCTACGGTAAAAAAAATCTGATATTGATATGACAATGAGAACTGTTGTGGGCTTTTTTCAATGAAGCCTACTATCAAAAATAAAATTTATTATTATAATTTGACGAATATTTTGTTTAACTTAAAGTAGATGTAACAGATCACATGACTTTGCAAGAAATAGTTACTTTGGCATTGAAACTACATTAATCTGGATTTCAAAAAACACTAGTTCTAATGTCATTTAGTAGGCGGTACAATGTAGTCGTAAATTGTTGACAAATGAAGAATGATGAAATAAAATTCTAGTATGTCGTTAATTAACTGACATTTTTCAAATTTTATGACACTTTTTATGGTTTTTTAATTTCCATATGTTAGAAATGCAGTCCAAAGAAGGCATTCAAATAAAATGTGTGACTTTTTAGAGGGCAGAAAAAAGTTCCGACTTTTCTTATAGTTTTTAAATGACATACGGGGCAGATGTTAAAGCTCCGAACAGTTCCCATTTGGAGAAAAATAATGCATTTCGTCGGCACGACGCGACACTCCAATGTGAAGAATTACGGGACGAACAAACGTGAAAAAAGGTTGCTTTTTCTAAAATCTCTCGTGGAAGCGTTGACCTTTTAATTTTCTTTGAAAAGTCTTTACTAAGCAATCAGTGAGCGCGACAAATCACCTCTCGGGTCGCTACCACGTAACAACACATTCAATACGCACGCACATACAGTTTACGTGTCGAACAAATTTTTGTATCACAAGAAACTGGATAATATCCAGACTTGTGATACTAACTATAATTTAGTAAATATATTGTACTAAATCTAGTACAACAACATAATGTAATTTCAATTAGTGTGCAAAGAATGATTTTCGAGTAGTGTTCGCGTTTCCCGAAGGAAAAACGAACTGAAAGAACGGTTTTTCATATTAATTACGGTCATATAATTTACCTTTTTTCTGACAAGGAACGATTTGTTAAAGCCATTTCGGCTGGCGAGCTTAAGCAGCTTCTAATTATAAACCGACGCTCAATTTTTCTTCTTTTTCAAAAAGGAAAACTTCCGTGCCGAGATTATTTCACCCAAAAATATTCTCGCCGAAAGGATAATTCAATTGTTAATTCATGGGTTCGCGATGATGATGATGATGATTGCAAACGATCACCTGGGAAAGGAAACGGGATACAATTAAGAGACACGGAAAACCCACTTTTTCCTTCTCTCGCTCCCCAACAATTCATACAATATGACGTTGATTAAAGTCTTCGTTAGTGGTTTTGTTATTTTGATGGAATAGAACCATCCGCACTGAGGATGCCGTAAACAAAATATAAATAATCTAGGTCTGGAATGTATTTGAAAAAAAAAAAAATAGAAAGAGAAGAGAGAGAAAAGTGGGAGGCTGAACGTATGTTTATCCATTTAATAAACCGTGGATGACTTTATTGGACGTTTCGCTTAAATTATCGGCCTGAAAAGTAAATAAACTGCGGCACAGAATTTCTCTATTATCCATGATTATTATATAAAATAGTGTATTACGTATAGAGGAAGGTAGTTCACAATTTACGCCAACGGATGATTTGCGTCCAAGTAAAGTAACATCAGAATTACCACAAAGATTTAATTTACGGTCCAGTGTTAAATACGTTATTTTTCATAATAACTGGATTGGAAGTTCAACCTCTTTTTGTCAATAACAATACAAACTTAATGAAAAATATCGGGTTTAAAAGTTGGCTGGATGGCACGGGACAAGAGGCCATCGTAATTAAGGAGGAAGAAAATGATGGGGTCAAATTTTGAACTAATTTCTAAGGTTTGATTAATAATTATGACAGTTATCAGAGAGATAGAGAAAAAACTTCTGCCGTGAGAACCGTGACAGAAATTGCCTCTAAGAAGACTTACGACAGATTTGATCAGGAAAAAGTCACTTACCAGTCGTTTCATAATGAAAAAATATTGGTTTGAAAGAAAAAAAAATCACTTCTCATTACGAAAAAGCATACGAACATAAACAAATCATCCTTCACGCAAAAACAAATTAACTCGTAGAAGTTAACTGCCTCATTTTACTGGCGATTAAAAATAAATTAGACCAGCCTCTATGGGCCGTTTATTGATGTTTGTTTAATTGAGCCATTGAACGTAAATAAAATCATAATAATCTGTACGAAATGAGACAAGAGGGTCTCTCCTTCCATTTACACCACACACATATCGATAATTCTCCATTCGACCCTGTATAGTTTTTCTTAGAAATTAATATTTCTAGTACCTACAATTGTCTGTTTATATGTATATAGATATGTACAGGGTGTATGGAATAAAAGTTTTCACAAACGAGTATCATATTTCGAATAAAATTATTTTTTAAGAGGTTTTGCAAAATTTTTACAAATATGTAGTATTAAAACATCCTATACATATTGCAATCACTGTTTTTCGTAACTGTACCAGCTGTTTAATTTAAGTTAATCTGAAATTTGCGTTTTATTATTCAGTGGCAGGACTAAATTAACTTTTGTTTCCAAAGTTTTATTTAAGATTTTGTAATTCATGTATTTCATGTGGTCAGTTTGTTTAAGATCTCATTTTTTTTTTTCAACTATTTTCCTTTGAATGCAAAATCAATTGAAGAATAAAAATAATTTTACATATTTTTTTCCAAGAAAATACAGTGTAAAATGTTTAAATTTTAAGAGGCTTTGCAAAAATAGTAGATTTTTCCAGAACTTTGGATAAAATGCTAAAATCTTTCAGTGAAAAACGATAAAAATATGTTGCATACCAGATTTCGTTAAAAGAACCATCCATCCAAATGTTATAGAATTAAAAAAATCGATGAAGAAGATAATGATGATGTTGTTGGTGAATAGTATTAAATATTATTATTAAAATGGTGGTCTCGGCCAAACAAAAACCTATAAAACAAATTGATTTAATGTGACCTGGGTGGACCCAGGGCACCTACCGGTTCTTCGTGGTGGCATACCTGACACCCCGATGATTTATAGTCCTATTCACTAGGCAAACAAGGGAAAGCAAACTGAATAATAGACGGGTCGTGTAACAATACTGAGACCACTACGTTCCTCAATTCCATCAATCATATTGGTGACAAGGAAATTTTCAAATTTTCTAACCGATTATAATGAAGAAACGTTTTGAATTGGGGTTTATGAAAGCTATGCAAATGTCAATATCGTATAATGCAGTGGTTTCCCAAAGAGAAAGCTTAAGTAATTTCGGAACGTAGCGACAAGGTACGAACGTCGGTACCTTAAAATAAGAACCAGATCGACAAAGTCAATAAATCATTTATAAATGTTTAAGGCGTCTCACGCAAGAAGTATTTTTCCGGATTAAAAATTTGATGTCCTCAGTTGTCCATTAAACGGTCTCTTAGCCTATAGAATGTCCAAACTAAAAGCGGTTCATTGTTTAAAAGATGTCAAAAAGGAAATAAGGCGATTATTTCATTTTGCTTTGACAGGATTAATGTCATACCGATTTCATATAAAGGCCAAGAAAGACAATTGTTAATGACAGTTAACGTTTGAAGGACCTATTCGAGAAGATACACATTAAATACCAATTGCAGAATTGTGAACTATTGTTTTTTTGGCCACACCCAAAGATAATCATTAGGCTGTTAATCATATTGTGATGTTGGAATATTAAACTCGAAAGGGAAATAGAATCCGTCAACCGACTTTAAACCCGTATAAGGTTTCACCTGGCCAAAGATAATAATTTATATTCCCTTCTAAAAAGGTCTTTTTGTGAAACGGTATCCATCATTTTCGTTGAATTTAAATTTCAAGTTTTATTCAAAAAAAAGCCTCCTTAACTAACAAATTGTGGGCTTATTTCTGGAAGCCTTTGCGAAATTCGGTTTCAAATAATGAGTAAAGGTGAATGGTACAGTAGTTTTTCGTTTTAATCCACTCAGAAATCAGATTCAATGGTGGGCTTAAATTAGGCAAAAATTACCTACAACACTTAAATCAAATTTTAAATCTTATATCTTTAAGTCAGCAACTTTAACACATTCAGGAAAACAAATCAAACATTGGTCTGCACACTACTGTCAAAAAGCCTTTTAAGAATACAGCAAATAAGTGATTGCCAAGTGTAAAGTTTAGTTTTAACAAAAGATAAATATTAAAAAACAGTTGTAGAAGCATGTTTTCATCAACTATATTTTGCCTAATTTGCTTTGTCTTGTTAGCATCACTTTTTAAAACTATGAAATGATTGGCCTACATCTTGGAGGCTTCGCAAAATGCAATGAGTAATAGTAGGCTTAAATTACAAACGAGTCATTATGCTAATGCCATGTTGAACACATTTTCAAAGCCACCCTGTAGAAAATATTAAACACGTTTAATGGTTCGAGTTTCTCAAAGTCCATTTTTGGCGCATTAACAATTTTTAAACCTACACAGAGAGAAAGACGTTGAAGTAATTTTAAATTTAAAATATGGCCGTAAACAAAATCCCGTTCTGCAACACTGTGCTTGTTGCCAGAACCGTATAGAAAATATAAAAAGTAAACTGTCACACACAATATTATTGTTATTTGCATTGCCTTGCTCGTACAGGACGGGACTCTTCGTAAAACCATAGAAACTATATGTGAGAAAAACGGACGTCACTGTTTCAAGACGATTGGACAATAATTTTGTCGTAAAGTTGGCAATAATGAGGTCGATTGTGGCGCCGACACAGTCGTTACTAAATTAATTTGTCGAGCCTTATCGATTGAATATTGGGGACTCTGTATTTGAACAGAAAACAGCGCAATTCGTGTAATGTGTCAATTAATACAATGTTACCGTATGTTGTTGGGTACCTGACCACCGTACATCCCAGATATGACTTATGGTAACTTCCAAATCTGGTAACTATTATCGTGTAGTAGTGCAACGCACGTTGCATACACACCGTCATGTCATAATTCATTTTAGTTAAAACGTATAGTGCAGGAAACCTCGGGATAATTTAATCGCAATAGAAATTTTCTTGTTTTTTGCGCGTAGGTGGCCCGTTTGGACACTCCCTAATCGGATCGTGGCTGTTGTCATGGGAAAAATCCACTGCCCACATTTACGAATCGAACTAGACGACGATGTTTGTTCGGAATTTTCTCGCTCTCAACAGGAATAATAAAACACCACTTTGTCACGTCAAGTGGGAACAAAGCGCGTTCCTGCGGCTGAGGGCAATTTTCAAGTTTTAATTAGGAAATCGGGACGATTAATCGGAAAACGCGGCCCCGTTAATCGAATAATTAAGAAACGATTGTGTTTCGAGTGGTTGGAAAATTAATTGGCACAAGTTTTCTAAATGGAAAAATGCCTGTGAAAGAAGATATATACTACTGCATGCCATATGCAAATCAAGCAAACCGAAAAAAAGTCTTGTTCCAAGAGAGTTCATGAAGCGCTTTTACCGCAGCAGGAGTCTCGCAGCGCCTCGGCAGTCTCGCAGGACGGTCAAAAAAGATGATAAATCACGTGCACCTTCACCTCCCTTAACCTCCGCCTGTCTATTAAATTAACTACACAGTCCCGCCGTATTGGACGTGTCCGTTTGATCTCGCGCCATCATTTATCGACGGTTCCTGCAATGAATATTTCAAAAAAGAATAGCCTGGTCTGCTAGCAGGACTAACAGCCGCAAGATGTTCGGTACATTATCTTCTTAATAGCGTAATTAATCATCAATGTTTGGACTGTTATCGAGTCAGGTCTTTTCTTCGATTGTTACTCGTATTGTATTAACAAATTCATATAGAGTGTCCTAAAAAAATTATTAAATTCTCATAGAAATAACAGTGAATTGACAGTTCTCAGCTCAATCAGTTATTGACTTAGTTAATAGTGATTTAAGTAAAAATAAATGTTCCAACTACTTAACCACTTTGAAATATTGATTCACCCTGTATATTAAAAAGTCCTCTAAAAAACTGATATATACAAGGTGTCGGCCATTCAAAAATGAAATATGACCCTTGAGCGTGAGCGTGAGTGTGTGTGTGTGTGTGTGTGTGTGTGTGTGTGTGTGTGTGTGTGTGTGTGTGTGTGTGTGTGTGTGTGTGTGTGTGTGTGTGTGTGTGTGTGTGTGTGTGTGTGTGTGTGTGTGTGTGNAAGTCGATATGTAAGAAATTGCAATAAAATCCCTTAAGACTTTCTTTATTTCATATTTTGGGTGTTTGAATGCTCCAGATTTGAGATCGTGCGACTGACATTGTTGTACTACAATTACATTTAGGACAAAATAGAGTTTTCAAACAATAAATCTTCTTAAATTCCCATTGAAACTGACAATTTCACGTACACAAGTTTCAGTTCGCACAGGGTAAACTATAGAAAACGCCAAAAAGTTGAAAAAGAACAAGTTTCCTTGAGGTCTTCTATTTAAATAGCATTGGCCATTGTATTAATGAGCATCCCTACCGAGAATATTTCCGTGATTTACGATGTCTGTGAGAGATTTACGATGAAAAAAACGTACTGCCCTATTTTGAAATCAGCAACTTTATGGTCACCATAACGATTTTACGACCCGAAACATTTCCATTTCCTTTCACACTCAAACAGAGCACAGACCCAAAATGAAGAAAAATGAAGTCAGTTGGTGCTGTTCTGTGTTACATTTTTATTCTACATATTCAGTACTGTTCGAGAAGTTCTTCACATCAGGGAGGTGATGTGCAAACAACACAGTTTACCTTAACAATTCTACCCTAGATATTGTCAAAATAAGAACTAAACGGTAAAATACACACTCCCAATAGATCTGCTAGGCCCTGACTATATGGTGTAGCGTTTTGTTTATTGAGTCGATTTAGATGTTTCTTAGAAACGTTATTATTATTATTGTGCTACGTGGAATATTTATGCGAGGACACGGTTACCAATAATTACTATCGAAATATCGTAATGAGCCTACTGACGCTGATTATCATGACAATGAGGACCCAACACGATGCTCCGAATAAATTATCGACAAAAAAGTAACGGCATTTGTTTGTTTTTGACATTTTTCACTTATTATAAGGATTTGTGTTAAATGTCATGCAGACAATTCTATCCAATCAAATCAATCAAAAATGGGTCATTTGAATGAAACGAAAAAATTCGAAGAAAATTTTCTAAAACGATATTAATTGCTGTAGTCCAAAGATGTCAGTTTTAGTCACGTTATCAATAAGCTCACCTTGGTTTCTGCCTTATTGCGTCTGAAGATGCTCATCGGAATTGTGAGCGAAACGTCAAATGTAAGAACCTTTGGACCACTGCCGAATTAAGTCCGAATGAAAATTCTTATAACGATTTTTTCAACCGTGAAAGCCTATAATCTTTTATTAAAATAATTTTAGTTGACAGTCGACAACTAACGTCGTTCCCATGTTAATGATGGGCAACTACACCAACGGGAGCCACAGGATTTAATATAAATTATTTTCGAGGTGTTTACAATTTTCATTCACGTCCAAATGTAATATAGCCAATCGGAATCACGATAACGAAACGATTTTGTATGCGTACAACGTGAATGTTTTTCGATATTTTGTTTTGTGTAAAAAAGGAAACCAACTATGAATAGAAAATTCAATCTATAAATCAATGACAATGTGGAATTTTTTTCCCGCACATAAATGTCTTAATTTCACTGACAACTGACAGTTAGCTGAAAACGTCACTGATTTCGTGTGAACAATGCGCAGCTCGTTGATCCCGGTCCACTTCTTATTCACCTGCCAGCAGCATCAGCAGCAGCAGGAATAACCATTAAAAAGTTCGAGGATAATTTATTCTAATTTATCCGTGACGCAGGCACTTAAAACAAAGAAAAATGCACCCGCATCGGATCGCCTGGCATTTTCCAAATCATAAATCACTTTTTTTAATTGGTCGGATTCGCTTTCTGTCTGTCAAATGACTTAATGGCTATGGGGACAGGAGGCACCAGTTTTTCGATGGTTCCATTCAGCGATATTCAGATACTTTTCGACTGATAATGTGTCTTTTAGCGTCAGTTTTGGGGGCATTCAAGTAATGGATTGTGGTGGAATTTCAGACCAACCTAACTAGTAGTTCCATTAATTTTCGGATTAAGTAATAATCCTCTTTTAAAAGTCAATTACTATGTCAATGTCATTGTCAAATATATCAACCAAGGTATTGTTATTTCATAGTCGGAATACCACCTAATGGTCATTTTCTAAACAGATGTTCTTATCAACTAATGAAGTTTTAAAAGGTTTTTCAACCAGAAAAAAGCCACTTTCGAAAATCCTTCCAAATGAAGTTTTAACTACATAACCCACCCAAAAGAAACAAAATAAGAAAGAAATGAAGGTCAGAACCCATTTCCTACAAAATCACCGTTCAAATCGTAAATCTGTTCAAAATAGAATAAAATGACAACTTTAAGTCAAAACACCCGTTACGCCTACCTGATCGACTCACTTCCCGGTACCTACATTGTCAAAATCAATTGTCAAAAAAAGAAAAAAAAAGAAATCGAGGAGGGCGCAAATTATAGCGTGCCAGTCGTTAAAAGCAAAAGCGACCGGCTGGCAAGCCGAACATTTCCGAACACAATCGTGGCTTAAATACCGTTCAAAAATTCTACTGTACGTTCAGTTTAGTTCAGTTCGTAGCGAGTCGTTGTACGGTGTGGATGTTTTTAAATCGGGTTGGTGCGGAGGTTCTCATTTTCTCTCTCTTTCATTCGGCAAAGGACCGTAATATAAACAAAACAGTAAAGTTTTTCGGGTAAAATAATTCAATCAGTACGGTAGCCGGGCTGCGAGTGTATGTTGAATATGGCTCGATAAATATTTAGAAGACACGGTGAATTTATCGACTGCGAAATGAATGAATTATTTGTGGATTAAATTAGTGGAGAAGAGGAAAAACACACGCGTACATACATACATACATACATACATAGAGATACATATGTTTGAAAGACTTTTTCCAATGTTGTCAAATCGGATTTTCCTTTAGCCACGCATTCAGTTTAAACCGAAACGGTAAGTAAGCCTTTCCAGAAAAAAATAAATCTAGTTTTTGATTATACTCAGTCATTGCCATTTCAAATGTTATCTTTCGAAAAGGTACTTTTATTCTCAAGAGGATAGAGGATTAGTGTGGGCATGCCATCGAAATGATTGTTTAAGAATCCAAACATTTTGATCGATGAACATTTCAATTTTTTGATAATTCTTGATGTTCGATTGACACGACTGATGAATGATGAATATTTCTGCGAAATCTGGATTATTTCGCACAGAGTTCATGGATAGTGCAAGTTATCGAACCGTTGCAACAGAACGATAATTAAGAAATTGCACCTTTCATGAATTTAACACAATATTTAATGAGTTGTTGTCACTTTATTGCAAAGTCGCGAAAATTACATTCATCTATTACTAGGAAGTAAGCAGTCCTGTAAATACGATGAAATTAGAACACCAACTCTATGCCATTTACGTGTACATATTTCAATGAAAAGGATTCAACAATTTTTTAAAAACTTGTTATATGTATGTCTTGCTTGTGCAACAGTATTATAATCCAGAATTTTTTAAAGGTTTATAACACCGGGAATACATACTACACGTGTGTTGTTATGGACATTTCCGACACTCCATGAATAACAACATACGCATTCTTTACCGTACTTCTAAAAATACCAATAGATTTGTCAACAATGTTTATCACCACCGTTTTGTTAATTGTCTAATTTCGCATTCTTCTGTTTAGCATAGACGACTGGATTCCTGTTTTCTTCTCTCGCTTAATGACACGAACAATTAAATTAAAACCAGACAACATATGACAAATGTTTGATGTTTGATCACAGCCAACTTATGCAAATGTCTTTTTTATTTAAACGATTCTGTTTTGTTGAAGTACATAATGACAATAGCAAGTTAAAAAAAAAAACAAATGAAAATATGACATGAATGCTCGTTTATTTCAATCTATTCATCATCATTTTACAAAAGAGAAATAAAAACACATTAATAATTTCAGTTGTTATTTAACTGATCAAAAGATTCATGATCCAAACATTAAAAACCTGTTGTTTTCTTAATGTTGGAAATGACATTTTTTGAATTTTAACTGGAACCCCTTTCCCTCATATACAGCACAGTTAAGTGTGGGAGTCCCTAATTTATCTCGTGTTAAAATATTTATTTATTTGGATGTTTTAATAACAAGAGGAAGAAGAAGTAGAAGGATGCAGCGGTAAAGGGAACGGCAAGGGGGGCAGCTAAAGTAGAGGAGGAATACACCTTTTGCTTACAGATAAATAAGCGTTTACGAGACAGCTGGAAAAGCAAACAGAACCGAAAACGTACCGAGTTGAAAACGAGCCGAGTCCAATTTGTTTTACGATAATCAAATATTAGCTGCTCAGGTCTTTTTCACGGTAATTAAACGCGCGTTTTACGACCCAGAGACACCACGGACGCGCACTTATTTTTTGTCGATTACAATTAGTGTTATTTGTTATTGTCCTAGTGATTTAACTCGTTAACCCAGTCTTAATCCCCAAGCAAATAATGCGTGTGTTCCATTTGCCATCAGAAGACCTGGGCACCCGGCTCCTTTTATAAATCATCAATAAAGGGGATTAACAACCTGTATAATAAACATGTATGATATAGAATACGGTATGTTCAGGTTTTTGCCGCTGTTTGCCAAAAAGTTTAAATAGAAAATGTCGACGAATACTGATCCATCCAGGATACAGAATATTTATTTTCTTCTATTTTGATGTGCCGCACTTTTCGGCTGCCGTACCGTTTGAAATATGAGGATACAATAAAGCCTTTGCGACCTGTGTGAATTAAATTGCTTTTTACCATTGTTCAGTTTTCACCAGNAAGAATGACACCTCGCAGTCCATTCAGTCACTCGCCGAAGATCAAATAAATGGTCGCGACGAAAACGGTTCAATAAGACGCATACGTTTCGATTGTGACAATTGACAGAACAGAAATAGTATGTATTTACTTGTCAACGACTAGTTTGTTTGAATATTTCATGGGTGTCTAGATTATTCCACGTGCCCGGATAGAGTGAGAGCTAATTGCGCCTATGACTAACGCAACACTTATTTTAATTTAAGCATCGTTTTAAGTTCGTTTTCTCTCTCTTTCTTTTTCAGTGACGACGTGAAAGTAATTAATATTATGACATGATCTGAAATTGATTTTTCAGTAAAACTAAAAATATTTTATTGCAATTACGTGCACGGGGACGGCTCGTCTATTTTTAATCTTATGTTATGTATGTGTACACGAGTAGTGTTTCGAAATTCTTAAAGTTTTGTCCTCTTGTACTCCACGTTGATATCCTGCAGGGTACTATCTGTTTACGATCTGCTCCTCGGGTGCCCCCACTAGGTTTCAGGTACCTACTCACTCTGATGGTCGCATCTTAAATTTCGAGAAAAAGACGGGGACATAGTGAAAAGGGCATTTGTTTATTTACGACCTCGTAAAATTTCGTCGCGATTATCGTCCGTGAAGGGGCTGTATGCTGTGATCTCCCGGTGAGCTTGTTTGGTCATTATCATATTTCTCGATATGAACTCAAAATATCCTACGTTTTTAGATGTCAGTGACATTTATAACAATACCATTGTTTTTTTTTTTTTAATTTTTGTAATTTTTTTTTACTTTTATTTTTATTTAATAGTTCAAGATGCAAAGAAAATGTGGGAGGAGTTTATAGTAGGCGTGTTTAAATACAACAAAAACTCCGCCCATAATTTACTATTAACCAACTTTAATCAATAGTTTTAATATTTTAATTGTGATTTATTTCAATTTAATGAATAAAGGGAACATTAGATCAATAAACGCTACATCCCTTCCAATTTGTTAAAGCGCACAACTAATAAGCTCCGCCCAAATTTCGTTTCCTGTTCAGAACTGTAAGTTTCAACTAGGTACTTAAGATTTTCCTTTTGTTATTAGATTTGCAATTGTTCAACAAGGTGGGAGAATAAGAGTTTGATGGTGTAAGCGCGCGTGCGCCCATTTAACTATTGAATAAATAATCATTCAGCCACAAAAACCAAATGTTGCCATTAGTCGTTGTTTGAAAATATACAATGCCTTCCCCTGTCGTATCTCGGATTACGAGGGCATAAAACACGTGTAAACCGAAAACAACACATCATCGCATGGAGCACTCGTTAAAATTTTTACCGTTTCCTCTTGTAGTAAATATTTCTGAATCGGTCTTGAACTCGCAGACGTTCCCTCTCTTTCTCTCTTGACGGCTTAAGTATCTTTAGAAGAAGAAAAATTAAAAAACAAAATATTGGGCGGCTGGGAACAGAGCGCGTCATAGAAGGAAAGCGAAACGGGTTCGCGCCAAGTCGGCTTAAAATTCAAATTGGAAAATAAGAAAAAAAAATTGAAAGAAAACAAGGCACACGAAGAATAAATAAATATTTATTTAAATGAGATGTGGTGGGCCATACGGGCCGAACAAAGAAGATCGCAGCAGCAAGAAACAAGAAACACAAAGAAAGAGAGAGAGAGAGAAAGAGAGAAGAGTTAAAACCGGCCTTCTTCGATTGGAAATAAAATCTCAACGCATACGTTCTGTTGTTATTCAATCTCCAACACTTATTTTTGGGAGACTTAAAAGCCCTTTTAAGAGGTGCACACACACACACAGAGACACTCATATTCACATCACTCCCCCCGTTTTCAGACGTCAAATTTCACACGAGAGGGAGGAAAAAGCCGTCCCTTAACAGTTGGAAAAATTCATTTCCTATTCAATCGAACCCAAAATATTTTCTTTAACCACTTTGAAAAATCTGCAAAAGGGCTCGATCCGAATGTAAATAAATAATTTACATTTGCGTTAATCTATACGGCGGGGCTTTGAGTAATTGGCTTGAGAACGGCCACAAATCATTTTATAGCGTTTAATTATACGTTCCTGATTAAGATAGGCGTGCGCTTCGATGGAGGTAAATATGCGGGATTTTAACGAGACTCTCTCGCATTCTTGGCGAAATTAATCGAGATTTTTCGGTGTCAAATCGAAAATAAGAGTTCCTTTCAATCGGATTCCTAAAGAAGGAGCGCCTTAGGAGAGGCGGGTCTCGAGTGCCACTCTTGAACAATCAAAAAAACGATGAGGGGGAGTCCCTCTACAAATTGGTGATGATCAATTCTCACACGCCAAAAATGGATTTTTAAATGACATTAAGAGAGATAGGCGATTTCCTCTTTTAGACTTTAGGGGCGAGGGGACTGCATTTCTAAGAGCTGTTGTTAGGAAACGTCACGATTTTCAAGACGACCCATTATCGTTGTTGCCAAATTCTATTCTACGAACTACAAAAAGAGTTTCTTTCGTCTTCGCCCACACACATACACACACACACATACTCAAAAGCACGTGCATGGCTGTGTTGTCTGATCTGTCATCTTGTGGAACGGCAACAGCAACAAGAATATGAAGGGAAAAAAGTGAGTCACGCCTACACGCTTCAGTACTGCACGACAAAACTTCCCAAACAGCAGAAATCGTGCCTATCGTTTACCAAAGAGGCCACATAAACTTCACTTTTGTTTATTTTGTGTCCTCGCCGCTCCGAACCGAACCTCCTTCGGTATCATCGGCTACCATCTATTTTGCAGCTACACTCTTGCGGACAACAAACAGGAGATGTTTTTAACGTCCTGCTCTACGTATTTCAAGAACAAGATAGACGATAAATTAGGTTAGATTCGGTCGGGCGTTCTTTACTTAATTAATTTTAATGGTCAAGGGGTCCTGTGTAGGTATTTTTTTTGTTTCTGTTTTAGATTGGCCAACATGATTTTTCGGATAAATTAACCAAGACTACCAACGTTTTCTAAGAATTTTACATCTAATTTGCATAAAGTTCTTCTATGTCACAACAACAAGAACAACAACAACAATATCTATCTTTCATTAACACTGTTGTCAAATTTCTTTTAAAAAACCGTATATAATTCTTTCCAAAATATACATTAGTATATCAGTAATGCGTCGTTGCCAAATGCCCTTTTAAAAGCAAATCCGATTTGCGTGTCCGAAACACATTTCGCCTCCACGAGGCTCGTTAACTCGAAACGACCTCTTGTCATGTACCATTCGAAATTTATCGATTCTTCTTCGTCTTCTCCTCTCGCAGGAGAAGCACCGCAGGAAGCCGATACGAAAAAAATCCTAAATCATTTATCACTTGACAACATCTAACCGTTGGTTAAACGTTTTTCTCTTGTTTCAGATTAATACAACTTCTACCACGACGATCCTCATGTCTGAGCGTATTTTCCTCATGCTAAATATGCCTTCAGAACGACGTCTGTCCTAAGAAAATTCTTTAAATATTTAAGAATTAACAGTTGTCCGCATCATCATCAATTACAATGGCATATCCAAAATATTTACTCCTATGGAGCATTTTGCTCGTGAGTCAAAGTACGGGTTCGGTATTATCCTCCTCATCTTCCATGGACACAGAAGGCAAATGTGAGGAAATCACCATACCAATGTGTTTGGGAATTGGATATAACATGACCCGAATGCCTAACGAGCTCAATCACGAATCTCAAGATGAAGCTGGACTCGAAGTTCATCAATTCTGGCCGCTGGTTGAAATCAATTGTTCGGTCGAACTGAAATTCTTTCTGTGTTCCATGTACGCTCCAATTTGCCTGTCGGAATACTCTAAGCCATTGCCACCATGCAGAGATCTTTGTAAAAGGGCCAGAGATGGTTGTGAACCAATTATGACACAATATGGGTTCCCATGGCCCGAACGAATGGACTGTGATCATTTTCCAGAGCAGGGTGGTGAGGTGCTATGTATGGATCAACCGAATCATAATTCGTCCTCGTCGGGAGGCACAACGCCCAAACCAAAGAAACCCTGGAAGCCTTGTAAGCCCGGTTCAAAAAACTGCGAAAATCCCCAAGGAGGCATCGGAAGAACAAAAGGAAACGCACCGAACGAGTGCAGGTAAGATTCATTGCTTCGTTTCAATTTTATTTTGTTATGGATTCAAAAAGCATTCTTGGACTGTATGAACAATTTCAAAAAAATGTTTCTAGGAGAACCCTACAAATGTACATATATTGTTTAATGTAAATCCAATGTTGTCAGAGATAACATATTTTCTTTTTTTGTTCCAGGTGCCATTGTCAACAGCCTCTAGTCTCCCTGGGGACCGAAATCAGTCCGTCGGCGTTCAACCGAAACGTCGCAGGCGTACCAAACTGTGCTTTCCCCTGCAAGGAAACATACTTCAGCCCGGAGGAGAAGGAGTTCGCGTCGATATGGATCAGTCTATGGTCCGGACTTTGCGCAATTTCTACTCTAATGACTCTTACCACCTTTTTCATCGAAACGGAGCGCTTCAAATACCCTGAAAGGCCCATAGTGTTTCTTTCCGCCTGCTATTTTCTGGTATCAGTCGGTTATCTGCTTCGAGTGGGTTTTGGACACGAAGCCGTGGCGTGCGAGGGTGCCATGATCCGGTACTCTTCCACTGGACCCAGTTTGTGCACCCTAGTGTTTCTATTAGTGTACTTTTTTGGAATGGCCTCATCAATTTGGTGGGTGATATTGTCGCTGACGTGGTTTTTGGCCGCAGGACTGAAATGGGGCAACGAAGCTATAGCCAGTTACGCTCAATGTTTCCACATTGCCGCCTGGCTTATTCCGACCTTACAAACTTTGGGCGTGCTACTCAGTGGCGCCGTGGACGGAGATCCAGTGTCTGGAGTTTGTTACGTGGGCAACATGAGTGTGGAGAATCTTCAAACATTCGTGTTAGGACCGCTTGTGATTTACCTAATTTTAGGTACCAGTTTTCTTTTGGCGGGTTTCGTATCACTATTCCGCATTAGAAAGGTCATCAAAAAGCAAGGTGGAGCTGGGGCCGGTTCCAAAGCTGATAAATTAGAGAAGCTGATGATCAGAATCGGAATTTTTAGTGTTCTATATACAGTACCAGCCACTATTGTTATTGGCTGTCATCTATATGAAAACGCTTTCCACAATGAGTGGCTGAAATCAATGGCGTGCTCCTGTTTCAACTCGCCCAAATCGAAACCGTTATACTCAGTACTGATGCTCAAATATTTCATGGCCCTTGCGGTGGGCATCACCAGTGGCGTCTGGATTTGGTCCGGGAAAACGTTAGATTCCTGGCGACGTCTCTGGAAACGACTGTGCGGACGGCCGGATCTCAGTGGCGCCAATGCGGTCTTGATTAAAAGTCGCGCTAAACCCCCACCACCTCAGTATCTCATAGCAGGCCCCGGAAGTGCTTCGTTATTGGGACCCACGGGCGGCAGCAGCGTGGCATCTGCCAGCCAACACCATTTGCACCATCACGTCTTGAAACAGCCACCTCTTAGTCACGTATGACAAGCAGGCGATGGGTCGGGGGGAGGAGGACCGGTGGTGGCGGTACCGCCCTCCGGCGGTCAGTCTTTGAGTAATTATGGGCCCATTTGAGTTATGAGGTACGGACGGCAATCGACCGTCACAGCTCTCTAGTCGGATCAATTCGGTTTTGTTTTTTTCTTGACAAGTGCCATATATTCAAATAAGTGAAAGTTGGACACTTTTTAGTCTAGATTTAGATGCGCACATGTGATGCGCCTAACCTGAAAATATGTCATGTTTTTTTTGTACAGTTTTGTATTTATTATTTATTATTTTTTATTTTTTCTCTAGGCATTTGAGTTAATGGGATTTCGCTGTCTGGTCGGTATGCCAGAGAGGCGCTTAAAATAATTTCAGACTACTTGATGTAGAGCCGTTGAAATTTCGTCGCTTGTGTAAACTGTAATTTGTGAGATAAATAAGATTTGATCTCGTTCTTTCTCTTGACTTGTTGCCTTCAGTTTTGTTGTTTTTCTTCGGTTTCATTGAGAAATCCGTTTATCATGTTATAAATACATCTTTTTTCTGGAAAAGTAACACGTATTTTAATGCTGGAAACCCGGCAAAGGTAATGTGTTTTAATAATTAATTAAAAACCAGATGGCGAAATTACCAATTCTCAAAGTAGCATTTAAAGCCCGTTTTTCGTTGAAAGAAAACTGTAATGGCACACAGTAACTAATTAATTTTCAACAATACAGGTCTGAAAAGTAAAACATAAAGATTTATATACATGTATAGAAAAAAATGCGTGTAAAAATGAAAAACACAAAAGTAACGGTGGGGAGGGGGGGAGGGCGTTTTGTCTTAAAAAAAACATTAAAATGTCACGAAACGAAACGGAAAAGTGATTAAAATATACGTAATTTTTTGTAAA
Organism: Hypothenemus hampei; assembly: GCA_013372445.1. NCBI lineage: Eukaryota > Metazoa > Arthropoda > Insecta > Coleoptera > Curculionidae > Hypothenemus > Hypothenemus hampei. Next base: position 755,686 of record JABRWK010000002.1, on the reverse strand, counting down.
ACATGTTGAATATACATACATACATATATTGAATATTACATGTTATTCATCTGATTTTGGTCGTCTCGTTAGTGTGTTAGTGTCAAAAGAAACCTGTTGTAGCGAGACATTTGTAGAGCACACCTATATTTCCATTTGTAGAAGTGATCGAAAAAAAAGCAAAGATATGTATTTTAAAGGGACCATTGAAGGGTAGACAACTTGACAAACGGAAATATAGGTGTGACACTTGTCCAATTTTTTTTTTACGCATGTGCTGGTGATAAAACTATCCGTTAAATACTATTCAATTGTTTTTTTTTGTTCGGTACTTACAATTCGCCGTCTATTTAATCAAATTTGTGCGGGAAAAGGGTGATGCGTAAATGGCACATTTGTCCGCATATTCCTTTTCCAGACACTATTGTGTACATATCGTAATCCCGAATGAACATCATATGTATGTAGCTGTTACTGTCGGTACGAGAGAATATTTCATATTAAGAAATATATAAAAATCGAAAAAAACACACACAACAAACCATTTAACAATGCACAAAAATGATGTTTCTTTTTTTGTATATTTTTATATTAAATAATATAAAGTTTGTACAGTCATTTTTTTTATTATTATCTGTATTCGTAGTCCAAAACAAAAAAGATATGTGTGTAAAATACTGTCGTAGATTTAGGTTAAATGTAAACCAATGTATGTATGCTTCACAACGTATACGATTTCAATTATTACTATTATTATTATTAATTATTAATAATAAATATTTTACTGTTTTAAAACGATTCGATTGTCTTTCCTTTCAATCTGTCTGTCTCCATTTCGCACACGGCGTCGTGTAATTTCGACGACCTCGTAACGAATTCAGGCACGATCGAACGAAAAATAAATCTGATAAAAGCTTAAACAATATCCCATCAGTCAAATGGCAGATTAACTTGTCAAACTCGATTAGAATACGTATGTATGTGTACGTTATTTTCGACAAACATCATCTAACATTAATATTAAAAATGTAAAGGTGCGTTCACACTGGAACTATATTCAGCCACTATCAAATTTCAACGGTAATTTAAATGCTTAACCATCCAGTACCGTAATGATCGATTTCTATCCCTTGATACATAATATTCTATATCAAAATACTTGCATCGAAAGTTATCCTTTCTCGATTAAATCAATTATCGCTGTTGGGAACAGGTTTATTTCATACAAACTTCAGTTTTTCTTCCTATCGGAACTTAGATATTAGATATGCTTATTTTTACAAAATGATTCTAAATACATTATTGCCAAATTAGTATATTTATCCCAAAAATTCTGATTAAATTGATTTGAGGTACTGGTTAAAGTTAATTTAATCACAACGTTAAAAATTTGTATAATAAGAGTACGTTTCGGCATAAACCCAGTTTCGAAAGGCTTTTGATTGACATCTGAGGTCCCGGTGAATTCTAATCGCTTCCATTGAGGAGAGGGGGAACTATTCTACACTCCTCTCTAATATAAAATGTCCCCCTTGCTGGGTCGGGGTGCAGCTGTCAATGAACAATTAGCGCACGTGACTCCTTTTTGGCCCAGGTTTGAAACGTCACGCCCATTCGGGGATTTTGCTCAGTTTCGCGTTTGTCTCAGTTTCAGTTTCGAGGCGACATTTCATTATTAATGATGAATATGTACGGGCGGGGGCTAATTTATCATGGTGTCATCCGTCCGGACTGTTTAGCTCATCATCAGTTTGCTGTATGCGCGGTTTCATCGTTTTTATCTCGGAAACGGGGCGTTATCCCCTTTTTTTTTTTTTAAGACAAAATACAATTTTTTTCCAACTAAATTAAGCTGCGAAATTAAATTCAAGTGGTGACCCGGCTTTTTTCTAATAAAAATTAAGCAACGTTCAAAATTTCGTTTTCGTATGTATTTCTTGAAATCGTGAATGCAGCGATTTATTGTTAAACCGTGGGTTATTCTGGTATAAAACCTATTTGGCATTAGTGACACGTGTATGTACATTGTTGCCAAGGAGGCTCAATAATCCTAAAATTGCAATTTGAACACAGCAACACGCGCTTCCTTTATGGATCTGTTCATTTCATTTCAAAAATATTTCTTGCATTACTCGGAATTCTTCTATTAAACAGATTCAGTTTAGAGGTTATTGTAACAATGTTGCCAAGTTAACTGAAAATTCATAAACTTGCATAATTAGTTAATAAAAAGATCTTATGAAAAAAAATTCAAGCCTCGACCTAGAATTAGGTTGAAAAATGTCAGACCTTGTTTGACACTTAGCATATACATATTAATATTCGATCCTATTACCGACTGCATATGGTGAATTAGTTTCGCCATATTGCGTTGTTGTTTTATGTCTTCGTCTTGCCACTTGTTCGAAATTCGATCCTATTAAATCATCTCTAAACAAACAAACGGGACGACGGGCGATGATGAGCCTACGGGGGGAAACAAGACGTAAAACATTTTGAAAACAACAAACATAAACCGTTCGAAAACGTGACATATAAACAAAATAAACAAATGAATAGAATGATGTTTATGCACTCGGTCTGAAGCCACTTGAAAAATCTATTTAAAACAAAATATATTTGCCAAATAGGCATTTAAACTTGAAAAAAAGCACTTTTACTTCGACCTTATATGGGAACCATCATCAAAAACCATTAGCTTTCACATGTGAAATTTCTCTTTTTTAACTAAATTTAAATTAAGTCCCGACCACGGTGCCTCTCGCCCATTCTGTCCTTCCGGGGTTTACCAACGAACCCGCTCACTCCATATCTCTTAGTTTGGTTTAAAAGACAATTAAGTGGGAATGAGTTTCCATCTGTCGCGTCGAAAGACACTCGCTTCCGATCCCCACCCTGGATGATTATCGGGGAGGGTTGAACGGGTGACGAAAGAGTAAATGAGGTGTTGCCGATTGATCGGGGGCATCCATGTGGAAATGCGATTTCTGATTGTATTTTCCAAGCAAATGGAACATTCGATTTCGAATGGTTCGATGTTAAAACAGATTTGATAACATTTTTTTTCAAGATTTTCCTCTTACAAGACTTGAGTTCAAATGACAATATTGGATCAAATATGTTATAAGTAATACACACAATTTTTCATAAAACCTACATTGAAAATTTAACTTACGTTACGGCTGATTGTAACATGGTTACTTTACTTAAATTTATTATAGTGAAAAAGCAGAAGATATAGAAGAAGTGCATTTCGTTTGAAAATCACTGGGGTACAAAATAGCCATTACCTATAAGATTGACTGGCATCTCTCTATTCGTATGTACAGAGGGATAAATTATTTTTTTCCTACAGATTACAAGGGACGAAAATGGAAGAACCCCAGAACAAACAAAGTTACGACAAAACCTTTTTGAACAAATCCACATTTTACAGTAAAGGTCACGCATCTTTTCGCAGGGATTTAATCACCTCTAAGACCAGGACTTGTCTGGTACATGGAAATTCTTTGTCGTCAGCGAATGGCTTTGCAATTGAAATAAAAAACCAACAACGAAGAGTCAGAGGTTTCTCTCTACCGGTGGAAACGTGCCAAAAAAAAGTCCTTCTGCGAGCGCAGTTGGCCATGTTAACACGATTCGAAGAAGGCGCGGTTTCAAATGTCCCGACGCACGTAGATATCGAAGATGTAAAACGATACCCTTGAATTTACTACCCAACGCCACCGTAACTCAGAGCCCCAGAGTATGTGTAGAGGAAAAATCATTGCGTCACGTACGCGGACAAATTTAGTTGACAGCTTTTTGACAGATTTTTCACCTTGTTAGTCATGAAATGAGTCAGACGGTTGGAACAACTGTTCCTATCACTTTTCATAAAATTCCCTATTTGAATTAAACAGGCTATAATAGATTCTGGCTTTTTTTTGAAGAAAGTATCTGGTTCCTTCTATTTAAGTACATGGAAAAGAAATAACTCTTTTTAAACAAAAACGTGTCGAAATTGCCAACACGGCAAAGTCTTGTTTGACAAATTTGAAATTTAATACGAAAATATTCACGTTATTGTTTAAGAAAAAAAACACGTCACTATTTCGTGACAGAACAAGAACGTTACCAGAGAATACATTTCAATACAAAGAAAAATAAGTTAAACTAAGGTCATAAAATATTAATATAAGAAAAACTAGATCTGCAAATTGGTGCGTATCACCTATCAACGAACTACTATCAACTTAATATTCAGACCGAAAATATATGTATGGATTGGTGTGGATCAATGTGGATCAAACAAGAATAAAATGCAATAACTGGTTGGCATGCTCCTAACGTCAACTGTTATTAAATGACGAATAACATACAAATGCGGAGAGGTGTGTGACATGTACTTATACAAACAACGTGGTTGGCTAATACTTAACAAACTTCTGTAACAAAAAATAAGAAAAAAAAGCCTATATAAAAATATATCCTAAAATGGTTCGTTGCTGAGTTACTAGCACTTGGGGTTTTCCAGTTTTTATTCAAAAAGTTAATAAAAACGAACTTGTTTAATTGAAATCGTAATAAATGTTCAATATGACCTCCACGAGTAGAAATACACGGGCCGAAGCTCACCGTATCATAGACTGCCTTACGCACCCAAAAATTCCTACTGAGTTCCGAATTTGCGTATATTCATCTTCTACTCTCTGTTGAACATCCTGAATATCTTAAATTGGAATAGGATACACAAAAGATTCTAGATGTCCCCATATATAGAAATCAAGAGAATTTAGATCGGAAGACCGTGCAGGCCATGTTACAGGTCCACCATGACCAATGCATCTTTCAGAATATACTGCGTTTCGAAATTCGTGTGCTGTGTGACTGAAGTGGACCCATGCACCGTCATGGATGAACCACATTTTACATCCAACGAAATATCTTAATAAAATGAGAAAATCATTTTCCAAAAAATGCCGATAATTCTCACTAGAATGTCTTCCGGAGAGCACAAAAAACCCATCTAGAAGGCGTTGATAATTCCTACCCACACATTTAGTGAGAATTGCTGTTGATGCTTAGACTGAATAATAGTATGAAGATTTTCTTCTTGCTACCGCAGTAAATTATGAAAATTTATGATACGATCTCTTGTTAAGCCAGTTTCATCAAAAAACAGATGATCGACTGTGCTCATACCTGACAGCCATGCACAAAAAGCTTCTCGTAGTAGAATGCCATTCGCACTAAATCTTTATACTCTTTGAATGTGGTCAAGGGGCAAAGTAGATGGCTTCTGAAAATCCGCTATACAGTCATATGATCGACATCTTTCGCCAATTTAATTTTTCGAGTAGGTACTATTATCTGCATTTTCTTCAACATAATTCGACATTCGTTCTTCTAATTCCAAAGTTTTTATAGTTCGTGGCCTGTCGCGGTCTCGGTTTAACGGTTGGAAAGATCCTGTTTCCCTTAATCTATTGTGATACCTTTCGAATGTTTTCTCGTTTGGTAAAGGTCGATTTGGGAAATTGTCTGCGTAAAGTCTTTTTGCTTCAGCTCTATTACAACATGCCAGACCGCACATTAAATGCATGTCTGACATCTTTTCGAAAGAATAATCTGCTATTTTTGTACAATTAATTAGAAAATGATACTAATAAATTGACTGACTAATCAGTTATCACTACTGAATACAAGTTAAACCAATATTTTTTTTAAATTCGCCGTTGTAACTCAACAATGCACCATTCCAGGATATATGTTTATATAATTTTTTTTATCTTTATACTTTAAAGTGAGTTGTGTATAGCCAGCCCACTATTTTTGCTACAGATTTTACAACAATATATTTATATTTTTGTCAAAAAATAAATATAATATTGCACAAATGCATCTATTTATTTACAACGTCATAATTCGTCAGAAAGAGGTCAAAAAATTAAAGAGTTCCGACGCCTGAAAAAGAAACAGGCATTAATCAAAACTCGACTGAATTTAATTATTGTCGTTATTGCTGTTTTCTAATTAAATTCTTTTGAAATTATTGCTTTTTGTAAAAATATACTGATAAATGGTAAATGGGGGTTACCAAGAAGGTTATCAGGTCTTTATCCACGCATTTCAGTTTTCTACACGATACACTACACAGTATCGTTAAAATGTTTAGTAAGTTCAAGTGAGGAATTCAAAGGAGAAAGGTCATAAACAATTTCTGGTGGCAATTGTTTAAACATTCCAACTAGAAATGGTCTTTTTTTTTCCTGTCAAAATATAGCTAAATTGATTTGTGTTGACTGAACATGTAAAAAAAAATGATCAGCTCTCTTTCGTTCAACACAATCATGGGCACTGTGATTTTCTTAATAATCGGTATAGTTGTTGTGATTAAAAAAACAAACGTTATCGTGCTGACGTTTCCTCGTACAAACACATATTATCGATAGTCGTATATTTGATTTTCTGTCGAGGAAATATTACTACATATTTGAACAGGCCACGGTGCTCGATATTATTCATCAGGTATTAAAAGATAAACCGATCCATCTTAAATGTTTGTTAAAAACGACATATGTAAGTCAATATTCAGTGATTGTTGACATTCAGATACCATTGAGAATTTATACATATGAGTTCATGTTACCAACCCCAATAACTCAGTGTTCACAAAAAAAATTATTTCCAATATTTTCATAAATCTACAATTTTGTATCCTTATTTACAGGGTGACTTAACTTCATTGTAAATATGGCTCGTTTATCATTATTTACAACAGAAGCGTATATTAGACTAATTAGTTCTCTCTATTTACTGGGCCACCCTATACATATGTTACGTTTCAAGAATGTCGACAACTTAACAAATAGATTTAGATCTTTTTCTGTTAATAACAATGTGAACCTGGCAACATTGCGACTAATTTCTAGTTAAGTAACACGGCAGTACTGTTTTAAAAACACTGAAAATACTTGAATGATTTTAAATAATTAATTGCTAAAGTTAGGTCTCCACATGTAATAATTGGTGGAGCCAAAATGGTCATCACATATGTATGTGATGCTATCATAATATCAGATTATTGTGCGCAATTTGAATTTTTTTGACACTTCATAATTTTGATGCCCCTAATCGGTGCATATAAAACCCGGCTTAATGCTTCAATAACTAGATAATGATTGATACTAATTAGTACGAATAATTGAGGCTGATGAGGACCAAGCAGTAAACGTTTGAAAAACTTCTATTGGCACTACTGCTTTTCTCCTATTGGCATAACTGACAGATAAGTACAAGACGACTTCATGTTGTGCTTGAAGGAATGCATAAATAAATAAATGTTACTTTAATTACTGTAATTAATTAATTGATCTGTTAATCGACGGCGCCTAATAGGCCCAACGGATAAATAAATATTAATAAACTACGCTAATCAATTTTCCGAACGTTTTTAATTTGCATTCGAGTTGACTGTTAACGATTAAATTATCATATATTATTTACTGGAAGCACACCTATGACCCTCGTCGGTGTACCAACGTTGCTCTTACCTTTCCAATCACCATTTTAACCGTAAAAACACTGCAAAATTTAAAAATTCCACAATATATTTCTACAAAAAAAAACATGTTTTCAAAGCTTAATGCGACATCTGGTTGTCAAACTATGAACTAAAATTTGCGGCACTAAAGATTTCTCCTATTAAATTAATATCAGACATACGTTTCTAACTTGTCCTTATGGACAAGAAAAAGATAATCGTTATAAAAATATTCTTCATTTATCAATTTTACATCCTTGTTTAATCTTTTGATTGACCGTTTCTTCTCATTATAGTGTATGTTTCGTTGGTGTGCGTATCTTTTGACATTTCATGACTCACAACAAGAACATTGAGGTTAGATTTTCTTTTATTTACTAATTAAAAGAAAATAGTTGAGATTCCTCTTTGTGTTTAAATCAAAGAAAGTTTTTTTTAGTCGGTAATGGACCTACACACGAAACAGCGTCAGTTCTCAGGCCAACTGTACAAATATACCAATGTAGTCAAAGGATGGCAGCATCGCTTCTTTCTTGTTGATGCCAATGCTGGTTTATTGCATTATTATCTGTGTGAGGGTGATAAACCTGAAGGAAGTACTCCAAGAGCTTCCTTACATCTTGCGGGAGCAGTGATTTGTCCAAGGTACAAATATGAACTTATATACGATTCGTAATATAAATATTGATGATGTTTTAGCGAAGAAGACTCAAAAACGTTCACAGTCAATTGTGCTTCTGGAGATATGTTAAAACTTCGAGCGGTTGACGCCAAGGCTCGTCAGGAATGGGTAAATGGATTAAGAGCAGTTGCTGAGAGTCACACAAAGGTTAGTTGGTTAATGCGTTAAACAAGGACAAAACCAGTTTTCCAAGGATTAAATTACCAGAGTATTAATAGCTAAATATAGACGCACTTATCTGTTTGTTTTGGCCAATCAGGTTTCGTTAAACTTACATAGGCTGATCAAAAAATACAAGTTCAATGAAGCATGTCATGATTTCATTATGAATCTAAATTTTTAATCGGAACTCTTTCACTATATACAGTGTCTTTTTTAATTCTTAATGTTTTTGTGGTACCTCAAAGTGAAATGCGGATTTATCTAGAATTGCTTGATCGCACCTGGTAAAATGAAATAAAGATATGAGGAAACAATAAAAAATATTGTACCATTTGTATGGCTGCTGTTGTTGTCTACAGTTACTTAACCAAGTTTGTTCGTCAAAGGTCACCTAATTGTTACAAAAAATTAATTAAATGCGAATCAATTTCCATAAATAGGCAATTCAGTTGGTAGTTTTTTAACAGTCAAACGTGTTATTTCAATAACAGCTGCTATGAAAATCAAGAGACGTTTAAGTTTAATATTGGGTGATCACCATAAACATTCACATAAAACTACCAAACAGGTGAGTTTGAGTATAACAATCCGTAAAAACTCTCAATATTTGTATATTTTTACTTTGTATCTACCACTTTCATGAATTTTTGTTGTCTTTTATAGGCCATATCGGCAAATAGTCCCCCACTGCCCCCAAAAGAACACCTGGCAGTTCTAGATGCCCTAAGTTGTGTTCGATCTCAACTTCATCAAACCGAACAGGCAGACTTAGCCCTTTGCCGAACTATTGAGTCTGCAGGAAGTAAATTTATTATCGATCCTAATCTGTTACTGTTAAAAGCGACTTCCGCGGCCAGTCTTCATTGTTTAAACCAATGTATGAACATCTTGCAGAGGAATCAGCATTCGCAACAAAGCCGAACCGGGTTGGTTATAGATGACGATTAATATTATGAGGAAATCAGGTGGAATTGTTTCGATAATTTGGTTGTATGTTTAACGATCTTTACCGATTGTTTTCGTATCAACGGGCGATACCAACGTAATCATATCGAGTATTAGGGTGTACATAAGAGGGCGTACATATGTAAATTGGAGGTCATTTATAATTATTTCTATGTTAATTTAGGAAAAGTAAATTGTCACGATTAAGCCAAATGTCTGTTATGAAGAAACTCAGTTGGAAGAAGTGGAATACTTTGTAAATATATATTTTTTTTTATTGCTTACGTTATTTTGTTCCATATAGGGAATGCTATTTCCTTAGCCCCTTACGGTTTGCGAACAAGTACAAAATAACTCAAAAGATAAAAAAGGAATCTGTAAACGTAATTCTTTAGCCTAAATGAGAATTTTTTTTCCGTTTATGTCAATGGCGCTGCTATACAGCAATTTGCCAGCTTACCCTCGCGCAAGACATATTAATGTCAAATTCAATCGCAGGTGCCTGACGTGAGGTGGAGGTTATGTTCTTTAAATACAGAAGAAAACCGGGAAATTTAAATTCTTAATATTCTAATAATCAAAAAGGAATCGCGACACTCACAGCTTTCTCTTGATTCTAGATAGAAATTTCAGGATTAACTCTATGGTATTCTTATTTGGGTTACTTAGAATCATATTCATATGTAAAGGAGGGTTAAAATTAAGCTTAATAAATTCTATGTACAAATCGAACGCGATCTGTCTGTTCAATGAACATTCTAAAAATAAATGGTTTAGATCTTCTATCGCACCGCACGAACATTTGTTTTCATTTATCACTCCGATTCTATGTAAGTGTTGTTTAGTCAAGCAATGATTTGACCTCATCCGGATTATAGTGGTGATATGACGCCTATCGATGAATGTAACGTTCCTGAACCAAGGTTTTGGGGGGAAAAAATTTTGGATATTGACGTAGTTACAACCCTTCTCTCTAAAAGAATTTTTTTGTTTTATTTTGAAATTTGTAATTAAATTTGATTTAATGTTATTGAAGATATCTATAGAATCTATATAGACATTTTTGGGAACATTTAGGGTGTTTCCTACATTGGCCAGTTTATCCGCCATTTCATTCCCCTGAATGCCAGAATGTCCTGGCAGCCATGCTAATTTATATCTGCAATCTAAATTATTTGCTTTTACTACGAGATTCTTGATTCTTGATGTTATGAAATCTAAATTGTTTGAGATGTTACATGATTTAATTTTGCTGATTGCGCTACGAGAGTCCGAAAAAATGATGATATCTTTGAGCTTTTTGGAGAATGCTATTATCAGGGCTTCATGTATGGCGATAAGCTCCGCGTTGCAGATACAAAGCTGTTCAGGAATGCGAGAGGAAAATTTGAAATCCAACTGTGGGATGTATATGCCGAAACCTGATCTATCTCTGACCTTGGATGCATCCGTGAATATAAAAGTAAAATCGTTCTTATATCTATTTGTGCAGGCTTTGAAAGCTTTTGGGATATCCGGATCGGATTTTTTAATTGGAAGGTCTACTATTGGAATTTGAGTGATTAAGATGTTATACTCTGTAATGTAGCAAGGAAAAGAATACTTTCTATAGATTCTATTATAAAAAGGGAAAAATTCAGCAATGGAGCGAAGAATGAATGGGATCCCCGAGCCCATATGCATACCCCGTCTGATGATCCAATTTTTCCTCCATATCAATAANGGAATCTCATCATTAAGAATGCAATTGTTATATATTTTTAGAAGATAGTTTTTGGCATTGACGGGCAAATTTTTTATCATCGAATATGATGTATCATCTATACCGGGAGCAGAATTTTTTTTATTTTTTAAGGCAATTTTTAGTTCAGTTAGATTAAATGGAATAAAATCTAAATTATCGTAAGGGGTTGTGTCATTGCCTATCACTCCAAAAACAGAGAATTCTTCTAGAATTCCATCAATAATATCATCTTTTAATTTGATGTTCGATTTAATTTTTTTATAAGAAAATTTATTGATTGATTCCCAGATGATATTGGAATTCATACTTCTGTTAATTGAATTACAAAACTTTTTGAATTTATCTTGTTTCTTCTTTTTGAAGTTTCTTCTACACATACTAATTGCCTTTTTGGCCTCAATATAATTGTCTAAGTTAGGAGCTATTTTAAAAACGTTTAGCTTATTGACTCTAATTTGTTTCCATCCTTCACACTCCGTATCCCACCAAGGGTTGTATGTTTTATGAGGTTTGTTATTGATTTTATTTGGAATCGTGCTTTTTGCTGTGTCATTCATGATTTTAAGTAGATGTTCGAAATTTGCTTCCTCGATGATTAATGTTTCTAAGATGATCTTGTCTTGGTAGCTAGGCCAGTCTGCTCTTTTGAAATTTCTAGACATGTATGATTGAGATATGCAGGATTTGAAATCAGTTTCTGGGTTAGAATTAATTTTGATGAGAATAGGAAAATGATCACTATTTGCATTATCATTTAGGACGTTCCAAGTTGAAGAATAGGCTATGCTTGGGTGGGCGATCGCTAGATCAACTGCACTTATATTTCCGTTTGGTAAGTCAAATCTTGTTGATGATCCATCATTAAGAATCATTAGATTATTGTCTTCTATGAATTCATAAATATTTTTGCCTCCAGCGTTCTCTGTACAGGTATCCCATGAGTTGTGATGCGAATTGAGATCTCCAATGATGATTGCCGGATTGCCCATGTTAAGAATTCTATTTAAAATCTGGGGTGTTATGTCATTGTTGGATCTAGCATAGATATTGGTAATGAAAAGATTCTTGATCTTGATTGTAATGTACTGTATATTGAAGTTATTGTATTTTTCTATTATTTCATAGATTATATTATTTTTAATTGCTATCAGAACTCCTCCGTAGCCGTCCGATCTGTCAACTCTCAATATATTATGTGATTTTAGATGAAAGGAGTGTTCTTTTTTTAACCAGGTCTCGTTGATTAGTATTAAGTTGGGTTCGTATTGTTTGATAATATCTATTAATTCGCTTCTATTGTTATATATACTTCTGATATTCCATTGAAGAATTGATATTTTGTTATTGAATTTTGTGTGATTAGAACTTTGCTTGTGGGCTAGGCAAACAATACTTTGGAAAGGGCTTCTGTTGAAGAAGTGAATTTATTTATCGTTGTTATCTTTATCATCGGAGTCCATATATTCGATATGGTTAATGATTTTATTAAATATTCTGTTTTTTAATTCTAATCCTTCTTTAGAAAACAAGTAGTTTTCTATGAACAGATTCAAATTTGTTTCAAATAACGTATCTGAATTATTGTATTCCGAATCAGGAGGAGGAAAATTTTTCAAAGCACATAAAGGCGAAGGGTTGGTTTTCTCTATCGGGGAGGTATTATTAGGTACAAGATCCGCGTCAAGATTAGATTCTTTGCTTGGTCTTGAATTAGGGGAGTGTAAACATTCATTGTGAGCTTGGGAGTTATAACCTTCTTGAACTAAACGTTTTTTGGTTGGTTGTGAAGTAATTTGTGAATATGTCCTTTTTTTTAGGTTTTCTGTGAAATGTTCTAACCTTCTCTGCGAGGGAAGGACGCGATTATCTTTATCTATGGAGTTAAAAGTTTTCTGTTGGAGGCTTGGGAAATTTGACGCGATTATATTCGGTTCTTCCGATCTATCAGGTAATACTCTGGGAAAGAGTTGGGATGCGTCAATGAAGGAAAGATTTTGTATTGCCATTGCTGACTTGATTTTTTTTTGTCGTTCGTATTCTTGACACTTTTTATCCGTGGACTTGTGCTCATTTTTGCAATGTATACAAAACATCTTACACTGAGGAACGGATTCTTTATCTATATCATGTTTATCTTTTCCACATGTAAAGCACTTGTCCTTGCCTTTACATGTTTTGGCTGTGTGTCCGTAACGTAGACAATTATAACACTGAATGACTGGTGGAATGTATAAGGATACTTTTAAACTAAGATAATAATATGAAATTGTCTTTGGCAAAATATTGCCTCTAAAAGTTAGGAGAATTGAACCCGTCGGGACGAACTCAATTTTCCCATCATTGAACTTTTTTCGGTTTAATCTTTTAACATTTATTATTTTAATGTCGGATTTAATTTTTTCAAGAAGATGTTCTTCTGATAATTCTAAATCTATCTGTCTGATAATACCCTTACAAGATATAATATTAGACGGAATGAACACTTTATACTTATCGTTAATTTCCTTATTATTTAGAAGATCATTGGCTTTTTTATAATTGTTGAATTCTACCGCAATTCTATTAATGCCCTTATTCTTAATATTAATTATTCCCTCTAAATTTAATATTCCGATTTCTCTAGCAATTTTTAGATGAGAGAAACGACCGATATTCGGATCTCCCAACTTAGACTCTATATAAATAATGAATGGACCCGAGTCCTTAATATCAAAGAAAATCCTGGGTTTTGAAAAAAACGCCACCTTTTCTTTCTCGATATATGAATTATCATTGTTATTTGGATTAGATAACCTTTCAGGTTCAGGATCCGCCATGTTGATTAGGGGAATCCGAATCCCCTCTAAGGAAGTTATTGGAATACTAATAGCAAGATTCCACCTTGCAAATTAAACAGGAGAAAGCTGTGAATTGGGGAAAGTAACTTACTTGAGAAAATGATTGGGGAAAATTAGGCTTGCGCTAATCTATAAGGAATTCAAAGGCGAAAGGTAAGGAAGACTATATTCAATCTAACCACACTCTCCACCAACACGTCCTATTCGCACCGAAACAGAACGCAGAATTAAATGAGAATTAAATAATGACAATCGTACAATGTTGCGGTTAATGACCGATTCGGTTTACGATTAAATTTTGTCTCGGTTAACGTGCAATACCAGTTTTTGGGTAATTTATTCTTTTCTAAATTAAGTCTCAGAAAGTTTAGGTAATTTTACTAGGCTATTAATAGTATTCAAATTGGTGAGCAATAAACGCAACTCGTGAGTTCGTGTTCGTGCTTAATTTATCCAGCTAATTAGGCAAAGCTCCGTGATAACAGTACGGCAGTTCTGGTAAAATATTAATAGTTAAAAATATATGAAAGGAGAGATTTTCATAATTTAAATAAAGTTGTTCCATTGAGCTGATTGACAAACTCGACCAAGTGAGTGGTTGTTTGATTTTTTTTTATAAAAAAGTAAAAAAAACTATCTCTGGATAACTTTAAAAAAATAAACATGAAATGAAAAATACGCTTTTCCATTCAAAAAAATAAAGATATGATATGAATGGACAAAATTGGTACCTTTTTTTTGGCCCACTCTGTATATAATGTAAACAATTAAATTTTATTTTAAAGAAATAAACTGAATTTATAAAATTAGTAATGGGACTAAAATGATATTTCTTAGAATCAATTAACACGTTCGCTGCCATCAGGGCTGCGTTCAGATATGTAGGTGGAGTGCGCCCGGACGTTCTAAAGCCGACTTTTCACCATATTATATGACATTCTATCTCATTCTATTATAAGTATATCCCATAGTGCAAAGCCGATTTTAGAACGTTTGGACGCACTTCTCCTATATATCTGAACGCAGCCCAGTTGTTCATCTAATATGTCGAGAACGTATATGTGACATCATTGTGGTGTCCGCGGCAGCAAACGTTTTAATTCCAAAAACACTGTCCGAAAACGTTAAAGTCATATGGTTTGGCTGTTTTAATGTACAGAGTCTGTATCACAGATCATATCCCTATGGGTTCAAATTCCCCGGCACGGTCCTATTATGACATCATAGTAATAGTTAGTGAGGATTGGCAACACTGTTTAATTTTGAAAAGAAGAGAATTTCTGCGTTCAACGCAGATAGCGAATTAAAACGCTGAACAAATCGTTAGTTTCGGCTTGTTTTATCAGATTCTTTTAATTTATACGAATTTTCTAGAATCTAAGCGTAAAAATAAAATTCCATTTTCAAGTGTGATAAGGAAATATCTACTTTTTCAAAGGTACAAACTTAAATCTATAAATTTAGCATAATTTAACCTCACTTTCCGGCATTTTAAGATGGATATCCGACCAAACAACACGATTTATATTAATAATTTAAATGAAAAAATAAAAAAGGAAGAACTGAAAAAATCCCTTTATGCAATTTTCTCACAATTTGGTCAGATTATTGACATAGTGGCTTTGAAAACATTGAAAATGCGAGGCCAGGCGTTCGTCATTTTCAAGGAAATTGCCAGTTCCACAAATGCTTTAAGATCAATGCAAGGATTTCCGTTTTACGATAAACCAATGGTAAAATTAAATTTCATTATTTTGTTAACGTTTTTAAGCCACATTGGACTTTTGTGCATTGCACTAGGCACACAGTTAATTTCTTCTTAATTACAGAGAATTCAATATGCAAAAACTGATTCTGATGTTATTGCAAAGATAAAAGGTACATTCCAAGAACGACCCAAGAAGATCAAACCTCCAACTAAAGACGAAGAAGCGCCAAGAAAGAAGAAAAAGAAGGTTTGTTTAAGTAAATTGCATTTAAAAATGAGTAATTTAACGAAAAACCATATTTTAGGATCCGAATAGAGTGCCTGGAAATGCTGAACAGCCTCCAAACCAAATTCTTTTCTTGACGAATCTTCCTGACGAAAACTAGTGAAATGATGTTGTCTATGCTATTCAATCAGTAAGTGGAATCATGGATTATTATTTAAACCGGAATTTAATTTTTTGTTGTATTACAGATTCCCTGGATTTAAGGAAGTGCGATTGGTTCCCAACAGACATGACATTGCCTTTGTAGAATTTGAGAATGAATTGCAATCAGCATCAGCTAAAGACGCGTTGCAGGGCTTCAAAATTACACCTACTCATGCCATGAAAATATCATTTGCTAAAAAATAAGGATTCTCACACTTTTGAGTGCATAAGCTTCAAAGAATTTTGTATGATTTTCAATATTAAAAAGCCTCTGACTATTATATATTTTTTTAATTCATTTAATCATCGTCTAAACTGTTTCTTAAATTTTTCAAAATGATAATCATCAGTTGCTTTGTCATCTTTTTTCTTTGATTTTCCTTCGTCCAAGTGTAATTTTGCTTTCTTTTTGGCCACTTCAGAGGGATCAATATTAACTATAAAAAAAAATTAGAATTCAACGCAGGCTTTTTTTCGCTTACAAACTCACATCTGTTATGTTGTACAAAATTAACAGCCATATTTGTTGGGACAAATTGTGATGGGCCATCTTGTTTGTTCTGATTCTCCCACAAGAGTTTCAATTTCGCTTCTTCAGTAGCTTCAATATTCTTTATTTTGGCTTCAATACCCAGATCTACCTCCGGAATTCCACTGAGCATTTGATTAGACAACATTTCTTCAGACCTACATATGTATATATAATATAGTATGCATAAAGCAAAGAGGCATTTGAAGTTTATGTAAAACTTATGAACCTTTTAGCTGACGATTCTCTTAAATGTTCAGGTACTGCTTGTAAAGCCGCTTCTTCAGGACTTAAATATGCACTCTTTCTTGGTGTTTGTTCTTCAGTATCTTTGTCTGATTTACCTTTCCGTTTGGACAGTTCTTCTTCTATAAATTTCATCATTTCTTCATCCTGTTGTAAACAAATATATTTTTAAAGCTGAATTACATTAAAAATAATTTCTTACTTCGTCCCGTTTATTAGTTTCAACTGAAAACTGTGTTCCAATTCCGGTATCATAGGCGTCGTCAATCTGTTTCATTTTTCCAGACTTCAGTGCTTGCATATTTATCATTCCTCCAGTTTCTATTTTAAATGGATCTTTCTAAAAGTTAGCAAATTAAATTAACATAATAGCTTAAAGAATTTTAAGATTAAGCATTTTTTAACGTTGGCAATCAAACATGTACCTTTTCATAATAGTTTCAAATGGGTTTACAAGAGTATTTGAGAAAAATGAAATAATAAGATACTAAGCCTTTCGTACAATAATTCTTTACAATTTTAAGTTAATGGAGGTTTCGGAAGAAATCTGCATGGAACTGACAAATTCCAAAATTACTTAGATCCCTACGTAATAGCTAAACTCCTTACTGAAACAATTTCATCTTCCGCAGAGATTTTTGTGCCAAGAGCCAGACCTATGGCACTTACGCCGTGGGGTCGCTTTCTTAAATTCTGAATTTCTTTCATTTCTTCAAGTTTATTGCTTAAAAAGGAATTCATTTTTCAGATATTTGAACTTGTCAACTAACCATATTCTAGTCCTTACCTAATTTCTACAGTTTCCTCGTCATCGCTTTCTTCCGTTTTAATTTTTTGCCTTAAATTTCGTCGTTTCTTCGATTTAAAACTAATTTCTTCCTGATTATGAGACATATTTACAAACAATTATCATTTTAGTATAACCTCACAAACATGATTAAATTGACATTCTTCTTCTTTTCTCATAATCGAGCAGGTATTCATTATTTTGCCCGCCATAATTAAAAATTTTATTTATTTTTTTTTGAGGTTACTTTTTAATACTTATTCAACATTCCAAATTAGTAGGCGTTTCTCACATATATTTGCAAATGATTTAATGCATTTATTGATTAAATCACACCGCAAGTAATCATGGTTGTTAATTTTTATGGCAAAAATTTATATTTTTAACTGAAAATGTATTATTTGCGTTCGTTATTAACACCTAATTCGACACACTTAAATCATTGTTATCTTATCAATTGCTCAATATTAATGTAGGTAATTTATAATATACCTCAGATTAGTGAGATTGTTTAAAATGGATTTAGGAAACAGTAAGTAAAAATATTAATTTCTCTATTAATAATAAACATTTTTCAATAGAATTACGACAGCATTACTACTGTCCTGGTTGTGAGGTCAATGTCCACGTTAATGATAAAATAAACCATCTTAAAGGGGGGAACATAGAAGAAAGCATAACATTCCAAGAAAGGCATCTTTAGGCCATGAAGAAATTAAACAATCTCTCCATAAAACACTATCAAGTGATGAGGTAAGTGCCTCAAATACCCTGTAATTTCACTAGAACTTCAAATAACATTTTTAGACATATGTCTTCAAGCCTAAACCAAGAAGTGTTCTACTTAAAGGTAGGAAATTGGAGTAAAAGTTCAAAATACATATAAATTTTTTCTAGTTCCAAGCAAAGAGAAATCTATAGTTCCTCTGAAAACATTCGAAGATATTTGTGGATACAAAAGCATTAGAGATGTATAACGATTAGTAGTAATTTTGAAATCAACTAAAAAATATATTTTTAAACAGAATTATAAGAGTCGTAAGAAGCAAGATATACCCACTGGGACTAATAGAACCTACATAAATTCAGTGACAGCTTTCTGGGCAATTCGATTGGCCCTTGACCCCAGCATTAAGGATTTTCGGATCAGTATTAACGACAAGGATTGGGGCGAGTTTGGAGACGTTGTAGTACAATATGTTCAATTCAGAGGCTCAAAAGATGAAGAAGCTAATATTATGGCCACGTATGCTGTTCAATTTAAGGACATTTACAGTAATACCAAGTACATTGAAGACTTCAACGAAGGTAAATAGTTGTGATGTGAAATCTCATACGGTGTTTTACTTTATTTTCTTTCAGGTAGGTTCGATTTTAAAAAGTTCCTGGATCAAATCAATATGAAAAAGACTTGGAATTTGTGAAATTTCTTATTTTTACAACTGCTCTACCTTCAAGGAACATTGAGAGAACAGTGATTTTGAAAAATGATGTAAAGGTCATTGCCAAGACTTTAAACGATGGTAAAAATCGCCTATTGGACACTTCAGATGACTGGGACAATGTGTTCTTCTTTTATTCGACTCAGGAATCCTATAAATTACCCACAATCCATTTGTACAGCCAACAAATTAGCCATAAACATATCGAAAGTAAAGTGAACGAGTTGATTTCTGATAGTCTTCAAAATACTGTTTATATTTACAAGGATCTATTCAGGTATGTGGAAAACTGGAGCGACCGATTATTTGGAGGCAAATACAAGTTGAACAAAGAAGATGTACTAGTAAAACTAGGAGACTTGTTATTAAATAAATTTTACATTTCTCCATTGATACGAGGTTGGAGTGAAAACGTTTATTCCATATGGGAACAAGGTGTGCTTAGTGTGGATGTCACAATATTAAAACGACATCCTGGAGTTGTTTCCAGACTTTGTCAGCACTTAAATCTTATTATTGAACGTCATTTGAATTTGAAAATTGATTCTGCTTCCCGTTCAATACGCCTCAATTTTCAAAAAATGGAAAAATCCATTTTAAAGATGTATATGTTTGAGGAAACGGTAGGCAAATCAAAAGATGTAATTCCGTTGGATGTAACTTACACTTTTTTTTGGAAAGCCGGACTAATGCCGTTATTACTTGAGATTCAAGATGAGGAACAACAAGAACAAGCTCTTCAAGTGATAAGTTTATTAAAATCTCTTGGACTTACTCGAAGTTACCTGGTAATCACACAAGTGGAGGATCTTCAGCATAGCTTGAGGTACCTGGACTCGAAACTTACTTTTTTTGTCACCCTGGATGATATAATTCATAAAATACCTAGACATTTATTAGAAGATATCAAGATTAACGTTACCGAAACTTTCAGTTTAAATCTGAAGACTATACAAAGTTCAGATATATTTTTTCAAAAATCAATTGACGCACGTGAGTTTTTCGATATGTCTTTGGGAAGATACAGTTTTAAGCCTGTAAACAATCAGTTGGCAAAACAAAAAGGACAGGTGGTACAAATGGTGTTGGATGAGGAAATTATGGAGAAATTAAAGTTAGAAGTTGGATCCAAGCAGGAACGCATGATTATGTTTAACGAAAGCGATAACAATCACTTTTTGAAAGGTGTTAGGCCAAATTTGTTCTGTAAATAAAGATTTTCCAAATGTTGTTTTGACGGTCTTCTGTTAAAAATGTGTTAATTTTGATAAATTTTCACCTTACCTCCGTTGAATTGTCTCTAAAGTACGTATCAAAAAATTAATTGCACTACTAAAAATTAGTTTGGTCAATTATAGGTCCACATAAACAGGAAATACATTGAAAAATAATATTTATGCCATACGGGGTATGGCAAAAAATTCCGACGGGATTTTAAAATTAAAAGATTTATTATTAGTTCTCTTTTTTAAAGATTGTAAAGAGCATCTGATAGATAAGTTATGCAGACCTACAATTTTGCTGAGCAAATAAAATTTTTGGAATTTTACTTTTTATGTGAAAAGTCCAAAATATATGTAGAGTCAACGAACATATTTTCAAGTTATTAATTCGCACCAGCTCAGAAATATTCTTTCAACAAAATAGAGCAATAACATACCTTTGCCGAGCTTTCATGAACTCTTTACGAAACATTTTCAGAGACCGCTTAATTTTAAAAAATTCGGGATTTATAAAGGCTATCCAGTCCTAAGATTTGATGCTCCTGATTACTGTACAACATTGATAGAAATAGCGAAATAAAAAGACTACAATGGATACATTCATTCCACACAACAGTAGAGTAAAATGCCATGCTCATTGGCTCAAAATGATCATGTGACTGTTTTTGACCAATAATCGTGGCATTTTACTCAACTGTTGTGTGGAATGAATGCACCCAATGTTAAAATTTTGGAAAACAATAAAAAGATATAAACAGTATTGATGTTTGCAGAAAAAACCTTAAGTTGATAGAATCAAATAAACAACATTTAGCATGATTTAAATAGTGTTTAAAAATGTCTGAGAACAGTAGCTAATATTTCGAAAAAATCTACTTTGATTTTCGCGATTGTTTTGTTTTTCATTATGCATATGTACATGTAGTTTTTAATAGAAATGATGTATTGTTGTGTATTTCACAACAAAAGTTAAAAGACGTCCTAGATATAACTGCAATTAATAATTGCTATTCTTAATGGTACAAAATCAACAATTTTCTATGAAATTGAAATTGTACTCATGGGTTTTTTTTTTAACTGAAACGTTTCATTCTACTGTGCCATGAATTTCAGCAAAAGTAAGGAAATTTTTCACGTGGACTTCTTGTTCATTAAAATTTCTTATAGTTGCTCATCGATTTTATCTGCATATATACCATTCGGTCAAAAATCTAGATAATTTGGATTAAATAAGGATAATTAGTTTAAAATTTTTACATTTCCAAGAAAATCGCAGAATCCAGTTTACTACGATTGAAAACTCGTTGACCTGTAATGTCATGCTATAAATTGAAAGGAATAAAAATGGAGTTTTTATTTTAATTACAATTACAGCCACTACATTTTTGTTTTTAGTTAAGCTTAGATCTCATAAGACAATACGCTTCTCATAAATTAATTTGATTTTTCTTCTTCAACAGGTGCCATTTCTGGTGCAAAGATTGGTAATAAAAAAAGTGTATAATAATAATACAGGGAAGAAGGAGGACCGCAAAAAGGCGACATTCCTGGACTGGTCCAAGTATATGTTGAACTAATTGTTTAGAACTATGGCATCTAAATTAGAATTACTTTGATGATTGTTTTCATTTTGTTTTATTTACTACAAAAAATTGAAAATTTTTAGTTTGCTATCAAAATTACAGAAATGATTATCGTTAAAATAGTTACGCAATTTTATTGCTTGTAGGTAACGAGGGAATTTTAGTTGTTAGCGTCCAATGTGTAATTAAAATAAAAATTTATATGGCCATGCCCTCTGCAACAAATTCCATGAACTATTTATTTGTGCGAAAAAATCGGTACTCTCTACAGTAGACATGTGAACTATTTTCCAGAATGCAGCGCCTACTATAGTCAATTAATTCAACATAAAAAGTATAAATTATAAGTTGATTCTATTTTTTTATTACATGATAACAGTCTTTGAATTAACTGACAAGCAACGTCATTAAAATTCCTTGTACAACATGTCCTATATGTTTCTAAAAATAGATATTGTCATATACCTAAGACAATTCTGTCAGACAAGTCATTTAGATCCATCACATTAATTATTAATTAATTAACTAAAGGTCTCATTAATAATTTTATTATATATCTTATCTCTTCACCATGATCTTATTTTTAGATTATAGTGTTATATGACTATCTATCAGTCGTCACAACTATTTAATTAGACTACTTGGATCGTTTTACTGAGGGCCGTATTCATAATCGCACCTTAAGTCTTCCTCAGCACTCATGTCTTCTTTGACCAATGAGGAACGACTATTCATTGCAAATAAACACTCCTTATTGGTCAAGGAAGACGAGTGCTGAGGAAGACTTAAGGTGCGACTATGAATACGGCCCCTAGTAACGAATGAAACTCGGTTATGAAACAATAGTATTTTTATATTACTGAAAATTACAGCAATAGACAACAACCTAAACTATCCAGGGATAATAGTAGTTTGAGAAACGGTTTAAAATAACATTTATTTTTATTATCTATGCGTGTAGTTGGTTACCATTGTTCTCGTTCTTCCTACAAACTTATTCTAAAAGAGATGAAGAAGAAAAAATGACAAGTATCAAAATAGATCCAAAAATAATATTTTATAACCGCATTATACGCATTTTTGATGATATTATCATGAAATATAGGATGTATATCATAATAAATCAAATAGAGTCTAAAATCTAAAACATTTTTTTCCAACTAACATAGACGTATAAATTACATATTCGTTTAATATGTCATGGAAGCTAACTTCAGACTTTCGTATACCAACGAAAAACAAAAGAACAAAAACAAATCCTACCGTGCACATTAATTTTTGGCTAGTTTCCTAATTTTTCATCGACACATTCAACAATTATAGGTTTTATAATAAAATTATCTGGTTTTTATTGAAATATGTTACTTCAGGCCTGTATCTGATGTCAATTGTCAAATGGAAATTCGTTACGCGGGAAATTTTGTGATTTTTAGACAAAACAAAGTGAAAATATTTATAAAATTGAAGTAAAATGGGTAGTACTATACGGTATCCTTATACTAGTGAGGAGGATAAAAAAATTTTGCGTTATATTATCGATGGTCATTACGAGGATAAGGTTAAAGGTGTATTACTGTGGAAAACCATGGAAAAAGACAATATCTGTCCAGGACGCTCCTGGCAAAGCTTGCATTCCCGTTATAAATCGCATATATCTAAAGATTTCAATCGGTAAAGTCTAATATAAACTCTACAAATGTTTATGTTTCAATTTTATGAACCTCACTTTTAGTCCTATATATGAATTGAACGTAACCGAAAAAGTCTTGCTTAAGGCAGGTGTGGCCTCTGTAGGAAATGGTACCTCAGCAAGGACTGGTGGAATCAGTAATTCAGCTGAGGAAAATAATGAAGTACCTACGTCCAAGTAATTTATCTGCTTAGAGACTAAAATGGTTAACTAATAACAAATTCATTTATAGCCAAAGTTCCAAATTGAAAAGTAGCTTCTACACCCTAAATGAAGATCGACAAATATTGCATTTTCTGTTAACCGAGAATTTCAACTATTCGGTAAAAGGCCGAGCTCTTTGGAAATATATGGTAGACCAGAAAGTATGTCCTGGACGAACTTGGGAAAGCTTAAAGACAAGATTCTTGAAAGGCATATGTAAGAATTTATTTAGGTAAGAGCATCGCAATCCTCTTGTTGTAACTTGTTCAAACTTCAACGTTATTATAGGCCTGAATATTCATTGACTCCAGATCAAATTCGAGTGATACGAACGAGTATTGAAGTCCCTTCAGTCACCAATCAAGATAGTTCGGGTGACACTAACAGACGAAATAAAAATTCTGAGGCCAGTTTCTATACTATAGATATGAATTTGTCTGATTATGATACTGAATAGGTTTTTTTGTTTGTCTTATAGTGATCTCGATTACTTATTTTCTCGAATTGTTCGTTTAATAATTGCACAGGATAGTTATGATGTTAAATTACGTTTCAGTTTTTGTATAGATTTATTTATATGTATGTACTTTAATAGTCCAATCCCTTGTGAAAATTAATTAACGTATGTATTTTTAAATACAGTGGGTAACATTCCGACATGCACTACAACATGACGTAATTTATCTCGCTGCATTTTTTTTTAAAGAAAATTCTATTTGATTTGATCATTATGCCGACCTTGAGTTTTAGTGCATTTTCATTTCCTGAACCGTGAAAATGTTCGTTATGAACGCACGCCAACATGAGTTCGTTCGTGCATTTGTAGAAAATCAAGGTTTTAAAGGAAACCCTTTAATCATAGAACCCGCCTGTAAAAAAGGGGACAATTATTTGGGCCGCATATTTGCAATTTCGATTAATGATGTACAACACTGGATCATTAAATGTGTGGAAGATAATCAAGCGATACGTGCGCAATTACCTTTGAACGAGATTTTTCGAAGAGAAGTAATATTGTATGAAAAAGTTTTACCAGAATTTGAACGATTTCAACGACGAGTGAACCTTAAATATCCCTTTACGTCAGTTGCCAAGTATTTTGGAAGTATTCTGGATGAAGGTGATGAGTGTTTGATATTGGATGACGTTAAAAATCACAATTATATAATGTTGGAACGTAAAATTGCAATGGATCATCAACACGTCTTAATAGTAATTGAAGAAATGGCGAAATTTCATTCAATTTCTTTAGGTTCAAGTTGAAAAAACTTAGTTTGAACACGGCATTAAAATTTTTCTTTATTTTAACTTTTAGCAATGCAAATGTTGGAGCGAAGTGCTTATGAGAAATTAACGGAACCATTGCATGACTACTTCTTGAAACATGAAGACATTCGAAATAGTTTTCAACCTGGATTCAAGAAGAAATTAAAATATGTTATTAAAATTTTCAATGAGCATGTGCAAGCCAAACAATGCTTAATACAATGTCTCGCAGAAATTGAAAACATCCTTACCGAATATGAAAATCCACATAACCATTTAGTAGTGGTCCACGGTGATGTTTGGTGTAATAATTTAATGTTTAAGTACACTGAAAATAGAGTTCCCTTGAGCGTTTGCCTTCTAGATTGGCAAATTTCAAGGGTTCAAAGTCCCGCTTTGGATTTATTATATTTTTTATTTTTGAGCGCCTCCAAAGATGTGCTTGACCGCTACCATAATTATCAGAAATTTTATTACGAAAAATTACGAGAAAATGTTGAAAGTGTTGGATGTAGTTTGAATTCTTTATTTCCTTATGAAACTTTTATGGATCATTGTAGGAAACTTTCTAAAATTGCCTTGTTTTATGCTATAGGAGGCCTCCAAGTAATGGTAAAAAAGGAAACCGAAGTGAGGAATTTTGACGATATTACTAAAAATGGAGGTAAAATTGTGGAACAGCTTTTCGTAGATGATTATACAAGTCAAGAATATAATGATAGAATATCTAATGTTATTTTTATGATGATAAATAACGGTTGGTTATAATTTTCTTTTTGAAAATTCAAAAAATTCTTAATGCCCATTGGTCAACATTGTTAATCTTTATTGAATAAAGAACGGTGATTGGTTATAATATGAAGTTATACAGATCCTTGTCATAGTCGCACGCAATAGAAAGAGATGATATTACTTGGAAAATGTCAAAATATCAGCTGATTGTCAAAAAAAATTCCATTGTCACCTGTCAAATGAATTATTTTTCTAATTTGTGGAGTGACTCAAAGGTTTTTATCGATTTTAATCGGATAAATATTGCCCACTCTTTTAATTATCCATTATTTACAACAAATGCTCTGTAATTAAGTTGTTTTTCTTAACGAACTACGACAATGGATCACAGCCAAACGCGTGAACAAGATTTCCAAAAATTGTGTCAAACTATTGGTTCGAGTATACAAAAGATATCACAAAATGGTAAGTATTCATACCATTTATCCATAACTAGATTCAAACAATTGCGTGATTAAAGTATCGTCAATGCAACGGATGGTTAATCAAATTGGGAGTCACCAAGATTCGCCCGAGCTTCGAAAACAACTCCATTCGCTGCAGCATTACACCCAACAGCTGGTTAAGGATACAAACGGTTACATTAAAGACCTGAGCAATATTCCTCCGTCCCTATCCCAATCCGAACAAAGGCAAAGAAAAATGCAAAGGGAACGGTTACAAGATGAATTCACTTCAACACTTAATATGTTCCAACAAGTGCAAAGGAGTACCGCCCAGAAGGAAAAGGAACAAATTAAACTTACAAAGCAGCAAGTCTATGGCGATCAACCCTATTTACGTAAATCATGTACATTTAAAATAACAATAACATAATTTTAAATCACATTTTTTAGCCGGTTTAAATAGTAAAAATCAACAATTGATAGAGTTGCAAGACAGTGGTCGTCAGCAAGTTCAGCTTCAAGAAGAGGCTGATTTAAGACAACTTCAAGAACAAGAACAAGCAGTTAGACAACTGGAGGTAAGTTTTGTCTTGTTCAAAGAACTGTTTAATGATGTTCAATCAATTTTAGACGGATATTAATGACGTCAATCAAATATTCAAAGAATTGGGGCAACTGGTACACGATCAAGGTGAGGTGATTGACAGTATAGAGGCTTCAGTGGAAAACACGAGCAGTTATGTGCACCAGGGGGCCCAACAATTAAGGGAGGCCCATTCTTACAAGGATCGTATTAGGAAAAAGAAACTATTATTTGCGGGAATCGGGGCCCTCATTTTAGCTGTGATTATCATCATTATTATATTTCAAACGCGTTAAAACGAGCTTTTTTAAATCATAACATGTTATTACAAGCATTATAGCCCTTAAAAATACTTATTTAGGTAGGTCTACGTTATTACCACTGATAATTCGGTTTAAATTGACATGGTTCTTGTATTTATGTATTATTTCTAGTATTAAATTGAGGAATTGTTTGTAATTTTCTTCAGTTGTAAATAATAAACTCTTCATTTAAGGAAATAATATTTTTTCAGTGCGCAAAATACCAAATCAGTCCTCTTTATGTATGTTTAGTTGCCTAAAAATGCCATAAAAACAAAGATACAACTGATGTTTTCATTGGTCTCAGCTGATCCGTTAGTTCACATCTTTGTTTTGTTTAAGGAAAATGTGTGTTAGAAAAGGATGGAAAAAGGTTTTTAAACAATTCTTGTTGTTTGACGTTTCAACGTAACCTCAATAATCAAAACATGCGTCGATTTGTGTGTACACGTAAACAAGGATTTTTAGGTGTATTAACGAGATTTTCGGAGAATAGATTAAATAATCATTGACTGAAAGAAATTTGAAGACGTGGTAAAATTTCAATGTCTTCCCTCTTCTCCACGTATACTATCGCAGTCGATTAATTTACCTCAAAGCATCATTCAGAGTCCATCTTATCAAAGCTTAATTAGTAAAGTAAGTAATCTAAGTTTGGTCCTTAGAGGTCCATATTGTAATTATTTTATAGATTCTCAACGAAAAATTAACATGGTAATTAAGACAATTTGCTGCTTGGGAGCAGGTTATGTTGGTGGTCCAACTTGTAGTGTCATAGCCCTTAAATGTCCTGAAATAAAAGTCACTGTGGTAGACAAGAGCAAAGAACGAATTGCCCAATGGAACAGTGATAAACTGCCCATTTATGAGGTAAGCAAGCAGGTCGTTTAAATGCCAATGGTTGACCATGAAGAGTGATCAGATGATGCCGGCATGTCTTGTTTATCTTTGTTTAATGATTAAAACTAATATTCTAAAAGAGAAAGTATTAAAAACCATGGGTTTTTTTCCGATTTTAGCCGAATTTAGACGAAGTGGTAAAGGCCTGTCGCGGCAAAAATTTGTTTTTCTCCGACGACTGTGATGCTGCTATTTTAGAGGCTGACTTGATTTTCATTTCTGTTAACACTCCCACTAAGACTTTTGGCAATGGCAAAGTATGAACCCTACATTTTATTAAATATCACTACTGACCAAACTCCTATTCAGGGCAGAGCTCCAGACTTAAAGTTTGTAGAAGGCGCAGCTCGCATGATCGCTGATGTGGCAAAAAGCAATAAAATCGTAGTGGAAAAAAGTACAGTTCCAGTAAATGCGGCTGAAAGCATTATGAAGATTCTTAAGGCCAATCAGCGTCCAGGTGTCTCCTATCAGATCCTAAGCAATCCAGAATTTTTAGCTGAAGGCACCGCCGTCAACGATTTGTTGAATGCTGACAGGGTGTTGATTGGAGGCGAAGAATCTCCAGCTGGAGAAGCTGCAATTGAAGAATTATGCCAGATTTATGAACATTGGATTCCAAGGAAAAGAATTCTTACTACAAACACTTGGTCTAGTGAACTATCAAAATTGGTAAGAAGTTTTAAGTTTCTAAAATTCCATTAAAATTGTCTATTTAAGGCTGCAAATGCAATGTTGGCGCAAAGAATCTCTAGTATTAATTCATTATCCGCTGTTTGTGAAGCGACAGGTGCTGATATTACTGAAGTTGCCAGAGCCGTGGGTTTGGATTCGAGAATCGGACCAAAATTTTTACAAGCGTCCATAGGTAGGTATTTTGCAAGTCCTTTGAGTGTTTTCCATAATTAAAAACACCTCAATTGACAAACGATTTTAATTTCAAATTATGGGTTTCGGTGGGAGCTGTTTCCAAAAGGACATTCTCAATTTGGTATACATTTGCGAGTGCCTCAATTTGCCACACGTGGCGGCCTATTGGCAAAGCGTAATCGACATGAATCTGCACCAGAAACACCGATTTACCGCTAAAGTAATCGAGTGTCTCTTCAACACGGTCAGTGGGAAAAATATTTGCATTTTGGGTTTTGCATTTAAGAAGAACACTGGAGACACACGTGAAAGCGCTGCCATTTACGTATCAAAAACTTTATTGGATGAAGGGGCTTCCATTAATATTTATGATCCAAAAGTAGAGGAATCTCAAATCTATGAAGATTTGAAATACGAAGGAGCTTCTTCAGAACAATTGAAGAAAAACGTGCATGTTTTTTCCAATGCTTATGAGGCTACGGAGAATTGTCATGCCATTATTTTATGCACGGAATGGGACGAGTTTATTGTTAGTTAAGATATTTGTGAAGAAACGTTAATTAAATTTGTGTGTTTTAGACCTTGGACTACGAGAAGATTTTCGATAGAATGATGAAGCCAGCCTACATGTTTGATGGCAGAAAAATTTTGAATCATAATGACTTATTGAGAATCGGTTTCCATGTGGAAACTATTGGAAGTCGTTTGGGACAACCGTTTAAAAATAGGAGATACAGCAGTAATCCACAAATTTTATAAGAATTTTTTTATTTTTAAGGAAATATTAAGTATTATTTTTAAACATTCATCACTTTTTTAGCATTATATAATCCATTATTCAAATGTTGGTGCTAGCACTTGTGCAATAAACATTTATGTAAAAAAACTACCTTGATTATATCAATCCTAATCTTTTCTTTTTGAACTCAATTTCCAGCTCCAAGAGTTCCATTTTCTTAACGTGTTCTAATCGAGCTCTTTTCTCTCTTTGCAAAAACACTTTTGTTTTAATCTCTTGCGTTTTCATTCT
The DNA here is from genome assembly GCA_013372445.1 of Hypothenemus hampei. NCBI lineage: Eukaryota > Metazoa > Arthropoda > Insecta > Coleoptera > Curculionidae > Hypothenemus > Hypothenemus hampei. Next base: position 725,841 of record JABRWK010000002.1, on the reverse strand, counting down.
GTACTGATGCTCAGTTATTTGCCTTTGTTCTTCACGTTCTAAATCACACTACTGTAGATTTTGTTTGTTTTTTTTACTTGTTAAACGTAATAATTACCGAGTTGCTCTAATTGTTTTTTGGCAAAGTACAATTTAGATCTATTGTTTAAGTTATTTCCAAGATCCCAGACCCTGTCATCATCAGTTATAATAAATGCTTCTTCGTCTCGATCATCTTCAAAATGAATACTATCTGAACTAGATTCACTTTTAATATTGACACTGTCATTGAGTTCTATAAAATGAAAAATGAATTATTCAATAGAAAAACTCAACTTTCAACTCACTTGTTTCCATTAAAACATCTATGTTACTCTTTTGACTAACATAACCACCATGCAATTCTAATAGTTGTAATAATTCTTTCTCGTATTCTTCCATTTGTACTGCGTCAGTCTCTTCCCTATTACGAGCCTCTTTTCTTCTTGCAGTTTTCTTCATGCTTTCATACTTTTGCCTAATCATTTCTGATGTTCTCTTACTTGTCACTTTAAGATATCACTTGAAAACAAAAGCATTTAAGATGCGTTTTCCTACCTGAAGCTTTATTATAGTCCTCAGTAATGCTATTCCAAGCTTTATCTTTCATTCGCCAAGTGGTCGAATCAGTTTGTTTGCTCTCAATAACATCCATATGATCAACAACAAGACTCATTAATACGCGAATTTCCTTGTCGGTGTAATTAGGAGCTCGTCTTCTTTTGCCGCCGACTCCATGAAGATCAATGTCCCATTTCTGGTCTGATCCATTCACAGCATTGGCGTTTTTTTGCATAATTTTGGAAAATTAAAAATTGTTATTTTCAAACAATTTTTGTATCCACTATTTATTTTCAAATAAAACCAATAAAACCTACGTACAGGTGGATTAGGTTCTATTTCATGCAATTCCAGAACTAAACAGAGAAAGAGCACTACACGACCTTTGACAGTTGACAACACCGCTGTCAAAAATCTCAAGAAACGTCAATAACATATGTTTAGCGCTTGACTGAACAAGTTTTCTTCTCTATCTTCCAATTAAAATGGAAGATACTCTAGAAGATTATCTAAAAGCAACAGCTAAACCAGATGATTCCATTAGAATCAGGTAATTTTTACACCTTTCTAAAAACTAGCCGAGAAAGTTGTGTTGGTTTCATAACGGGCTTGCGTAAAAAGTTTCACGGTTTACTAATTAAGACCTTTTACAGCAATGAGATTGTGGTTACAGCCCAGGTAAAGCAGCAGGGTGACGCACGGGCAATGAAAATAGTCGAATTTTCCATTGAAGGAAAACTGAGGCCTGAAGTATTTACCAAATGTGTAAGTTTTTGCCTTAAAGATTTCTTAACCTTCAACACGTATAGAAATATTTCAGCTTCCGTTTATTAACCAGTCACATTATCAAGATATAGTGGAAGAAAGAGCCATAACGAAACTTTGTGGCTACGCTTTGTGTGGTAAACGTATTCCAGATATGCCTAAAAAACAATATTTTATTTCCACAAAAAGTAACAAGGTCTATGACATCACAGATAGAAAAAATTATTGCAGCAATTTCTGTTACAAAGCCAGTTTACATGTAAAAAAACAGATAGACAATAGTCCTTTGTGGTTAAGAAAACTAGAAGACATTCCTGAATATACGTTACTACATTCCTCTCAAGGGTACTATTCTGGATCAATTTTATTAATTAATTTCTCATTTTATTGGTATTTTTAGTGGTTTGCCAGGCGAATTTGTTGATCAGGGTGTAGTGAAACCTGTGAAAGATGACTTAAACTTCACTTCAATAAATGCGTTTGCAGAGGCTTCTCTCGACAAGATGACGGAGAATAAAAAGGACAAAAGAGTATTGAAAAAGACAATTAGATTAAAATCTACCATGCAAACAATCAGTGAGAATGACCAGGAAGAAGAGATCTGTATTAAAGAGTCAGCTACTAACAGGGAAAAAAACAAGAAACCGATTAAAGTGAGCAAAAAGATTTGTGTTATTAGTTTACCTTCTATAGAAGAAAATGAAGAAAAACTTCAAAACTGTGATATGAAAGTGACAAGTGATGACAAGAAAACCCAAGATATTGAGGGAATAGTCAAGAAGGCTGTTGAAGATTGGATAACATTAGATACATGCATTTTTCTTCACGGCGAGGAAAAAGTCAAGTACATTTTAAATGAAAGGAAATTGAGTGATTATTTTGATAAACTTCATATAAAAGAGCTTCAAAAGGAACAACAAATGAAATACGTGGAGATTTGCAGGTGAGTGTTTAATTTTAATAACATGAGGAAAATAAATAAAAGATACGTTTTTAGACGTCTTCATTTGCAACAAATGGCAGACGAGAAGTTTGATGAAACTGTTGTTGGAGGTCAGAAAATGAAACCTGTTCCAGATTTTCAAAAGTTAAAGGAAGACACTAAAGATATGAAATTGAAAGTGAAAGCTTTTTATACAGGAACAGTATATGAAAAAGAAGACAGTAATTTTCCTGCTCAAGTCAACTTGAAAGCTAAGGAGAATGAAAGTGATAATGAAGGACCACCAGCCGTCCTACCTCCAGTGGATTTAAATTCTCGAAATATGCTTAGAAGAAATATTTTTCTTACTTCACTTAGCAAAGCGTAAGTCTTTTTTTTTAATATGCATAGAAATCGTTCATCCAAATCAATTAAATTAACAGAATACAGCAATTGTTGCCAACAATAGGAATATCGTATTCATCAGTATTTCCAGACGTACAAGCCCTAGTTAAGACTTTTAACTTGAAAGCAAATAATATCACATTTAAACCACTGGTTTGGAATTACATAGTTCTTGTGGTTTTACATTTGTAAGTCTATGAGTTAACATTGGTGTTGAATTGCTTTACAATAATTTGGTTATTTTAAGATTGTCACTTGGAGATGAGACTTTAAAAGAGTCAATTAATGAAAAACGATTCCAAGAATATTCAAAAATGCTAATGGAAAAATTACCAAATGGTCACATGTTTCTGGATGATTTGCTTAGGAATGTGAGCAATGTGGATGTTTTCGTTGAAAGATACATTACGAAGGATTATAATGAATAATTTATGAAATATATATATCAAATTTAAAATGCTCGATTTATTTTTATTGAATTTACGGTTTTTTGCTGCTTTCCGTTTTTTGATTATATTATTTGATGTTTGATTTATTTAGAAATGACAGCTCTTTACTATACTAAATTTGACAGTTGTCAATTTCACATATACTTTTTTTTGACAGATCATCTTTGACAGAATCAAAACAAATCTTGAGTGTTTTGTATTACGTGTCCCAATTCAGTTTCAAATATTTATTTATATCACAATACAAACGAGCAAAATGGTTTATATTAAGAACGGTAAGACACACAAATTCATATTTATTCAAATATTAACGTCAATTTTTGATAGATGGTACCCTGTCCCAAGAACCACCCATTCACCTAAAATTACTTCGTTTCATTGTGGGTACTTTCACATTTATCATTTTCTTGTAAGTATATTCTTAGTAGGAAAAAAATGACATATTTTCAATACAATATTAATTTTCAGTTTTAAGTCTCTGGTGGGTTTAGATACAAGGAGTTCTGGAAATAGTGGTTCGAATTTCTTTCGAGGTGGGGGTGGTGGTGACGGCCATAGACCATTCAGGTAAAAAAATTAAATAATTAGGGACTGTAAATGGGCAAATTACATATTTTTAGACCTGGTGGGGGTGGTGGAGGAGGAGGAGGAGGCCCTAATATTCGCACTATGAGGGACATAAATCCACCAACAGTTCGTGGTGTGAGCGGTTGTCCGGGAGGCTCATGCGGCATGTAGACATTCACATTAAAACTGCATTTATTCGTTTACATTTATTTAGAGTTTATCAGGTTAATAAATTTAGTTTTTTAATTTTAATGGCAACACCACTAGAGGTTCATTATCCTGAGGGACATCAGCATACAACGACCAGGTCTTCTCGGTTAAATTAAAAATTCCTATTGAAGAACGTGTTTCAAGAAAAAAGTTGCATTTTTAACTAAAAATAACTTGCCACAGCAAATGGTTTGAACAAAATCATCCTTTCGATCTCTAAAAATTGGATTTTTAGAGTCACTTTTATCGCTCAGTATTTGTCTCACGTCCTTTTCAGTTTTTGGTGTAGGACATCGCTTGAAACAAGCCAAACGGGCCTTACTATTTTGAGTCATGCCTATATTAGCCTCGTCAACTTGCAACCGTAAATATCTAAAAATAAACTTCCACATAATATAATATTCGATTCATGGGAAGTCTCGCTTACGAATTTGCATGAAACGTACATTCACCAGGACCAATTGTTAAAATACTCAATTGCGATTCGTTAACTTGATCAGATGTTGCTGGGGCCATCTCGATGTTATGCATCATTCGACTACCTTCTTGTTTTAAAAATGTTGCGTTAATAGAACAACCGTTACCGGCTCCACAGCCTGAATCTCGTAGTATTTGTTGGACCTGAACATAGTTCTCAGCACCCAGTAGAGCCCTAGTAAGAAAATAACGAGCTGAAAACGTACATTCTAGTTATTGGAGTTGATTCTTTATTGGATGTTTTACGAGTTTTTCCTGTTAGAAGACGTTTGACGCTCAGCGTATTAATGGAAAACACTAAGCCGTGATGATTATAGCCCATGGTATAGCCTGGAAGGTGACCCGCATAACAAAGAGAAGTGAATTTCTCTTCTTTCGAACCCCATTTGCCTTGAGGCTCTTTTTCAATTATGTGGGCTGACACAAGGTAGAAATGGTTTAAAATAGAAGAGTATGCGTCTTCTGTATGCCCTAAAATTTCCTTGAAAAGGGAAGAATGTTTAAATAACAATGTTTTTTCTTTTTAATAATAAATATCTATATGTATACACCTACTGGCTGGAGCATTGACATTGATTTGACATTGATCAAGTCCGTAGCGATGAAAATGATGTTTTTCATAGTTGTAAAAACATGAGAATGCAGTGCACTAAAAGGTTTACACATATTTTATATAAACAGATTATCGAGAAAAACATGACCTGAAGCAGAAAACTGCATACTTTGTTACGTAAACTGCACCATGAAGCCCCATAAATGTAATATTCAAGTTATCGTATTGGAAACCTTGCAAGAGCATTAACATTCCCCTTATTTAATCAAATTACATTATTATGCATGAAAAACAACTCACTTGTCCTCTTTCATTTACGCAAACTGTAGAACACCCTGTAGGACTATCTGATGGTTTTTTCTCTGCGACCGCCAATATTACATCATCCATATGCCAAAGGAATAACTAAAATTCATAAAAATTCATTGAAATATTAAAAAAACCACTTTAAAATTTTAATCAAACTTCGTGAAAAGGGACTTTAGCTCCATCAGCAATCCCTTGTAATTCTCTCACGTATTGGGGAAAATTGGTTTGGCAACAATGTAAAGTATCATCGTAACCCTTGCGACCGCTCGGTGTTTCCCACGCGGCCAAAAATTGCTGTAAATCTTTTTCCGTTTCTAGGAGACTATGAATTAGGCCGGAAAAAGTGCGACCCTGAAAAACAACGCGATTGTCACTTGTTTCTTGATATCAATTAAAGATAATTATTATCATGGCCTGGTCGATTCGAATGGACCTTCATTATAGTAGTTATGATGCGTTCATGAAAAAAAAAATAGATTACACTACTTACCATATCGTAGCCGACTTCATAATGAGTACCTTTCGTGTACAAAATTGGGATAGAATTTCGTCTGCCTAACATTGCTTGTTGTTAGGGCGCGTAACAAATGCTGTATGATTTAAATATTTTATTACAATTTATCGTGTAATAACTGTTTAATTTTTGTTTATTTTTCTCCTCATTTCCAGATAAAGATGAACTGATAAATAAGTTATTTGGACCACCCGAGATACGCAATGTTTGTATCAACTAGGCGTCGCGCGCGGCTGAAAACTGAAAATATTTGCGGTCTTTTTTTAAATAAAAGTGCGTTTTTTTTTTAGCGCAAGCGCTTCATCCTAAACACTTTTCTATTTCCTGATTAAAGGTTCGTGTTTGGCATTCGGTTATTTCCATAATTATATGCATAATGATAATTTTTCAAATTGGGTTGCCTTGAAAATAATACTAAAATGCCGTATCATCGTTAGGCCATTTCTTAGGACCTAGGTTATTGGTCTTGCCTTGAATATAACAATGAAACTCAACTTTAGCCTATTTCCATTAAGAATATTTATTATTTGCTCTGTTCAGTTACAAATCAAATAGAAATTAAGATAACTGTGACACTTCATGTAAATAGGCAGCCATTAATTTTACTCCGCCAATGTAATTTCTGATGTCCAATTTTCGTTTTGCGAATGAGCGCCATCATCTCCAGATCCCACTGGCAGGAGTAGTACATTCTTGCCCGTAGCCTGCTGAAGTGTCAAAGTGACGGGAATTGAGCCTCCTTCCCTTGTTAAATCTGGATCCACATTGTACACATGCCGAGTGGCTTTAATGGCGGCAGTGTAGTGGGGATGTGAAGGGTTTTCTGTCCACGGGTGACCTCCATCCGCCATATAAACCTTAATTTTTCAAATGAATGAAAAGATAACGTTATCACATTGAGTTACTTACTCTCATATGATTAGGACTTCCACGTTTATCCCATAATTTTTGTATGTAATCGCATACATATTGTTCTACCTTGGCTGGAGTTTGATTTGGAACGATCCTAACGGAAAATTTGCCAATTACCTTGGCAGGAATAACGGTTTTTTGACCAGGCTCACCAAAAGCTCCCTCAATTCCATGTAAGGACAAGCTGGGATACCGCCATCTATGCATTAAAATTTTTTCTTTCACTTCATCGTGCAAAAGTTTTTGACATTTAATATCTGCCTTGTATTCGTTTACATCAAAATCGATCCTCTCATAGATTTCCTGTTCATTATCTGTAGGAAATTAACTATCAAAAAACTCATAAACATATACAAGTTAGCGTAGTTTACCTAATAAAGGAGCCACATCGTCATACAGGCCCTCCACTAAAACCTTTCCGTTTTTATCAACGAGACTGTTCATTAAATATATTAGATCAGTCATAGATTCAGACACTGTACCTCCATAAAGACCACTATGCAAATCTTTGGCTGCACAAGTAACTTCCAAAAAAAAATAACAAACACCTCTCAATCCATACGTGATACAAGGCCTAGTTGTACCCAACCAGGTGTTATCTGAAATGCATACGTAATCGACGCTGGATAGAAACTTATCCTTTTCAGAGAACAAAAGTTCATCTAAGCCTTCGCTGCCACTTTCCTCCATGCCTTCAAAAATGAATTTTAAATTTACTGGCAAGTTTTCTCCAAGGTCTTTGTAAGCTTGAATGGCATGCATCCAACATAACACAGGTCCTTTATCGTCACTGGTTCCACGTCCATACAATTTCCCATTGCGTTCGGTTAGTTCAAATGGCTCACTGTCCCAACCGTCTGTTATGTAAGCTGGTTGTACGTCTAAATGTCCATAAATAAGGACAGTTTTTTTTTTGGATCTGAGCCTAAATTTCCGAGTAGTATTGGCGGTAATTTTATTGTAGTACCATCAGAAAATTGTTGATTTCCTAATTAAGAAATTGCTTAAGAAATTGGTGTTTATNAACTCAAACCATCCCAAGAAATGTCAACAAAACTTAAGCTGTATGTGGGTCGCAAGGTGAGTCATGCAAATCACTACTTCTCAATTTAATTATCTCTTGTTTTTCTCCAGATAATTGATTCCTTAGATAAATCAACTAAATTTACACCTGGCCATCTTCAAAATCTTATTCATGTGGGAAATCCAGAAGAAAAAGGCAAAGTCGAACTTAATTTATCGCTCAGTATACTTGAAGCTCATTTAGGAATAACTAATGTGAATCAAATTTTAAAAATTCAACCAGATGATATTATTCAGAGAGTACAAATGATTAAAGACAGGGCCAATAGAAAAATTTCCTTCGAAATTAATAGGAGTATATTTGTGAAAGACGTGATGGAAAACTGTTACTTGCCAGAACTAAATTTCACTCCCAAAAACATTGTCATTGAATATAGTAGTCCAAATGTGGCAAAGCCCTTTCATTATGGAAATCTTCGTTCAACCATAATAGGAAATTTTTTAAGCAATTTGAACATTTTTATCAAAAACAAGGTAACGAGGCTGAACTATTTAGGCGACTGGGGTACACAGTTTGGATTCATTAAAATCGGGGTGGACAGTTTAAATTATGACATGGAAAAATTGAAATCAGATCCCATAAAACTTCTATATCAGTCATATGTGCACGCAAACAAATTAGCCGAAACTGATCCAAGTATTCTAGAAAAAGCCAAAGCTGAATTCGCAAAATTAGAACAAGGAACGGAAGAGGATTTGAAAACTTGGAAACAAATTCTAGAGTTCACTACAGACGAATTGACAAAAACTTATGGTAGATTAGGAGTGACGTTTGATGAGTACAACTACGAATCCATGTATAGTGGCAAAGAAATCGGTCATGTAATTGACATGTTAAGGAAAAAGAACATTTTAAAGAAACTTAAAGATGGCAAGGAGGTTGTCTTGTTGAACTACATTCCATGTTGATTTCAGGGTAAAAGTTACGACATTTTAGGTAGCTGAAGTTGATAATGACAGGACAGTTTCAGTAATTAAAAGCGATGGTACTACTTTGTATTTAACGAGAGACATAGCGGCGGCAATAGATCGATTTGATAAATATAAATTTGATAAGATGTTTTACGTAGTTGAGAACGGTCAAAGTGACCATTTCAATGCCCTGAAACGTATAATTAATAGAATGGATCTACCATGGTCTGATAGAATAGTTCATGTGAAATTTGGACGAATTAAAGGCATGAGTACCAGAAGGGGTACAGCTGTGTTTTTGAAAGACATTTTGGATGAAACGAAAGAGTTGATTGTGAAGAGACAAATTGAGTCTCCGAGTAAGCAGATGATATAATTAGTCTTTATACGGTTTAATTGTACTTTGTAGCTACGAAAGTCCCTATAACAGACGAAGAAACTTCAGATGTACTGGGAGTTAGTTGCGTTATTATCAACGATTTAAAGCAACGTAGACAAAGGGATTACGATTTTGACTGGGATAAAGTTTTGCAGGTAACCAACCTATCTTTGTGTTAATATATTATTAATACATGCAGGAATTATAGGTGAAGGGAGATACGGGTATAAAAATGCAATACACCCATTGTCGATTGTATAGTTTAGAGGAAAACTGCGGAACTGTACCGGCGAAACTATGTAATTCTGAAATACTACAGGAACTAGAAGTAACAGTGCTTCTAAAAGAAATGGCTAAATTTCAAGATGTTTTACGTATAGCTAACGAACAACTTGAAGCTTGCGTTTTAGTGACTTATTTGTTTCATTTGTGGTAAACTCTTTTCAAGATCACATTTTCAAATTAATATTTATCTGTGTGTTTTAAAGCAATCACATAAATCGTGCATTGAAACGTCTACAGGTCAAGGGAACAGATCCGGATGTAGCCGCCCAACGCTTGTTGCTCTTCAATACGGCTAGAGAAGTTCTGAAAAATGGGATGATAGTTCTGGGCCTGAAACCTTTAAACAAAATGTAGTTCTATTAAAAACAGCTTTATTTTATAGCCCAGTAAGCGACATTGTTTCGTTTTTTTTTTCTATGTTTATACACCACATTATGGACAGGATGAAATCATGTTGTCAGGTAAACCACAGAAGGGACCGGCTTAACAAAAGGCACTTAAAATAACAAAGAGTGGTTATTTTACTGTAATTAGCGACATCACTTTCCGTCCCGACCGAGTCATTTATAATACAGTAACAAATATATTCAGTCACAAAATAAATTACACCTATTTTACATACACACACAACTAGATTAAAAACGCGAGATTTTTCACGAATTTCCGTCGCCGAATTTGAAACTCGTCGGTACCACTTGTTGTGTGAACATGTAACCTAGAAAAAGTAAACATTATGTCAATAAAATGTTACAAAATGAACATTAACATATACCTCCTTGTTGTTCAATCCTCTTGCTTTCCCTAGCTGCGGCTCTTTGTTCTGCCAAAACCACTATTTCATGTAAAGTTTTCATTTGTTCTTCATTCAAATTCGCTGTTAATGCTGCATACCATTGGGGATCTTGATTTTGTATATCTAAACCATACATATATGAAAAAAGGAATTAATTTTCATAAAGGGAAACTCTTACTTGTAAAGACTTGTTTGAATGCTAGATATTCATCCACATCACAGTCGTCTTCATCCAATGGGGTGCCAAAAGATTCCAGCACTGTTTCATCGTTTGGTTCGTAATCTGAATCGTCATCATCCGATCCATCATTCAGAAATACACTTGTAACAGTTATTCCTTCGCTTTCAGCTGCCGATACGGTCTTAGTAGCTAAATTTTTTAAGTAATCCTGACCCTGATCGTCTAATTCATCTTCATCTGAACTCAAAAACTCTAAAATAAATACAGTGAGTAGAACAACAATCATTTGACGAGTCCTTTTTATTCTAACCTTCAGCGAAATCACCGTCATCACTATCGCTCTCCTCTTCTTCAGCTTCTGCTTGTGCTTTGGCCGCATATGCTCTTTTCAAGCCGTCGAATAAAATTATCAAAGCCGGAACTACTTTAGGTGCCATTTCCATTAAAGCAGCCGGTTTCTGATTCAATCCTATTAATGTGCACAATCCCAAGACGCACAATTTCCGATCGTGAATCCCCAGAAAACAATCTGCATCGTGCAACCACTGTTTGATAAAATGATTGGTGAAATCGGGCATTTTTTGTAGCACTCCAAACAACAATTGTGGGTCATAGTACAAGGCCGCAATTAGGACCTGAAGGCACATGGTACGCAATTCGCTTGTTTTCACTTCGCGTAACAACCGAGTGGCCGCCAATTCGACCAACATGGGGGCGGCACTATCTATTTTGCCGCGACACTGAAGAATAACAACTTCGAGCAATTTGGCGGCGTAACATTCTGGATCTTCGCCACTGTCATTTGTCAGAATCTCTTTGCACATATTGTAAATTGCCAAGAGGCGTTTCTCGTCTGACAGGAAAGCTTCCGTATCAATTGTGACATAATTGTGGAGGGCAGGCATCATGTCGTTGAAATGGTCCATGCCAGCTTTTATGAATAACTGATAAAGGAGCTCAAACACTTTCCACATGTCCGGAGAAATTTGTTTGCTAGTTAAATCGTAAATTAGCGCTAAAATTTCCTCGTAGAACTCCTGGACTTCGTTTTGTAGCACCTGCGCGATGATTTGCAATACCGTAGGTTCAAGCATCTGCATGATTTCGGGATGTTCGTCCATAACAGTAAGTAGAGTTTCGATTGTATTCAATAAACCCATTGCTGTGATGGCCTTCTCATCCGATCCTTCATCAGTATCCAATACTTGTATGAAGGTAGTGGCCAAATGACGACAGATCTCCACGGCAATTGGTATTAATTGCTGAGTAAAAACGCACACTAGCTTCTGCATCACACCTGTAACATCCTCATTTTCTGTTTCGCGAATGATGTTCAATAATTCCAAAGCAATCTGCTTAACTTCAGGTTCGATGTACTTGTGACATCGTTCTTGGTCATTGAGTAGTGTCTGCAGACAAATGGCGGCTTCAACTTTGACCGGAAGATCCTTATCAAACAGCAATGCCCTAATGGTCAAATTAACTGCCTGAACTAAAATATTCTCCTGCTTGTATTCAAACTTTGAGAAATAGTGGAGAACCCAGCAGGCGCGAGCCCTCATATGTCCTCGTTCGCTCCCAAATTCCGGAAACACATACTTGAGAAATAATTGATCCAATTGATCTTTATAGGGATTCTTTTTCAATAACACGTCAGCTAACGATCCAACCATATAAAGTGCACCATCTTTCTGGGGAGCCTCAGTGGTAGGATTTGTGAGTATCTGATTGAGCATCATCATAGTTTTTGCGAGCATTTCTTTGCGTTTTTTACACGAGGAGGCTAATAGTGTTTGGGCTGCTATTACAGGTGAAACGAAATCCTCAAAAACATCAAATTTCACTCGAATATATTCGTGCGGATCTACTGTCCACAACTCATGATCTTCTGCTGAATAGCACATTAATGGAAACACTACGTCCTGTATTATGGCGGGCATATGAGGCTTCAATATTTTCCAAGTATAAGCGTGCGAAACGGCTTGGTTTAAGTAGTTTAAGGTTTGTTGTAGAACCCTTGGTGGTACCCAATGACCACCACGATAGCCATCCAAAACACGTAAAAGGACTTCTAGAATACCGGTACTAAACGTTTGAATGTACCATTCGGCAAAATCGTTGTATTCTTTGGAAACATGACCTGGAGAACCGTATCTAAACGTTTTAATGACTGATTATTAAATAGGTCATTAAGCGACTAATTGTACCTTTCAAACATCCGACATAAAACATGGACGGCCCATTTCTTGCACTTCCACCATGGAAGATCAGGCCGTTCGTCTTCATCAGGTTGTAGAGCTATAGGAGGTACTGTTCTCTCAACAACCTAAAAGTCGAAAGTGGCAAATATTGCAAATAGAAATAACTTTTTTGTTGCTTACTTGTCTACAGATTTCCATCCACTGTGCAAAAGCTTCTTTACTTATCAGATCTAAAGGTAAAATATACTGTGTTAAAGCGAAATAAACTTTTAGACCCTCCTTCTGGAGTAGCACCGACTGTTCAGAGGGATCAGGCAGTAGTCTCACCTAGAAAAATGCACTTGTCAATGATACAAACTTCTTGGCAACTAAATTTACCTCTAATTGATATAACTGAGGTAGCAACAGGTTCATAGCTTCATGCAAAGGCACCCTTTCCTCTGCTTTTCTGTATTCGAAATTTTTTACCAGTTGATATAGACTGAGGATGGCACCATGCCATCCGCTAGGATCAGGATTTGATAAATATACACTAATCTGGAAGAGCAGCAGAAGATTTTAAAGAAGAGTTCTTCATAAAAATGCAACATTGTAATTACTTTATCTACAATTTGGGTCCATCGTCCGGGAAAATCATGTTTAACCATGTGATTAACACAAGTGCAAAGTTGCGTTCGTATAAGATCAGGCGCATGAACTACGGCGTCGACTATACTGTCTCTGATTAGAGCCCTATCTTGTTCGTGTAAAGCAAATGGTGTTGGTTGGCCGTTTTCTGCTTCCCTATCTTGCCAATTAGTTGAAATGAGATTTTTCTAATAAAAGAACTTTGATTGATGATTCATTCTTAATCAAAAAATGCAATTTATTACCAAATAAATGGCGCCAGCTTGTCTTACTGGCATATCACAATCAACCATCATTACTACTTGTAGTAAAGCTGGAGCAAATCCAATTATTTTGTGAATCTGGAACAAGAAATAGTAACTATAACCCTTACCCTGGACTTTGGAACATGAGAAATAAACATTTTAACGTTCTAGAATGTAAACGACGTTATATTTTGAATAGCACGCCGATCTGATGCTGAGCACATGTTTCCAATACCTGATCCAGTTGGCTTTCCGCCTGTTGTCGTTGATCTGGACAGATGGTTGCCCTGAGCAGATCTATCACTTTACGAATTTCCATTTTGATCAACACTGTATTAGTCGAGCTTTACTAATTTTCTTTTTCTAACAATTTCAGGAGGGCCGCACGATTTTTTACACGACCTCCCCGCAAAAATATTTCGATGACAATTTTGACAGTACTCTGACAATGAAGCTGACGTTTATAATATCACGTGACTGCAATTAATCCATGTATTCAAATGAGAGCGTTAAACTGGTTTAAACTGGTGTAAACGCAATAAAATATAAGAAAAAAGTGTTTTTGTATGACAGTTTTTAAATCAAAGTACATTCAGAAAGAATTTTATTAAAATACATAACACGGCTCTTGAAAATTCTTGCTTGCCGACTGCGTACTATATTACCGACATTCATGTCGAATTGTCAACAATTGCTTTTCCAGAAGTGAGGTTATAGATTACGCACAATTTTATTAAATGTTCAATTTCATTTTAACTGGTAATTAAGTAAAAATGTTGCGTCAAATTAGCCGCTTAGTTGACCCTTTAAAAGGCCGAAATCTTTCCCTAACATCGAGTTGTGTAGAGGTGAAAAACAATACTAATTATAACCTGTCTTCTCAATACAGATAGTTTTTTAGTCAAAATTATTGAGAACTTCACAATTTTCCACTAATGCCTCCGAATCAAATGCCGTTGAAGATGTTGACACAAAAAAGACTCTTAATAAAGCCATGAGAACTTATTTGGAACGAGCCCGAGAACATGACGAGTTCATGAAAACTCAAAGGCGAGAGTTTGAAATAGGAAAAAGACATTTAGCCAATATGATGGGTGAGAATCCGGATACATTTACGCAGGAGGATATTGATGTGTGATTTATTGTTGTTGTATTTTTTGAAAACATTCACTCGACTGTTGTTTTAGAACGCTATAGCGTATTTGTTTCCAAGCGGATTGTATGAGAAGAAAGCGAGACCAATGATGAAGCCTCCTGAGGAAGTGTTTCCTCAAAGAAAAGCGGCTGAATTTGATGAAACCGGTCGACCGTATCATTTTCTATTTTATACAGGCAGGCCTAATTTTTATCAAATATTACATGTAAGAAAGAGAAAAATATTATTGACGATGATTTGATTAAAGTGTGCTTTAGGAGGCTGTACAACATATAATAGAATTGAACAAATTTGAAGACGCTATGATTAGAAAAAAACTGGAACCTGACCCAAACTTAACTTTGTAAGACATTTTTAGCTTTTTTCAGAATATCACTAATAGTAATTGATAATAATTTCAAGAGAACTGTCAGGGTCTAAATGGATAGAAAAAGAAATTTTGGAAACTAACTTAGTAGAAACCATAACTGATAAGGAATATAGTAGTTTTATAAATGTGATGGACCGGCTGGCCAGTCTACCATACTCATATCGAATCAAAGACTTGATTATGCAATATAGGAAGTCCTTAATTAATCAATCAAAGACTTTTGAGGCTATCATCCCTCAACTAGACGAAAATGGTAGACAATTCGTTTCGGTTTATGGTGAGGTTATATGTCGTTCAAGTTCAAATTAATGTTAACGATTGAAAGGTATTCTTAGAGTGTCGCAGGAAACGAGCAACAGCATCAGTGACAGTGCGATCTCCTGGCACAGGTAAAATTACTATTAATGACCTGGGCATTGACTATTTTAATGGCGTGCAACAAAGAGAGCAGGTAATGTTGAATAAAATTTTTACGCAGTGACGTTTAGCGTTTTAAATTCGTCTGCAAGACACTAAGCTAAATAATGCCGTTCGCCTCCCCCCTTTAACTGAGGCCAATTTTTCAATTAAATTTCGCGATTATTCGCCTAGTTTCCTTAAGATATCAGGCATCTGTTGTGTGGTACAATATTTTCGATCGATTCCGAGGAAAGCAGCAAAAACCGAGGTTTTTTTATTGCACGGAAAAACAGAGGATAATTATGCATCAACGACCAACCCATGGGATGGGTCAGCAAAGGACAATAGGACGAAACAACGTTTGATACTTGACCACTTGTTTTGTTTTTTTGAGGTGCCGCAGTTCGATTCGCGGTAAGTCTCGAGTTAAATTGAATAAATTCCTGTGTTGGTTTTAAATAAGTTAATCGTGTTTTCGGGTCAGTGCTGTTTTTTCAGTGCCTATACTAGCCGCCTAACCCATTTTTTTTTAAAGAACGTTCTTCTATGAATTTCTTCTCCCAGGGAATTTATGTACGCATTAATGTCAAAATACGGAAACCATTATAGATATGTAATCGTTTTCGAATAGTTAACTGTTGCTTATTCAAGGTAGAAACAATTGAACGTTCCCATGTCAATGTCAATGACATGGCCCCGTCTTCCTTTTGTTTTTTTTTCTCACATACGAACTCAACAATTGAAAATTTTCTTTGTAGTAGGTATGTGGCGTGCGCGCATTTAATCAAGAAGCTTTAATTTTCCGTACAAATATTGATATTAAGTTAATCCAGGTTTTAAGAAATGTTAATTTAACTCGTAAACATTTCTGACGCTGAGATTTAACGGAAAAAAAATTTAGAAACTCAACAGTTGAATAGCGTTCTTAGTGACAAGTGAAGCGCAATTTTTTTGTGAGTACCTACCTACACTCAGTTTTTTCCGGATTCGATTCGTAATAGGCGACCATATTTATCAACTTAAAATAGCAGGCCTTAAATTAACTAACAACAATCGGTGCATTTGTTTTATTTTGACACATGTTCAATTGTTTCTATACCTTGTCCATGTTTTACAATCGACTGTAGTACATATATGTGTAGGTTCCGCTTTTTGTAAGAATAATTACGTTGTAAATGACGTCATTATTACTTAATCCGTCTTAATAAAAAAGAATTAAACGCGTGGTATGTTAAATTTAAGTAAAACTTTAAAAATTCAATTCGAAAATATTAATTTCTGACCATATTTTTGCAGTGTGTGCCTCAAATATTTTCAACTTATTTCTAATACGTATACAGGGTTTTCCAGTTCGACATTTTTATTTGTAGCTAAATGGTCTCTTCGTCAGATGAACGCGTTCAAACGTTTAGAATGGACAACCTGGCATTCCAGGATCCCCATCTAGAGTCGAATTCGACTTCGAGAAAATTGAATCGTTCGATCAGTGTAAACGTTTCAACGGAAATTCATCCATTGTACAAGGAACACAATGCAGCAACCGTTCCTAGATGGCGTACCAGGTCGCATCAACGTGCAGATCCAATGACGATGCTCGAGGAACAATACCCATCAGAGGAGTACGATTTCGAATATATGGAATGCGGCCCCAGTCCCCCAGCTGATCATATGCATAATCCGTATTATGAAAGTTACGAGGAAGTAGCAGAACATGAGCTGACTGTACAAATCTGTCATGATACTATAAGAAACAATCTAATTGAACACATGAAGGCCACTTCGGGTAGGCACCACTACTTTGAGGACATTGAGAATAAAACGATAATCTTGGACAATCTTGAAGAGTCGTTTCGAGTGGCGAACAAGTTCGAAATTAGTATCTGTCTTCTTTGGGCCGCATTTCTTAAACGTTGGGACTTACTTGATGGACTTTTAAAACTTGGCGCTCAATTAAAGTAACCATGTTATTTGTTTTGATCAGTTTTGTAATTCTCTTCATAATTTAGGTACTACGAGCCGAATCAAGGTTTGAGTGCTTTACATTTGACCGCATTCAGTGGCTGTATACCAGGAACGCAGTTCCTTATAGCTCAAGGTAGCGACGTGAACGCGATCTACAAATGGTATAGCCCGTTACATTGCGCAGCATTCGGTGACAGTCCCGAAACGGCCATGATATTGTTGAATAACGGGGCCAGAGTGCAAGCGCATACAAACAGCCCTACACACAGTAGAGAGAGTGTGCTACACTGCGCAGTCCGAGCTAATGCAGTGGCATGTGTTCGACTTTTTACTGTTGAAGGTCTTCGATTGTGTCTCTCCATTTTACATTTTTGAACATAAAAGGTTTTAGGTGCCGATGTTGGAGAAGTGGAGTTTTCCGGTTTGTCACCAGTACATTTAGCTTGCGAACTAGGACATTCACAGTGTTTGAAAATAATGCTAGAAACTAAAGGAGTAAACGTGAACGCTCGTACTAAGGAAAAACAGCAAACCCCTTTGCATTTAGCGGCCGAAGGTGGTAATGCCGAGTGTATTGACGTTTTATTGGACCGACAGGCCGAAGCAAATGTCAAAAATTATCGGTCAGTCATTATTTAATAAAGCAAACTTGATATTGAACGAGTTTTTCAGACTTCAAACACCTTTACATTTGGCCGCTAGAGCACAATCTTACGAATGCGTCGAGTTACTTCTGGTAAAAGGTCATGCCAACCCAAATGTTCCCGATTGCGACAGAAGGATTTCCTTGCACGCAGCTGTTGGAAAAGCTGCTCGTTCCTATGATATTATTGAGATACTCGTTCGGTATTAGTTATGGCATACAGATAACATACATATATCTGACTATGTTACTTTTCAGTCATAAAGCCGACGTCAATACTAAAGACCAGTTTGGATATACGCCCCTTCACATGGCTGCTTTGAATGAATTGTCACAATGCGTCGAAAAATTGCTGTACCATGGAGCAGACGTAACAGCTAAGTCAAAGTATGGAAACACCGCGTTAGGAATTATAATCAGAAAAACTCCGGCATCCTTGGCGATGGTACGTCAAAAATTAGACCAAGCAATTACTTTGCATCGCCATCCAGAATCGTCGAATCGCGAAGTTGAACTAAAATTGGACTTTCGCAGCATTTTGCAACACTGTCATCCAAGAGAGATCAGCTTTTTGAATACTTTTGTGGATGAGGGACAAAAAGAGATTTTACTGCATCCGCTTTGTTCCGCCTTTCTTTATCTGAAATGGGAGAAAATCAGGAAATATTATATTGTTAGGATGCTGTTCTGTTTCATATTCGTGCTCAGTTTATCTCTCTACGTTCTGACGGCTCTGGCGCATAATTGCTACAATCACGGCAAGAATATGAACGATACTCAGCCGCAAAACGTAATAGAACTGTGCGAAAAGAAATCCATGATGGGCCACATGCTTAGAAACAACCCGTTTGTCATTGAAATGCAATGGTTTGTCCTGGTGGCTATCACTTGTTGTGAAATTTTACGAAAAGTTTATGGACTCACTGGCTACCCGTCTGTCAAACAATATTTGTCACATCCAGAAAACATAATCGAGTGGGCGGTGATCACAAGCGTCTTTGTCATCTCATTTGTTTACACTGGACGAACGTACACTTGGCAGAATCATGTGGGTGCTTTTGCAGTCCTTTTCGGCTGGACGAACCTTATGTTAATGATAGGTCAATTACCAGTTTTCGGCCCGTACGTTGCCATGTACACACGGGTCCAAAAAGAATTCGCCAAGCTGCTTTTGGCCTATTCCTGTTTGCTGATAGGATTCACTATAAGTTTCTGCGTGATTTTTCCGGATTCTTCCACTTTTGCCAATCCCTTCATTGGTCTCATAACCGTGCTGGTTATGATGACGGGGGAATTAAGTTTTGGACCTTTTTAGTGGATGACGATCCAGAAGACCCACCATTCCTACTAGAAATCAGCGCCCAGGTCACTTATATTATGTTCTTATTATTTGTTACCGTGATCTTAATGAATCTCCTGGTGGGTATTGCAGTCCACGATATACAGGGTTTGCAAAAAACCGCAGGCCTCTCAAAACTTGTTCGACAGACGAAATTGATTTCCTATATTGAGCTCGCCTTGTTTAATGGTTATTTGCCCAGGTATCTTTTGAACTTACTCCATTGGACTGCCCTGGTCTCGCCAAAGGCTTACAGAGTGGTTTTAAATGTGAAACCGCTTAATCCAGGTGAAAAACGATTGCCGAAAGACATTCTTGAGGCCGCCTATGAAATTGCCAAAAAAGGTTCAATGTACGTACCTGGAACTGCAAACCATAAAATGAATAACAATAATGTTATGGAGGATTTGAGTGTTTTATACGAATTTAAGGATTCGGACTCAATTGCTCCCCTTCATAATAAAGTGGATCGTAATGCCGAGATGATTGACACGCTTGCTAAAGAAGTGCGAGATCTGAAAGCTTTATTGAGAAATAATATGAAGATTCTAGAACAGAGTATGGGATTAAACAGAAAAAACTCTTCAAAACATAATTGAACACTCATTGTGATATTAGTTGTTTAAACAAAAAGCTAGTTTTCCACTTGTAGTCGTACAAAATAAAGCCTTAAAACGCTAAACGTCACTAACATTACGATTTATATTTACTAACAGATGGAATTTTCTAGATTTTATTCCCTTTACTATTCTGTAACGTGTCAAATAAGGTAGATGTAGAAGCGAAAGTCACTGGTGGAGGCCCTTCAGGACAATCGGGGGCCATTCGTTGGGGCATCTCATGGGCATTGAGAAGTTTTGTAGATCAGGACACTATAGAGAGCATGCGACTAGGTTGATATCCGTAATTAGTTTTTGCAAGTACTAATAGATCATTTTTTTAGCTGGATTGTTACAACCTGATATTAGAAATAAGGAGAGGAAGAAGCCAGGTCAGGAAGGGGCCAGAAGAAAATTCACTTGGAAAAAACGTTAATTTATTTGATTTTTGTTAGGGCTATCCTCCATGTAGAGTCGAAATGAACAATATTGAATCGTTTGGTTGAATTTCATATTTAACTGTGTCCTATTAAAAAAAGTTTTTTGTTTATTTAAATGTATTTTTTTAAAGTGACGGTTTTACCATTAATTCCCAATCTGTATCATTTATTAAGACTAGAATACCGGGTCTCCTAAAAGAAATGTTTAAAAGTGATCTGAATCTTAATTTGTAAAATTTACATGATCTTACACTGAATTGTCTTGTAGAAATAATTCGGGCCGTTCTTTTAATAAATTGTCTTTGAGCCAGAATAGAAGACGACCTAAAGTCCCTAAAAATAATCGATATTTTAATAAAAGGCAAAAATGCCAAAATAATTCTTACACTCTGTGTTTTCAGGCAGTTCCACATCGTAATGCTTCTTGTTATCGAATAAAAGTTCAGCTCCACCACTAAAATGAGTTTTTTAAAGATGTATTACAAATATTAGTGCCGTTTTACTAGTATTTACCCAAATTCCACAGTAATTTTCATTTTATTTATTTTAAAACCTTAACCCTAAAATTCTTTTACCCTAAACGTATAAAACTAACCACTTTTTATATGTCTATATGGTAAGCGAAAGCATGATTTTTTTTTTAATTTCAATTGTCAATGTCAATATGTCACTTGTCGAATAAGCACGATTCACAAATTTTTAGCGGTGTATTTACACGTGTAGTCGTTGGTTATGAATGTTTTTCGAATTTTTCCTTAAGAATACGTTGCATTTGTGAAAAACATTTCCAAAATGTTGGTTTTATTCGAGACGGCGGCAGGATACGCAATATTCAAGGTAAAAACCGCTATTTTTATCATAAGAGTATTCTAAAAAACACCGCTTCATTGACATAACCTAAAAAAACTAACCGAACCATGCTTTTAGCTTTTGGATGAAAGAAAATTGGAAAAAGTAGACAGTTTATATACGTCGTTTCAAACAGTAGATGCAGCGAACCAAGTGTAAGTACTGATCAGCTATGTCAACCCCTAATATAGCATCAATCATATCCACAGAGTGAAATTGAAGCATTTTGAGAAATTCACTGATATAACTGAAGCCCTTGCAGCAACAACGGCTGCAGTTGAAGGAAAGCTTTCAAAAAGCCTTAAAAAAGTCATCAAGAACCATGTAGCAAAAGATATGCAAGAGCAGTTGCTGGTTGCAGATGCAAAACTTGGCAGTGCTATCAAAGAGAAATTTAATTTGCAATGTTTGGCAAATACATCTGTTCAAGAGTTGATGCGTTGCATTCGTTCCCAATTAGACAACCTTCTGGTTGGACCGTCAAAGAAGGAACTGACAGCAATGGCATTAGGTTTAGCACACTCCTTGTCCAGATATAAATTGAAATTTTCCCCTGACAAAGTTGATACTATGATTGTACAAGCTGTGTCTTTATTGGACGATCTAGACAAGGAGTTGAATAATTATAGTATGAGATGTAGAGAATGGTACGGTTGGCATTTCCCAGAATTGGGAAAAATCATTACTGACAATATGGTATTTGCCAAAACGGTAAAAATTATTGGAACAAGAGATCATACTACTAGTTCGGATTTATCAGACCTTTTACCTGAAGACATTGAAGAGAAAGTCAAGGAAGCCGCTGAAATTTCGATGGGTACTGAAATATCTGAAGAAGACATTTTAAATATTATTAGTCTTTGCGATCAAATCATTGACATGACGAATTACAGACAGCAATTGTATGATTACTTGAAGAATCGTATGATGGCTCTAGCTCCAAATCTAACGGTTTTAGTAGGAGACTTGGTTGGAGCACGTCTGATTTCACATGCAGGATCCTTAATAAACTTGGCCAAACATCCTGCGTCTACGGTCCAAATCCTAGGAGCTGAAAAAGCCTTATTCAGAGCACTTAAAGCGAAAAAAGACACTCCAAAATATGGATTAATCTATCATGCACAATTAGTAGGTCAAAGCAGTACAAAAAACAAGGGAAAGATGTCAAGAATGTTGGCTGCTAAGGCTTCATTAGCGACAAGAGTAGATGCGTTAGGAGAAGATGTCACTGTAAATTTAGGCGTAGAACACAAGGCGAAATTGGAGGCTCGATTAAAGATGCTCGAAGAAGGCAACATACGTAGAATTAGTGGTACTGGAAAAGCAAAAGCCAAATTCGAAAAATATCATGGAGTAAGTGAAATAAAACAATATCCCGATGCGGCGGACAGCACCTTACCATCAACTAGTAAGAGGAAGCGAAACGAAGATGATGTAAAGGAGGAAGTGAAAGAAGAAGCAAAAGAAGAAGTTGCGGAAGTTAAGAAGAAAAAGAAGAAGAAGAAAATTGACAAGGAAGAAGAAGAAATCAAAGCGGAGGAACCTGAGGAAGAAGATAAACCGAGTATTAAGAAGAAAATTAAAGAAGACCCTGACGTTACTGATCTTTCAGTAGATTCTTCAAATACTACGGCAACTGAAGAATCTATTAAAAAGAAGAAGAAGAAGAGGAAGAGTGAAACGCAAGAAGTGAAAGAGGAACCTGAACAAATAAAAGAAGAACCGGTTGCAGAGGTAACTGAAGAACGCACTAAAAAGAAGAAAAAGAAGAAGAGCAAGAATCAAGAGAGTTAAATAAACTATAAGAGTTAAAAACTTGTTTATTTTAATTGGATGTTTCAATAAAATAGGTTAAGATTTCTTCTTTTCTTCACTGTTCAAAAATTGGGATCCACTTAAATAGTTTGCGAATAGTTTGCTTTGCAATAAACTGGTAAAAATTAAAATTAATAATTAAAGATATTAAATTTCTTAAAATGTTACCAATGAATTCAGACACAGGATCATTTTCACCATCGCCACGCATTGTGCCGGTAATTTCGTCATTTTCCACCATAGGCATAAACAAATGAACAAATTCTGAACTATATGGGGGCCCAATAGTCTCCAATACCTATGAAATATGTTGTTAATCTTAAACATTTAAAATTAATACAGTATTACTTCTGTAACAAAATATCGAATTAATGAAATGTCTGTGTCGCCACGTTGCCAACACTGCTTAATATATTTCACTACTGGTACTACACAACCAGAACATAACAGATTTACCATACGATCCAACACCATTTTTCTCATCTCCAACTAAAATGTTAAATGTTTCTGAATTAAATATTCTTAATCAGGTTGATATGAAAAAACCTGCACTAGAATTTCCAATTCATCTTGTTTGGATTCGAATAAACGTACTAAAAGGTTCAAAACTTGATTATGCAATAAAGAATGACAGGTGACTACTTCATCTAATAGAGCCAAGTGTATTGGAGTGTGTTCTGTTGACAATTTAAAGTAACTTGGTTCAGTTACAGTACATTCTACCCATCTGATTACTCCTAATGAGACCACCGGGAATCTTGAAGAAAATGTTAGATTAACTGAACTGCTAATACTAGAATGTTACCTTAAGGACTGATAAATTGTTGCTAAATCAGCCATTAATTCGCTGCTCCCTTTGTTCCCATTGCAAATATTATGGACAGTTTCAATAGCCCTTATAGTAGGCTGCAGCTCATCTTTATTACACAACCGTTTTTGTCCCTTTTTCATTTGTTCACACACACTCGCCGCATAAGCCAGTAAATAAATGTACTTCGGCTTATGATCTGGGTTTAATTTAACTCCTGGTTTAAACAATGCGTCAACTAGAAGTTCCAGAAATTGCGGTGTTCGAATTAAATCGAGTTGAGGTGGATCCGGGCCATTGTATGTACGGTAAAGTACTGAAATATCTGCAGGATTAAGGGTGTTTTTCGATAACATCGCACACAGGGCTTGTGAGGCTAAAGGGTAAGCAGAAGCTCCATTTAAGGCCATTGTTATTGGAGTTATGTCATTTCCACTAAGAGTTTAATGTTATTTAGCGTAAATCCACAAAAGAAAACTTACTTTTTTTGGGCGCACTTAGTGATTTCTTGAGAGAGCCGCTTCATGCTTGAACCACCTTTGTGCTCTCTGGCTAAAATGTGAATAACCAGCTGACTATAGACGTATGTATGCTGTCCATGACATACCATTTTCTTAATTCGAAACAACGAATGTTAAAATTATCATAATTTTAACTGTTAAAAACTTACAGCGCATTCTCGACTAGTATTTTGCCACTCTTCAGGATTAGTCAGAAAGCTTGTAATTGATGTTTTCAATACTCTGGAAAAAACTTCTAATTGTTGAGCAGCCGTAGAAATACTAGTAATTTCTCCTTGAAATCCAGCATCCGAAATAAGCTAAAATGCAATCACTTTAATAAGATTCCTTACTTGTCACTTCAAATCTTAAACCTTAATAGTGAAATTCAACATTAAACAATCAGGATATTCTTCAGCCAATCGATAAATCAATGATCTCCAAGTAGGATGTTCGATTAACTGAGTAAGCCAGGCCGGAGTTTCACCTTCTTCTGTGAAAATTGTGTCGGCCTTTTTCGGGTCAAACGATTTCAATATCATCTCTTTTAAATGATTTTCAACCATTGCTTGTACGTCTTGAACTTTCACACCGCCTATAATCAACCATTCGGCTATCAAATTAGCCATTTGAGCCACTGCTGTATAGTTTTGTGAAAGTTCTTCAATCACTTGTAACGGATTTCCTCCAGCTTGGAAATAACGTTTCAGCTGGGAAAATATACCTGGTTCCATTATGTAGTCGGGCGTAGCAAATTTGACTGCACAGTCAGCCAGAACCTGTTCAGGAGACTCACTTTCTTCAGGACCTTCCGACTATATACATAAACAAAAGATTAAAATAATATTCTTGCAAATATTAAAGATTACCTACCTCATTGTCCCTATCTCCGCTGTCCCACGGTCTTTCGTCATATTCTTCCTCCATTTTAATTTAGGAGTAAAATTCTTCCTTAGATACCAGAAATTGAACCAACAAAGCGTAAATTAGGAGAAAAAGTACTACATAGTAAATAATCACAGGGTATATTTGTTTATGAGACAAATTGAGGTTATACCTAAACGTTCTTCTATTTTTTTTTTGCTTTATGAGCTTATTTAGTGAAGTTAGTTTCTGTATACTCGTAGACATATTAACGACTCATTTTATAGGTCTGTATTATATTTACAATTTATTTTACACATATAATCAGGTTAAAAGAAATTCTGTGACTAGTTTATTAAATTCATCCGCATAACGCAAATGTATGTTGTGTTTTCCTTCTGGAAATCTGTATAGTCTGGAATAACATGGAATTTGTATTATGATTTCAATGGTATTTTCACTTACTTTGAGCCTTCAATATTTTTCAGTAAATATAAAGGGTGTTCTTCGGGGACCATTGGATCTTTGTCGCCATGTAGAATAAATGTTGGACATTTAATATGTCTCAAATGGGATTTACAAATATCTCCACCATTTTTATACATTTCCGCCATAGTATCGCACCAACCATTCCACATTTTCTGTAGACCCTCTTCAGTGTATAATTTTATAAGAGGATTCTTCATTTTTTCGGACCATTTACTCAAGTCTCTAATCTCTGGAAAAAGTTTTTGAATTAAGACATTTTTCATGAAAACAAACTTCATATTTGTTACAATTAGTGTCTTTCTGCCCGAGTGCAATTTCTTGTCAAATTATTAAATGAAATGTCTTTGTGCAACAGTATTTTGTTAGGTCAAATAAGGTAATGGTCTACTTAAAAAATCATTGTTTTAATATTATACTTACTTTCAAATTGTTCAATATCCTTGGGAAGTATGTATGAATTTGCACCCCATACAACCAATTTTTCCACATTTTCCGGATACTTGGCGGCTAATATTAAACTTGAAATACCTCCATCGCTCCAACCCAACAATGAGTACTTAGATATAACCAAAGATCCTAAGAAATTTAATTCAATAAAGACCCTATTTCTTTTGAAATTGTTTAAACTGACTTTTTAAAAGCGAATGAGCTACATCTGCATCTTGTTCGTAAAAATTTAAATCAAAATCTCTATTAGGTGGCCTGCTGAAACCGTATCCTGGAGGATCCCAAGCAATTATAGTGAATTTGTCTTGATCCAGTCCATCTATTTGTGGCTTAAAATCACTCCAAATGGTACCAAGAGCACCTGGGAAACAAAAAACATTTGAAGATCCATGACCTGATGTCAGATAGTTTATTGTATTTTTCCCGATTTTGGTTTGGATCTTCTGTAAATTAATATTCAAATTTGTGATGTATTGGAATTTTCTGTCTTTACCTGATTTAGATTCAAATTTAAACTGGATTGGTTTTTTAAAAATCTGGGTCCTGCATTTATTAATGCTCTAGGATTTCTTAAAACATTCATTCTTATTGATAAATCAGTAATATCATATATTACTAGGTATTACACATGTAAACATCGTCCAATATTATCATATATTATCATTTCTTAATGCAACGTCATAGTGTCTGTCAGAGACAACTATTTGTACAATGTTTTTAGGCGTAAAGCAATTAATTGTTAATCCATGAAATGATATTTCCATCACGGTTATTAAAAAAATGGAACTGAATGACAAAAATTAAAATGTTTTTTTTTTTTAATTTATTTTCCGGTCATAAAATGAAATAAGTAAAAAATTCGTAGTCGATTGCATAAACATTAACGTTAGGTTATGTACAGTTTGTTACAGCGTTTTTCTTTGGTTGCACTTTTCGGCACTCAGTGTATTTCTATCCTTTATTACTGAAGGTATTAGAAAAGAATGGAAATACATTGAGTGCCAAAAAGTGCAATCAAAGGAAAACGCTATTACTTGTATAATATCTGTCAGTCGGTTTTATATTTCATATTTATGCAACCACCAATGATGCATTTGTATTTTTATATAGAATTTTAATATTTATTTAATCATTTTTCTCCATGTTGAAAGAAGCAGCACATTATACAAATTTTGCCATTAAGAAGAAAAAAATGAACTTTCACATTATCAAAAAAAAAAAAAAAATTAAATAAATAAAAGGAAGAAGAAATGTCAATTTTCACCAGATTTGAATTAACTGCTTTTTCTGTCAAGGCTTTTTTGAAATTATTTGAACATATAAGTATCTAAAGTTATTTTAATAGTTTTCATTATTCACAATGAGAAGATCAAATTCCGCTTCCCAAATTCCTTTACCATCTACTAGTTATAACAAGAAAAATATGGAATATTCAAATTCCGGGGCCAGGCTAGTACTATTAATTAACAAGTTGTTTTATTTATTTATCACTCTTGTAAATTTAGAAATTCAGGAGCAAGGCCTAAATCATCCCTACTGTCTGTCGCAAGCACTAGTAAAGGAAGTGTTTCTAAAGTTTTATTTACACCAATTTCTAGACCATCAAGTGCATTGAAAAGAAGAAACTCGTGCAGTGGTGGCAGTATTGTAAATGGATTAATATTTTAATAGAATTGAACTATTAACCATTAATATTAGAATTTTAGGATAAGTAGGGCTAAGTCGCCTTTGGCCAAGAAGTTGATGAATACAAATGACAAACAATGGGTCCACACTCAATATACAAAAGTATGCGTAGAGTTTGGGAATTTTATAATGATTACATGAGTGAACTTTGTATTGTAGGTTCGTGATTTTGTGAAATACAGTGGCCTATTCGATCCGGACCTGGCTGAAAAGCTAAAACCGCCAACAATTGCCGGTTTTGTAGAATTATTTTCAACGTTGCTGAGTACAATTGTCAAAACTGTTCCGATACAAATTCAAAACTATGCTGAAGTGGGAATGAATACTCTGAAAAGCCTCAAATACCCTGGACAATTATCAATGTCAACTTTTAAATCAAGTAAATATTTAATTACCCATACAGCGTGTTTGGTAAGTAATGGTATATACGTGAACTGGAGATTATTTACGTAAAAATAATTCGATTTAACTAAACTTAACTTGGTCCAAAAGTTGACAATAACGGAGCTACAGGGTCAAAGTTAACAAAACAAATATTTCTTCTAATATATTTCGACTACTTTGAGCCAATTTCACAAAATTTGGTATAAGGGTGTTTCTCAGAATGAGAAATTCAAATCTATTATCGATTTGATTGTATCCCGTACAGGGCGCTACAAATGACCAATAGGACACATTTTTGCGCCACGATGTATGTCATTTTGGACTAGAAAAATCTTTTTCTCGTATCTTTTCTAATTAAAAAAGGTATATCTTATTGAGGTTTCTACAACCAAGGGCAACTAATCCTCTGTTAATATATACATATACCATTACTTATCAAACACGCTGTATATCAGTATATTTCACTTATTTCTTTTTCTAATTAATTGAATTACAGTAAACACAATGCATGGATGGCCCCAGTTTATAACCATTATA
Organism: Hypothenemus hampei; assembly: GCA_013372445.1. NCBI lineage: Eukaryota > Metazoa > Arthropoda > Insecta > Coleoptera > Curculionidae > Hypothenemus > Hypothenemus hampei. The sequence continues at coordinate 697,186 of JABRWK010000002.1, read as the reverse complement.
TCATGGCTTATAGATCGTGTAAATATATCGAATATCTATGTCGACAACTGTGAACAATATAGCGAAGAAACTAAAAATTTTCTTTACTTTGCCGAGCTTATTTCAAATTACACGTCTGATGTGGTAAAGCGTGGAAACAATGTTAGACTAATAATTGCTGCAAAAACATTAATTTTTCAAGTAAATAATATTACAGGATGTTACCGAAGAAGAAAGTGTTAAAGCGACAGATGCTCTTTACAATGGATTGTTGAATATCGTTGGTGTAGATCCTGTCGAAGTGCAAAAATCAAATGAAATTATCGAAGTTGAACAGGCCAAATTGTCGGAAGCAACTGCATCTTTCAAAAAATTAAAGAGGAAAATGAGGAAATTCGTAATGAAATGGCGCGCCAACAAGACATTATCAATGATTTTGAGGTAAAGAAATTTAAACAAATTGAATTTTTTTAAAAATCGATTGTTTTAATAGAAAAATAGCGATGTTAAACTGGAACAAATTCAAGACGAACTTTCTAAATACGAACAGAATATTTATGCACAAGAGGATTTGGAACACGAGTTGTCATTATCTGTGAAGCAATTGCAAAAGTTGCTTTCAAAGCAAACATATAAGGTATGATATAAAACTGATGTCATAAGTTATACATATACTAGTGCATTGTGCAACTATTAATACTAAAATAAACTGACTACTTGCAGAACAGGCATAGACATAATAATTGTTTTAAAAATATTATTATACGAGAATTGTTCAGGAAAAACACACATACATACATATATATATTTTCAAATAAACTGAACTTTTCTTGTATTTTCTGGAAAAATGCTGAAATACTGGTTTGGTTCATAAGCATTGAACCAAGCCAGCACCTTTAATACATTAAAGAAAGCATTTGTTATTTCATCGTAGCCGTCTATTAAACTACATTTATACGTGCACGCCTCAATAAGATCTGGTATACACGTAATCAATTACTTGTAATAGCTATATCTTATATTATTTTTATACTATTTAACTCTAAATTAGAGTTACGTACCTATCTTTTGTATCCTGTAAATTGGAATTATTTTTAGGTGAAAGACAAGAATATACTGTTAGATAAAATAGCGAGAAAAACGCAAGTATTAGAAAGGAAACAACGGAAACTGGACGATTTCTTATCGATAAAAGATGATTTAGAATTAAGGAAAAGTTCCACAATTAAAAAGGTAACGTTTTATTAGTCAATTACCTTTAGATTTATTGGTTTTCATTGTATTTTATAGATAGAAGATTTTATCCATCACTGGAACGTTTCTATACACAAGACCTATTTGCCTGAATTGCAGAATTTACAAATTAAAGAAACACTTTTTGGTCAGCCAACAATTCTGATTGAAGTATGTCATAGAACATTAATAATGGCTGTTTATTCTCTATGTTTTTTTTTTAAGAAAATATTTGAAGTTTCCTCAAGTGCTGAAGTTATAATACATCGCCTTTTAGACGAATACCAATATAGTCAAGTGGAATGGAAAAATTTAAAAAAATCCAAGTTACACTTAGAAAAAGATATCAAGATGGATTCAGCCCAACAAAAATTTCGCTCTCTTCAAAAAGATGTCAAATTATTACAAGAAGAAAATGCAAAAGTTTGTATTAGTTGTTTTACAAAAAAAAAAACAATTTCTGCATAATTAGATGTTTTTTTAGTACCAAAATGAGTTGGAGGTATGCATTAAGAAAAATGAGGATAATAGAAAAAAAATTCTAAGTTCACATGAGGCTAAAATTCAAGAAGAGAAAAAACAATACAAGGGTTAAACGAAGAGAAGGTGACTTTGAAAAAGGGAATTGATGAGAATGCAAAAGAATATGCTCTGGAATTAATAAAAGCCTACAATTTGACGGGAGATTTTCTAAAAACTGTTGAAGTAAGATAAAATTATATATTAAGTCTCGCATTAAGTCAGCCATATAATTGAAGCCTTTGAGAGAAGAAGGTATTAATTTGTTTTTGGCAAATATTTAGAAAACAATTTTTCGCGTGAATGAATCTTTGCTGCAGTTGTTTTTATTGTTATCTAGATATCAGTAATACCATAACAAATATTAAACATCAAGTTAAGACCATATACCAATTAATTAGTTCAGTAGATACTATTAAATAAAGTGATTTTTGATATTAGCTCGAAAATTCAAAAAAAAAAGATAACACCTTCTTTCACCAAATTAATGGCAACAACGAAACAAAATGTGCACCACCCAATTTACTATTAAGATTGTCACATATCCCAAATTATGTATGTGCTTTGAAAGTTTTTAACAATAATATGAAGTAATTGAAAACTGTCACTAAAATTTCAACAATTAACTTGTAGACCTGTTGGGTTTGTAGGGATATTTTTGGCAGTTGTCAATATTACATGTATATTTTCGATGATATTTATAATCATCATTTAATTTTTTTTTCTTTGTAGGAGAATGTAAATTCAAAGTTTAAGGAAGCCCTATCGGTATTGAAACAGTATAATCAGATGCGAGAACGAAAACTACACAGTGTTAAGGAGTTGCGGGCAATTAATGAAAAAGTTTTTCAATGTTACCAAAATTTTAAGCCTTAATATGTTGTTTTTTTAATTAACACGTTAAGTAGGTTAGTAAGAATATAGTAATAATAATTCTAAATTATTATCGATTGAAATTGCTTGCAATAACATGTAAGTATTTGTAAGTTTTTACTTCAGTGTATATCTGGTTGTATAAATACATTATTTAAAAATGATAGTCATTTCTTACTAGAGATCACAATTATTGCTTAGATTATATACAGTATGGTTTTTTATCTCTAAACATACAATATTATTACCCTATATTCAATTTTAAAAAGCACACCTAAACGCCTAGATAAGATTTTATCTAGGCCTAAACGGATTGGAATGCAAGCAACCAACATTACACCGCGAATGTTTAAAACTTCAAATTTTATAAAAAACGTCAAAGTCAATAATTTATGATTAAAAAGTACTAACCACCTAGAAATTCCTTTAGTGCCGCCCGTAGTCGAGGCGGATTTAATAATAATTCTTCAGCACTTCAATTTAAAGTCGCCTACAAACGTTTAGTAGTACACCATCAAGTTTCTGTAGCTGCATTAGTTAATTGCTGCGCTGTGCTGGATTCAACGACTATCCTTTTTGTAGGAACAAAAAATAAGACAAAAACATGCGATTTAGCAACAAATGAGAATTTGGATGAAACAAGGAAAATTATGTAGAAAATTTAATGAACTTATCTCCTTTTGTAGTGGATACGTAATGAAAAGTACCTTAAAAAAAATAACATGTAGTTTCTGTATTAATTATTTGAAAAACGAAAAATGTACCGAATATGTACAACTGCGTATGCAAAAGAATAGAGGCAAACTTGCAGAAAATATAATAAGGACCGTATTAATAGTCGCACCTTAAGTCTTCCTCAGCACTCATGTCTTCCTTGACCAATGAGGAACGACTATTCATTGCAAACAAACATTCCTTATTGGTCAAGGAAGACATGAGTGCTGAGGAAGACTTAAGATGCGACTATTAATACGGCCCTAAGATTCCATAAAACGGAGCATAACCAGAAAACTGTCAATTATATTAAACTGAAAGTGTTGAAAATGAGCGGTAACACTTTACAAGTGGGAACAATATTATTCAAGAAGAAGAATCAATTCATCGAAAAGTCTGTTGGTCGAGAATCGATTAAAAAACATCGATCATGTTTACGAAAGAATCGATATTTCGATTAATCGATTAATAATCGGCATCTCTATTTCTGACCTAACAACCGCGAGATTTCAGATTCCACTAGACTTGTGAATGAGAAGCATGCTATTGGCCCGTTCAAAGCGCGCCATATACAAAACATATAATTCTCACTCAAAAGTGTCGTTCAGACAAAATTTCAGCAAAGAAGGGAGAAATTAAAGAAACGGGTCAATTATCAATCGGTCGACGTAAAGGAAATCAAGTTTTCTCGCCATGAGAGAAGAATTCGAGAAAAATTTAGTGAGTGATTATTTTGAAAACGTCCAAGAAAAACTAATTTCCAAAAATTTTTCACAAGCGCCATCTATTAAATATGTTTCCAATTATTTCCAAAACTAGCAAAGAAAGCTTTTCCAAATAGTTCCTAATTGAAGATATTATTGGTAGATGGCGGCACGAACAGAAAAATTCAAACAGTTTTACCAATGTAACAAATTTTCAGTTGTTTATTGAAAAACTCGCGGGCGCCATCTATTAGACATAGTTTGAATGATTTCATTTTGTTTTCAGTTTTTTTAGTAACAGAACAGCAAATAGTATTGTTTCTTTTTTGCAGTTATAAGAGAGCATGTACACCTTGTATGAGTTTGTAGTGTAAAATTTTGACTGCGACGGTTATCAGGGGAAGGCGTTATTGTATAGATTCAAGAAAACTTTGTTAACACATTAAGAGGACAATGTAACCATTAGAAGGAAATAAATGTTTCAGTTAAGTTATTCTTTTACACTGTACTTCATACTATTAATTTAATTGAGCAGGATTTAGTACATAACTATAAAAGTCAGTTCTTATTCTGACAAATAAGTATTGTTTTGAAACTGTTTCTTTTTTTTATAGGTATAAGAGAGCATGTACAACGTGTATAATTTCGTGACGTGAATTCTTGATTG